>VXAD01007712.1:0-174079 GCA_013399195.1 Dicrurus megarhynchus | reverse complement strand
TCAGGGGTTATTCCCCCTCACAGCCACTACTTTTCATTTAGCGACAAAGAATTTAATCTGCCATTTTATTATTGTTTTTCTCTTTTTATTTTAATAACTTCTAAACATTTTATTTGTTCTGATTTCCTTTTCTTCTGCTTCTACTGAGATGACATCCTACTACTATCATATTTCAGAGCCCATCATTTTGCATGTAAATTTAAGGGGTTATTCCCCCTCACAGCCACTACTTTTCATTTAGCGACAAAGAATTTAATCTGCCATTTTATTATTGTTTTTCTCTTTTTATTTTAATAACTTCTAAACATTTTATTTGTTCTGATTTCCTTTTCTTCTGCTTCTACTGAGATGACATCCTACTACTATCATATTTCAGAGCCCATCATTTTGCATGTAAATTTAAGGGGTTATTCCCCCTCACAGCCACTGTTTTTCATTTAGCTACAAAGAATTTAATCTGCCATTTTATTACCCATTCACTCCGTATGAGGTTCTTCTGCAATCTCTGCCACCAGCTTTAATATTTATTACCTTAAATAGCTCAGTATGGTTGGAACATTTTGCCATCCCACTGCTCAACCCTTTCCCAGGAACCTATTGAACAATGAAGAACAGGAACACACAAAATACCTAATCTGAAGAATGCTTTCATTGTCTACAGCACAAAAACTGCTCCCTGAAAACAAAGGAACTGCTTGGGAAGACAGCAATCTGCTGCTCAACGTAGTGGCTCTGATTTCTTTAACGCTAACAGCTGCATCACTGACTCTGTATTAATGTCCAGTATGAAAGTGCCATGGGAATTATTTCTTTTTAGACTTCTTTTCAAGCTTATGCCACTGACTATGTGCCTTTACACTTTTGATCAACCCTTCTAATTGCCCATAAACATTTGCCCTCAAAAATGCCATGGATTAACCTATATTTTTAATAATATCATCCAGACAATCAACATCATAAAGCTCTTCCTATATTGTTATAGCACAGTTTGGACTAAGTCAGCAGGATTCTGAAAAAAATGGTGTCTTAAAAAAAAAAAGTAATTGAAGTATCAGAAAAACATATAGGAAAGTCTAAGTAGGAAGATTAAAGAGACATTCTTCTTTGCAAGGAACAATGCAGCAATAGAAGTGCACAGAGGGTAGAGGTCTATAACAGCAAGAGAAAAGCAAAGAGAAGGTGACATGGAAGAAAACATTCACTGTGTCTTCCAAAAAATGATGTGGAATGAATTTTAATTTAGCTTTACTCAGGTAGCAGATCAAGTGCAATTAAATTGAACAGGAGACTATGGACAATTATCACATGTCTGTAGAAGAATTTATAAAAAATTAATGGAAGAAAAAGCATCAATGACTCTGGAACAAAATGATGTGGCTGGTTTCTAAGTTTCTAAGCTCAAGAAGACACAATAAATCTAGTAAAAGAAGACTTGTTAAGTGCAAGGCTAGGAAAGCAGTGGAACAGGTTGCCTAGGAAAGCTATGGCAGCTCAGGCATGAGAGACCGTAAGAAACAGTATGAAAACATACAGAGGATTCTGCTTTATTGTACAGGATGAATGGATCAAGTGCTCTGAGTTCAGGATATGGGTGAACATGTTGTATAGATATAATTATTAATATGGTAATAAGCAAAGGTTGACCAGAAAATCTCTCCTAGGATTTATCTTGAGACAATTAAGTTTACAAGCAGCTTTACCTGTTTGTGATTCTACAGATAAATGGATTAATTAACATATAGTAGCTAACACATTTAAAATCTTTCTTTCCACTCTATCTGGGCAGATAAAAAGAAAAAAAATAACCAAACATTTTAAAGGAGAAGTGACAGGAAATAGCTCTGATATTTCTATACTAGCTTCACAAATAGGTGAAAATTAATCCACAGAATTTTATATATAATTAGATTCAGTTCCAGATCCTAAGAACAGTTACTGATGGTTTGTGGATTTTAAATTTATTTGTACTCAAACCGTTCTTAAACTGTAATGTCAATTCAGGTAAAGTGCCTATACTTAGTGGGCAACACATGATTTCCACAGGTTACCAGAGTGTAACATCAATGCTGGTATTTCATATTTGAAAAGAAATATGGTATTAGAAAATATTAAAATTAAATACTTCAAACAAACATGTAAGGAAAACGAATCAGTACTAACCTGCCCTCTTTCAAAATGTGAGTGCCCTAGTCTCCTTTTGCAGGAATCTCCCCACTCTCCAAATACTGTGATAAATACATCTGCATCTGTTCCTGATGCAGGCAATGTTCCTGTATGGACTTTGATTGAGTAAAGGACTTCTGCCATGAAAAATCAGTGACACAAGACATTACCAAATCAGATTATTAGCAATGTAATTATCAAACATTATAAACCAATATATTTTAGGTACAAGATTAATTTCAAGACCAAGGAATTAAGTTACAGGAATTGACTTCAATTTTCTGAGTTTCATATAGATTGCTAGCTATCTTACAGCACACATTACAGCATTAGGGATGAAATGTCCTTTATGAATCAATGCAACAATCCATGCTTGCATTACAGAAGGAGAAAATATCCTACTTCTGGATTCCGAAATCACCTGAGTCACACTGATTTTATCATGCTTTATAAAAAACCAGGAGTTCTTGTAGGAATTATAGGTCTTAAACTGAGTTAGGATTTATCAACTCTAACATTTTACCAAGGAAAAAACACAGACATAACAGATAATGCAAACCACTTCTTGTTCTGGGTCAGCTGAACTGCGTTTTGATTTCATATTTTGAGAATTATGGCCAACATCAGTTAATATGTTCAGCAGAAACGGCTCAGCTATTTATACAAATATGCATTGTTATCATTCTTCTTCACAACAAAGGATGGCTTGCCATGAATTTGGCTGATGAGTTATATAGTACATATTCCTTGAGGCAGCATGACAGAGGATTTTTAATGGGTTCTGTGAAGAATTAAATGTTCTAACAGACTCTTAAGATATATTTCCATTTGCAGTCTAGCCTCCAGTTAGATATTACATGCAAAAAGTTTTAAATATTTTAACTAAGACTTCTGTTCGTAGAGTATAATGAATGAGAATTCTTTTCTACATATTTTATAAAATGTAATCTGAACAAAGGAAGATGTTATCATATTTTAAATACAATGATGAAATGGAATATGGCTTCGGGGGCAGAAATGGGGCTTGAAGAAAACCTAAAAAAACCCTGCATTTTTTCTTTGTGATTCATGCCATTATGGCTTTGCAAGTGCCTTTTTTTAATCTGTGATTTAGTCCCTCATTAAGTGCAAATCAGTCATTTTCTGAAAATTGCAATTAAAATATACTAACTGGGCTTTGAGCATTTTTCAGACTTTCAAATTGGTACTTAGTCTAGTGAAAACAGTACATGTCAGTTGCTTTAAAACAGAAGAAAACACTTTAACTAGATACATATAAAGACCCCACAGTTTATTGAATGAATAGTTAAAAGTAATTTTGAGTGGTTTTTTATATATATAAAATGCTTTGCAATCTTGTCCCTTGTGCTCATCCTATTAGGCAGTTTACAATTCTCTGTGTGTGCGTGCATTTGCTCATGTGTTAATTTTCATTTCAGCAGCATACCTCTGAGTGGTGGCTGGTCTGGCCTGACCGCAGCAAGCTCTGTCACGGTCTCAGATCCATCTTCTCCAAACAGACATGGGGCTTCAGTGTGAAAGCCCAACTCTTGTTTAGTGTCCATGTCTTTTAGCTGAAGCTGCAGGCAGAATCAGACAAAGAAATTAATTTCTTTGAATTATTTAATTTCCTATTTCCATCCCGATAGAAACTGACATTTCTTCCTTTTACTAACTCCTGCACACACTTTATAACAGCTACCTGATTCTGCATAACAGTTACAGCAGCGTCTGCAAGCTGCTAATTCTGCAGCCTGATGTTTATAGGTGTATTCTTCATTGCATATCGACACAAGCATAGGACTTATTTGTAATGAACCAATGAAAGATACAGCTTAAATTGACCTCTATGTGCTTGCAATTTCAGAATGTCAAATGAATGAATACAGTTACATCAATCTTATATTATATATGCCCACTTTGCAAAAATATTTGCTTTGCTGCTTTTTATTTATTTGAATAGGTCTTGCTATATCTCAGGTAGGATTTTCAAAGTTGGCAGAAATGATGTGTCCAGTGGTTTTCAGGGTTGCCAGTGGAAATAAGTTATTTGAAGAATGAATTTCAATAGAATGGGCAAGCTTAGGTCCATTTTCATTCCACTTGGCTTCAAACATTTATTGGAGAGTGAAGAAATTAGGTTCCAAGTTTGCGGACTTAGAACCTCCAAACCAGCTGGGGAAGTACAGCCTTAGGAGCTCACATATCCTGGGTGAGAGGGTCAATGTGGAAATCAGATTCTCAGGAGGTCAACTCAGATCAGGAACTCTACCCTAGGTGAGGTTATAAAATACAGAATGAAAATCTATCAAGTTATGCAGAAACATTTCTGGTAACTATTACATGCAATATTAAACTTTTTATAAATAGATAATGACTGCAAGTTTGCAGAAATGGTTTCTTCAGTCTTTAAAATCTCTTTGTACAGAAAGAGCATATCCAAGACCTTTAAAACAAAGCAAAAGGAAACAAAAAGACACAAAAACTTAATTTCATCAGGACAGGAAGTAATTGCAATTCTTAGGCAGGGATTCCCAAAATTATTGTGGTCTGTTCCTACCAGTGCTGCCAGCAGCTGCAACAGCAAAACTTTGTGCTCATTGTACAGAATACACATACAAGTGTTTGGAAATCCTGAGTACAGGTTTACTCACATAGATTTCAACTGCAAGCTTTGAAATGTATAAATATTGATATAATTGAATGAGATAAATTAAATTATTGGGAATTTGACAGTTCCACTCTTAAAAATTTTGTCAGACTGTCTTGCCCTTGAGTTCTTAGAAATGTAATGACCTAACATTTTCCATTATTGCTTATTCAATCTGTCCAGTGCTTTATAAGATCAGACACTGGGCTTCCAGATGAAAGTAAATACCCCATGACCATTTCCAGAATTAAACCATTAATTACTTGAATAAAAGGTAGTTTTATTTAGATAGTATTAAATTCCACTAAAAATGCAGCCCATTGTTTACCTATTTTTTTGCACTTGCAAAAATGAAATTTTCTTATACGAAATGTATAATTTCTTCTTGTACAAAAATATTCCTCCTAACTTCTATCAATATATACAACCCAAACTAAATATGAATACATATCACAAACTCCTATCTGTCTTAAAATTCCACTAAGGTTTACCTGCATATGCAGGCAGCCTGCAGAAACTGAACTCATAAAAATGAGGCGTGCAAATTTATGCAGACTTTGGACTTAAATTAAAACATATCTGACAAATTCTTGCTAGTTCTAAGATAACATCTAAGCATGAACTTCATCTTCAAATCATATAGTGTTTATATATTCTAAACAAACGTAAAAAATGGGTTTGTATTTAATTTTGTATTTTTATTTGAGCAAGAAAAAGCTACTCATTCTATAGCACATATATCTTCAAAACTTACAGATAATACATAAATTTTAGCTAAGGTTAAATAATTTGCTATAGAATTCTGCAGAAAATTGTGGGAGATAAGAGGAAAAACTCTGGTTCTTGTTTACAGGGAAGAACCCTGTAAACATCAAAACAGAGAAAAATGGAGAGTAGCAAAACAAACTGAGGGGTTTTATCTCCTTTTTACAGTTTCATCTCTGTTTCTGAGAAATTTCTGAAACTTTAGATATTAATTCTTTCACTTAAAAAGAAATCAAAGAAGGGAATTTTATTTAGTTGGGGTTGTGTTTTACCACTGATTCATAGTAAGATTACACATCCTGACTGCTGCCTGTAATTTTTCTGTTTCTATGCAATATCTCTATTTTTTACTGCACTGTAATAGTCCTATTAGAGTGAAGCCAACTTTTTACATTTTAGATTATGCTTCCATGAATAAATAATGTATAAATAGACTAATAAATAAGTATTAGATATTATAAGCGTATTAGTAGCAAAAGAAATATATGTTATTGTGGCTTATGCTGTGGGTTGCACATGCATGGCAGTGCATGATAGTACTTAGGTCTATAGCAACCTACTGACTTCTTGTAGTTTGTAACAATTTATAGCTACAAATAAACCAATTATTTAAAAAATTGTGAAGTATTTGAAAGTATGGGCAAAAATCACTTAGTTGCATAGGGTTGTTTTGGAAAAGAAAGCAGAAAGCAAACTATTACATTTATGAATTTTCTACCATGTTTTGATCCACCAGGTCTGGAGGCTGAAATCTTATATTACATAATGGATATATTAAACGTAGTGTTAACATATTTTTGGAATGCTTTATCAAATGGCCTGGAGATGCATATTTAAAATGAGAAATTAGCTTTTCTTACCTGTTCTTTCTGGTTTTATAGCCTAAACTGAGACTACAAAATTAGCTGACACAGAACACATTTGGGGAGAAAATATAAGTACGATAAACTCCTCCTCTATCCTCAGAGGAGCTCATAAATTCAGATTCAATGTTCCATTGAGTGCCACAAGCCCATTCACATTTTAGTCTGGAATGCAGCTGTCTCTAGCGTTTTCCATCAGAACAGTTTCTGGAGTCTTTATGCATTTAAGGAATCACCTTGATCTTTCAAATCCATAGCAGGGTTAAGGGACTCTGTGGCTCAGTTCAGGAAAGCATTCTTCTGCTGACTTCAGATTAACTCAGTGCTATGTCCACAATGGGTTTTTTTACCCTTGCCTATAGGCAGAGGTCATTGACACAATTTTTCCTTGAATTAACCTTCAAGTTTAAGTACTAAGTATACTTTTAAATTCTAATTCTATTTTAGGATTGACAGCATTAAGTCCTTTCTCCATTCCTTTTTATGAGAATTCTTAAAGATGTATTAAACTGCAATCAGAGGTTTAAAGCCCACTGATGGCCACATTGCAAAGAATAGATACTGAAGTATTAGCTTAATTGGCTTCCACAGGCGGGTTGGTCTGAGGCTGGAGACTCAGTATTTCCATGCAGGGATTAACATTTCCTAACATCAGCAGAAAACACTGCCTTCCTTATCATGATGAACTGTGCAGAAAGGGTCTGCACAGCAGTGAAGTGCTATAGTTATATGCACTTCAGCGGGTGCAAACAAGGTCAGTTTGCCGATGAAGAGATCTGCAAGCTGTAGGCAATCATCTGTAGATACCAGGTAAGTGAGACAAAAGATGCCTGGCTTTGCTAGTGTGTCACAAAGCAAAGCTAACCATCTGTCTCTCCACGAAAGTTATTTACTGCTATGTTGAAGAATATTGCAAGTGTATGTGTGGTGTATTTGGAATACCTTGTGAAGTTTAATTCCTCTTCCCAAGGATGGCCCACATGACACAAAGGAGACTTTTGTTATAGCTCCAATATCACCAATGGTCAACTGTTAGAAAAAAAAATAGTAATAAATAACTATATGTTGTATGCAACAGTTTGCATGGCATACTTTAAACCCAACAAAAAGATAAATACAGTAGGTAAAAATATTAGTCAATGAGGTTAGTGTTAGGGTGCGAGTTAATTTGGACTCACGTTTATATCATAAATTATGTCTATTTTTTGCTGAGAGAATTTGTTGCAGAGCAAAGGCCAACACAACAAAAGGAAGGAAATGCGTAACTGAATTCTGTATTTTCAAGGCCAGTTCTTATCTCCTCGCTTTCCTATTTATATCCTCTCCACCACATCTTTTTTCTCAAGCCTGAACTGAAATTTTGAACTCATGATGATTCTCATCCCTGACTATTGGTTCTGTTCTCATTTATTCTAGTGCTCAAAAGAAATGATGGCTGTTATCTGCAAGTCCTATCATACGGTGCTGCTTGTAGCTTTTCATCTTGCAGAAGTTAAGCAAGTGATGTTTACACTGCCATTTTGCAAAAGATGTGTAAAGAGGTTTTTCCCCCCATACTTAAGAATAAAAACCTTATTCGAGGTATCTCAGGTTCATACAACTGTGCAGAAGATGCCGAAAACTTTGTATGCAAACTACAGAATTGATATTTCCCCAGGTGCAAGTTCTTTATAAAGAGACACAGCTTCTAAGTAGTGCAAACAGATTTGTTGTGGTTTGAGAAGTAGAATGTAAAGAAAGTAGGGAACAGCTTCATTATTGATTGCCTTACTGTTAAGGCCTACAAGTCTTAATTCAAAGTTAATGAGGTTTTTTCCCATCAAATTTGGCATTTCCTCATGAGAGTTTTGGTAAGTGATATGCTTTGGCCCACAAGTGAGAAGTTCTCCAAGCTGTGTTTATTTAAGACATGGAGGTATAAACATTAACTCTGACAAACAATCAGTCCACATAATGTCATACATATTGGCTACAATTCTTATTTTACTGAAACTACTTGGTAGGACCTGTATGAAAAAGAAAAGAAACCAACCAAAAAGGGAGTATCACTCAGATTTTGAACTTTCTGTGCAGGGCATTTCCCTTTTCTTCCAAATACAACAACTTGAATGTTAGGAACATCTTCTGGTACTTGTGTGCAGTGCACCCATGTTTGCCATTGTCCTCTGCTTTTTGTATCAAAATTTTTTGTGGGAAGAGATGTCACAGATGTTTCTGCAATAAAAACAAACCTATATTCAGAGCCTATGTCCAAATTATAAGGCTGCATAATCCAAGAGATTACATGGCCTGGTAGTGCTGGATCCAGCACAGGAAATTCAGGCAACAAAGCCGCAAACCCCTCATTACTCATGTTAGTCCCATGGAGGGGCAGAAAACCAGGCCAGCTGCTTCATGGATCCATGTCACACTCATGCAGAGGCCATGCCTGTTTTCTTTGTATCGTTCCAAAGACAGGAAATGTCCTGCCAGAGGAGAATCTTTCAATACTGCCGTTTCCAAATTCTCCATCCCAGGCATAATTTCTTCCTCTTTATTTAAAGAAGGCATGATTCACCTTGGTCCATGCCTGTGCCCCTCACCATTGGGGCACCCATGCTAAGTTCTTCCTACTGTGTGAAGTAACCTTACACCAGTTGTGATCTGCTCTGCCATGCAGGTGTGATTCATGGAAACGAAGGACACTTCTGCTTGTATTACCTTTGAGCGGAATTGCCACTTCTACAAAGTCTTTCTTGCAGTATTTATTGATCCAGCCGTTGTGAAAAAAAACATGAGCAGAAAAAGGGTAGAAGACTTCTTTTATAACCATTTTTTCCAAAAACCACTCATCTGATTGAAAGTAAACAGGACATTATTAATTTATACCTTTTAAGCAACAAAATATTCTGTGTGTGCAGTCATAAGTTTCTACCTTCATCAAATCAATAAAAGGTTTTCTTTTGACAGATTTGTTAAGGGAATAATACTTCTGAAAATATATTGGCTGTGTCCACTCCAAAATATTCGATGTTTTTACAGATCTTGTGAAATTAAATATACGGATAGATTTGCTGTAATGATCTATTACATCTCAAAGTAAAGTAAGGAAAGTATTTCTAAAAGTATGGAAAGACTTCTGTGTGCAATCTGTAGACACGAGAAGACCCCAGTAGGAAATTATATTATCGGTGTTCTAACAGAAAAAGGATCAGGATTTCTATGACATTAGCCATAGAAAATCCACTCAACACACAGCTATCTTTCTGGTGAGGTTCCATTCTATCCAATAAAGAGCAAACTTCAGCTAGTTTTATCTTGATTGAGACCATTGTGTTGATTCTTTGGAAACAAAACATTTGTAGAGTGAGATCTCTGAGTCTTGGTAAACTTGGTTACACTCCCAATCTTGCTGAAGTGAATGAAAATTGGATTGTTCATTTTAATGTTACCATCTAGGAAATAGTCTCCCAGCCTGTTTTTCTGAGTCTGAGTTGAACCTACAGAGTCATTTTGTAACCTTAGGTTTTTTCAGAAAAGAGGAAAGAACAAGAGACAAGACAAGACAAGGTTATCATACTCTGGAACAATCTTATTTCCATTATGAACATTATCTGAAGGAATAAAATATCTGTAGAATCTCTGTTCTGTTGCCTTTAAAAAACAATGGGCCAAAATTGTAGCCAAAGGATTGAATAAAATACCAGTTCATGATATTCTTTGCTGTTGCTATTTATTTTCAAGAAATAAGCAATTTTTCTTTTAGCTACAACAGCTGCTTTGGAGTCAGAAGCAGGATGAGAAAAAATGCTGCAGGAATACAGCCTTTTTATCTGTCAGTCAACCTCACAAATGCAGGATCCCTTAAAAAATATTTTGCATGGATTAGAAGGAAAGAAGCTGTAAGGCCAGAACAGCCTTTCTTCTGTGCTCCACTTCCCAATCTAATGAACTGATTTTATGTTCTTATCTTTACCTAGAAGCATATAGCCCTGAAATTAATTTTTTTTTTCACTTATCCATCATCTAAAAATGTACAGGAAGACAAAATTTACAAATGTTTCAAAAGCATGATGTCATATTGCTTCCTGAAAAACAAAAGCTTTTTTGACTGTGCTTATAAAAACATTGAAACTTCTATGGAGAAAAGTTTCATATATAACTTTACCATTTTACATTGTCACAACATTTCCTTGGAATTCCTTGCACATTTTAGTAAAACCAAGCTGGATCTGGACACTTGACATGTATAATCCAACAGAAGTAATGAACAGCAGAAAATGGAAAGCAATTTCGTATTTGCTAGAATTTAAAAAAAACACCACTTTTGTGTTAAATTTCAGATTTTTCTGAAGTACTAGGATCACCTAAATCTAATAATCTACATTATTATTACCTTACATCAACTGAAAAAATTACTGACCTTTTCTTAGACTTTTAAATCCAACAAGAACTTGATTCAACTTGCCAAGGTATACTGATTTGATTTTGAAAATATCCACCTGCAATATGAAAATAATCAAAATTATATTTAGTTAAAACTTCATAGTGATCTGGTTTTGAGTACTTATCAGTTTAGCTTTTTGTGTCCATTATTTTTAGACTTATCTTGTGAAGTCTAAGCTACCAGTTTGATCAGTTATTGATGAGCATGACATTGGGCATGCATATCCACAATGGAGAAAGAAAATACAGGAATACAGAGGACATAATGACTAAGATCTGGGTTTGTTTTCATACAAAAGCCTTGTATCTTCTAGAATCTTTAAAAATTGTGAGAAAAGTAGATAAAATAAACACAGGTATGTGTAAAGAATAAATGAAGCATGTATCAAGTCGATTTCTCTAGCTTTCTGCACCAGAGAAGAAACTACTCTAGGCTGGCCGGCAACAGTGAAATACTGTCTCCTAGCCTCCCCAAAATAAAGATTTTTTTGTTCCCCAAAAGAAGATTTCTAGGTACTTCACAATGATGTCATGATCTCCTTAAAAAAAAAAAAAATTCAAGCTGAAATTCTGAACACTAGGATCTAGTAAAGTATCAGCTAGACATGTCCTTTTGATCTGAAAGAGATATTTCCTTGTGAGCTGAAATTTGTTTTAGCTACTTTGTTCTTATGCCAATAACTACTCAAAGAATTACTCTTCTGGGAAAAGCCATTTAATATCAAAAAACAACAATATGTTTACCATGTTTAAAAGCAATAAGTGGGTGGAAAAATTGGAAACATGAAAAAATGACTTTTCTTGGAACTTTCAGAAAAGTTAACAAGAGAATTTCATAGACTAGTTTAGATGGAGTGGTTACAAATGCAAGTTATCCTACAGAAATATTATCATTTCTAACAGTCAGAATATTTTAATAAAGCAGTGATGCCTCCCTGGCCTTAAAAGTCTGCAATATCAAAACAGAAATCTTAGAGATCATTTAGTCCAACTCAAAATTACTTCATCACCTTAACTTTTTTACTGTAGCACAACAGTGATGATGCTTAAAAACAATATGTTAGCTACAGAGACAATCACTATATGGACTATAGAATATTAATATTTTTGATACTCTGTCCGTGTATGGTTTGCTGAAAACATGAGTTCTAACAAAAAGACACTCAGAGATTCAGTTACATTTTCTCTCATTATTTTACCTGCCCTCTAGAGAAAGTGATCAGGCTGTTTTTCGAGTTAAGCCATCGCTTCCCTGAGTCACTTTTTTCTCCTCGTATACGAAGATAAACCTCGCCAGTGGCATCTGCCTTCTTCAAGTCTCCCGTGTGAAAATGGATTTCATACTCCACAACTTCAGAAAAAATAGAGAAAAAAACCCAAAAAGTCAGCAGGAGAAAACACTCCTTGCCCTCTTGCCTGACACCTGTGTTATATACCAATTCCTGCTAGAAACCTTTGCAGATTTCACCCAAATCCCATACTGTACCACCAAACAAGGAGTACAGGTCTCTTCAGTCCTGGTGACATATATAACCCAAACACATTCCTGCTGCATAACAGGATGGCAATCTACAGAATATAGATTTGCTCTTCTCTGATGCCACTCCCAGTAAATAAGCACCACTGGTTGCTGTTTGGGGCACAGGATCTCTTGTGTGCTGTACCCTTCCCTCTAAGGCAGGAAATTCCTTTCTAAGAAAGGAGTTACATCCTCTTCAGAAAGTCTAATTTTTTCTTTCTAAGACTGTTTACTGATATTTCTTTGGTTTTCTCTCCCTCTATTTTTATTTATCACTAGTTAGATCATTATACTACCACAATGCTCTTAAGTTAAAATATGTTAATGTGAAACAAAAACGAAGAATTAGAAATTCTTTCAACATCAGCTTTAACATATAAATAGAAAAGTCTTCAAGTCTTCTCACATTTTGTATCATTCTCCAAAGAACCTTTTATTAATGATATAATAGCCCACAAATACAGGTCAGCTAAGTGAATTTTGAGTTTAAGGGAAAGCATTCCTGATTTTCTCAGCTGTGGTCACAGTAGAGAGATTAGAAGAGACACCTATGTCCCCTATACGAAGCTTCTGCTTCCTTGCCTCTTTTTATCACAATACATAGTTAAGTGGTGCAAATGAGACCAGATTGAATTCATGCCAAACAAACTTCATGGAAATCTCCTATGTTCACTTTTAAAATTACCTATTTTAGCCCCTGAGTTTATCATGGAAACAAGGAAACGCTTACACAGAAGCAGGTCACAATCTCAATATTCATTGTTATTTGCATCATTTTAACAACAAGGATCCCAGGAAAAAATAAGAAGGGTTTTTGGGGGTTTAATTTTATTTTCCTTCTAGTGTTGTGTGCTCTTATTCAAATTAAAATAATAAATATCATTTGTATAGTGTGTTCATTTGACTCCATTTGTGTAATGAGCTGATACTGTCAATTTAGGAATCTAACTTTGGTGGCTATATTAGGACTGAGATGCCTGTGTAGTCAGCAGGGAAAAGCAGGTGCTATAGAAATCACCTCTGATGGGTTCCCATGTATTCTAAAGATAAACACTAGATCTCAGGAGTCTAAACTTAGATGGTCTAAATGTTCCTCTACTTCCAACCACAGGCCTAAGAATAAAAGCTATGGTCTTGTAGCAACACGTTTGTAAAAGACGACTGTCTCATATTTTTAATAGGGACAACATTTTTATCCACTGTGAAATGCAAAGTCAAATTTGGGATGCAGGTAATGAGCAATGCACTTTTACCAAGAATGTATTTGAAAATGTTTGTATTATCTCTTGAAAGTTTTTTATCACAAACCTGAAGACTTTTTTTTTTTTTTAAGAACTGAGCAGCCTTAAAATCCAGCATTTTACAAGTACTGAGCTATCTTTGACTACCACAAATTATCAGCCCTTACTCCCACAACCTTCATTGCTGTAGCAGTAAAACATAGACAACATCTAGACTATGTGACATTTACATGCTGGAGAAAGTCTTCCAGCCTCACTCTGCCTATTTTCCCTCCCTGGAACCTAGCTGGATCTACATCATCTGCTTTCCCAGGAAAGTCATGTGTGCAAAGGAGGGGAGCGGTGTTTTAGACAGACATGAAACCAAGGAGAAACTAAGCACTTTCAGTTTCACAACTGACATTACAAGCCAGAGAGCATGGAAATACACATTATTCAAGTCTGAAACATATATTTCAGTCTAATGTACATCATAGCATACATGAATATCTAAGTATAGATCCTGGAAAATTTTATATTTTCAGAACATTTTTCTTCTTGAATCAAATTTTTTTTAAGAAATGGTCTAGTTAAGCAAAGTGTACATTCTTTAAAAAGATTATAATTATGAGAAATTTCTAGTAGGTTTAAGAATGATTCCATGAACCCAGAAGCTAAAGCTGTCATTTAGTTTCATGCGTAGGTGATAGGAAAACAGGGAGGGAAAAAAAAAGTGTTCTGAGTATATTTATTTTTAAGCTTTTTCTTACAGCTCTTTTCACAAGTTGGTGCTATTCATGATGAGTGTTATAATCAAGAGGTCTGAATTCAAATATTGTGACATCTTATATAGCTATTTTTCTATTTCTAAAATAAAAGGTCACATAACTGGATTAACGGTTTTAAAGAGTGGGTGTGTATACTGACTGCAAAATTAATATTTTAAAGGATTCATTAAATAAAAAGGGCTGTATAAGTCTGCTAATAAAAGTGTGCTCATTTCAATAAACTTCTGAAATGTATTTGTTTATCTTTTACTACATGAGGATGATGTCTGAGAAAATCTGTTTGCTTAAAAATAGCTTTATTTCACTGCAGCACTATTTACTTCAGGGACTCCCCCTGGGACTATTCTTTTTTAAAATAATTTAAACTAGGGGCTGCGAAAGTTCTTATAATTGATGGTATCACTCATGTTTGATGATAAGAAGTAAACCAAGAGTTTTCCCAGCCTGGGGCCCTAACATATCTAATTCCTTTCTTCAAGGCAGTTAAATATGCCTTGTCAGGTAAAAGACAACATAGCTTCATTGAAGTCAGCTACACAGATTTGATCTTTCTGGAGTTCCAGACAGTTGAAAATGCATGAGCTGTCCAGGTGACAGTTTAGTTAGCATTTAGCCAATGGCAGTTTTGGTTTCAGGGGATTCAAGATATGAAGGCAAGTTTCTGTGTTCATTCAGAGCGTTGCCTTGTCTGTGTAACTGGGCCATATGAATTCGTTGAAGTCAAAAGGCTACTTGTATGAATAAGATCAAAATACTTTGGTCCACATGTCTGACCACTCCTGTAGGGGTAGATTAGAAACCACAGTGCTCACATCATGACTGTTTTTGTCCAGAATCATTTATATACAGAATCATGAGCTTAGCTTAGAAACGTATATTGTGTTTCTGCTGAGTTGGTATTTTCAGCTGAATCTGCTGAATCTATTGATGCATAATTTAAAGCTCAGTGTAGTCAAAGCAAATATTTCCTGTTATTTTTCGACTATTTAAGTGAAATAAAAGTACACAAAGTAACCTCTATGAAAGGAGTCATAACAGAAAAGGTATGCTGGGAAACGGGGTAAAAGATTTTAAGTTGAGTTTGGGACCATTCTGATTGTGTTCTGGATGAACAACATATGCCAACAAAAAAAATCGACTAAGATAAGGTATTCTGTTCAACCTTGTCATTCTTTGTCTCTTCCCAACCCTATTTATAAAAATTCTCTTACATCTAAAAGATAACATAGTGCAAAACTGAAAGTAATCACCCGGTGCTCATTCAAAAAGGGAAAAAAACCCCCATGAATTAAAGATAGGACAGTAAATACATATTAATTTTTTTATTATTATTTCGTATTAATTTCTTGTGTGTGTGTCTAGGAATAAAACCAGAATATAACAAAGAAGAAAATGTAGACTGAAGTAGTATTGGGGCCACAAAGAATAAAACTGAAATTAACACTTCCAGTTGTAAATTGCTGGACTCCACAAAATGGTTTGTGAGAAACTTCCTAGGTTAATAGATACTCCTGTCTATGGACTCATTTTTGAGGGAAAGTATATACACATGTTTTCCCCTAAATTTTCCAAGAAAAACTCCATAACTTTTTAATATACCTCAATAATTAATTTACACATCAGAATAACGCTTTCAGTAAGTATCTCCATTTGGCTCTAAGCATAATAGAGGTTTTGAGGGGTGTATTCAAGAATTTTTTTTTTTAATTTTTCAACTTTTTATATGCAGTAAAAAATTTAACAAGTTTGAATTCAGAAAATATTTGTCCATATTTATAGTTCTTCCCATTTTTTCTTAAATTAGGGAAATAGGGCCTTTTAATAAGGTAGAATTACTGTACTCATGATTGTACATCCAGCATATATTACATCCAACATCCAATGTTTTTTTTTATCTGGTCGATCAAAAGCCTAAAATTGTAAGATTTTTCAGTAAATGAATACAAGGTGACTATATTTTTTTAAATTATGCAAACCCACACAAAACCAGAAATTTAAAAGGTCTTCACTGGTTTTGTTCAAGTTTCAAATTTAACTTGGATGAAATATTCAGGAAACTCTCTTTAGAGAATGGTCTGCAGAAGCCCACATGGTCTATTTTATTTCTTTTTCTGGGCTGCTTCCATCTTATTCTACTAGTTTCTGTTTAAGCAGAACACTCTTTGTACTATAGCCTCTAGCAATAGACCTCTTAACTGTCACTAAAAGCCTCAATACATGATCTTTACCTCTTTATGATCAATCCTCTTTATTCTAATGAGCTGGATAAATGGGAAGCTTGTTCTTAAGTACTAGTGATCAAGTTATCAGTATATAACTGGTTGTTCCAGGGGGAGGGGTGGGGGGTGGTTGGCAGAAATCACTTAATTATCTCTGTGGCATCATACCATTCACATGTGTTACTGACAGCAGAGAAACATGCAACTTAATGTATATTGTTGTAGAATATTACGCACTTTACTATACATTTCTCATTGACATCAATAAAACAGGAGTGTAATTGAAACTCTTGGATATCTCTTTGCTGGCTAATTGTGATGCATTTTAAAAATTCTACCTTAGTTTTGTAGGGGGCCTACAATTCTTTCCTTCTTTACAGTGTTTCTAGATCATGTATAATTCTTTGTGAATAGGAAGAGACAAGTAATATCACACAGTAGATGATATTTCGTACTCATCTTCAGCTGACATAGCACTAATTTGAAGAGATAATAAATAATCAAGATCTAAAACTGCAATATCATCTAATGTGAAAGAAGTCAAATACTTTGTTTGGTATCAGCATTTATAGCATCTCTTGCAATACTCATACCAATGATTTCTCTTTTGTGGTAAATGCATGTGCAAAACCATCACATTCCTTAATATCAAATTCTTATGGAAATCCTCACACTGTATTTTAGGCCCAAAAGAGGTATGCTGGTATTCCAGAGACAGATCCTGACCCCAGTAACAAAAAAGGACATAGCTTACCAGGCAAAGGCTCCTGATCTGCATAGAGAGCTGGCAGCTCCACGCATTTGTCTTCCTTAGGGTTGAACCAGCAGTCAAAAGCTAAATACATCTCTTCCTTTGTGCCTGTGTGCTTCATATGCAGTAAATCTAAGTGCCATGGTTGTTTTAGCTCACTGTGTGGGCCAGTTACCTGAACTTTGTATATTGAGCCAATATCTGCCAGTTCATCCTGCGAGAGGAGAAAGAGATGAATGGATCTCATTTCAGTTGTGCCAGAACAAATGTAGTTGGCAGCTGTATGCAACAGTTGAACAAAGTTCAGTAGTTGAAGAATTGGGGCAGATTTATAACTAGTACTATTTTTTCCCCTTTCTAATCAATACAAAATTGATTTAATAACATGAATGAGGAATGCTTGAGGTGTGATGTTAGGGAACAAGCAATGGCAGTCACTGCTGAAATCTGTACACAGAACAAGGTGCAATGTTCATATATATTACACAGATACAGTTGATTATTTTCAGGCACAGAAGCTTTGGTCAATTTTTAAAACTTTGGACACTATTGGAAATATTTCTTACAACAATAAAAAATGGTGCAATTAATTATAAATTTGAGGAAGAGCTAATCCAATTTTGAGGAAACATCCCAAGAGTTCCTCCATCTTCACTCTAGATCATTCAGAAGTTATACAGTAAAATCTTGCATTCATAGTAGAGGAAGAAACCAATCTGGTTCTACTGGGGATAACACAGCATCTCTAGGACATACCATCGCTTGAGCAAGTGAAAGCAGAGGAGGCCTTAGATATTATAATAATTGGTTTAAAATAAATTTTTTTTCCCCTGTAAGAGAAAAAAGGGAGAAAACAGAAGATGTCTTTTTCTCTTCCTATTCAATACTTCTTGGATTCTTTCCCCTGCTCATTCATTTTAAATATGCTCAGATAGTAGAAGTCCATGACTTCAACCTTTCCTCTGACAGGGCACTTCCAGTTTCATACTATCTTTTTGCATTTAACAGAGGTTCTTGGAAATAACTTAGGAAAACCCTCTGAGTACTCCTCATTTTTGATCATGTTTGTGGTTAGTCTAGTCTGCTTAATTCCTCTTTCATTAAAGAAAAGAGGAACATCAAAATGCAACAAATTATTTCTTTAGCTCAACCATAAAGTTCAATTTACTAAGAGGTAAAAGGAAGAGACAATAAATAATGGTGGGGAAAAAAGAGAAACCATACTAGAAAAAGCAGTTCAGAGAAACTGGTGGCAGAGATGAACAAATTACATGAGAGAGAAAAGAGAAAAATTAACCTTCTGTACATTTCATCTCATTTATGATTCTTCCTTCTCTATCATCAGCCCCAAAAGCTCTACAGTATCCCATGGCATATTGTATGCTTACAAATTGCTGATTTTTGTGACATCAACAAAGGCTGTAAATCAGTACCTGCCACGTGGCATACACTGTGATACGCACCCGGGGACCAATTCGCTCACTTAAACATTCTCAGTATGAGACACTGGGAGAATTTGCTCATTCAAAAACCATTGTTCATGTGTTGCTACCTACAAACAGAAGTGATGATCTGTGCCAAACTATGCAGAGGACTTAAAAATCAATTTGGTAGTTTAGTTTAAAGAAACAATTTATCTCAGAATTAAGTGGATTATTGGCTACATGATTCGTAGGCTTTTCTTGCAATAGAGAAAGGTTGAAGTACTTTGATCTGAATTGCTTTTCCTCTGACTTGAAGTGGCAACTTTTTGTGACTCAGGTTGCCGTAGAAGATAAAAGAAAGGCTTATTGGATCCTCTTCACCACTCAAGTCAGATCCAGTGATATCCATTATCCAGAGACCTGATGACTTCATGCTGATTTCAGGCAATTTAGGACTAAGAGTCGACCTTCTACCTTTAAAAATTACCAAAGAGAAAGGAAAGATGACAGCATGAGAGAATGGCATAATCTAGCAGGACCATAGCCTTTTCACTACAAAAACAAAGCTCTTTTTGCAGGTTATGTTGTATCTATAGCAACTGCTCACTAAGAATAACACATCAATATCTTTATTAGATTTTTTTTGCGAAGAATTTGGAAGCTTAATGTTCTTTCTGTGTTTAAAATTTAGTTTCAAAGGTATTTTTTGATGCCAGTGTATTTTCCTTGTCATGTTTGGAAGTAACTGCTAAGAGAACATTCAGTCACCTTTTAGAGGTCTAAGTAATCGTTCTTAAAAAAGCAATCAGTGTTACTAAAGCCAATTTATCATTTAAGACCATGTAGCCATATGTAGCATGCAGGCACCTAATGCAAAATGAACAATTCTAATGAACTTTGCTTGTAACTAGATGTTACCTAGCAATATAATAGGTGCTGAAATAGTGTGAGACTGACAGGTAACCTATAATAAACACAAAAAATTATTTGCCAGATCCTCAGAAGATCAATATTACTATCTTCCTCTCTTTTTCTTCATTAATTACCGTAATTCTTCATTTTAATTCTGTTTTAACCATTCTAGGCAAAATGAAAATGATTTCATGAAGAGGAACAGCTCAGAAAAATGTACTTTCTACAACTCACGAAAACCACACAACTGAATCAAGGACAACTTATGTCTTACTCTGCCTGGACAAAGTTCTGTAGTTCATTTCCTCTGAATTGTTTTCACATGATTGAAGGAAGAAATCTTATACTACTTCTAAATGAATAAATGTCCTGCTGTAAGTGTTCTTTTGCCAAGTACATCTGGGTTTAGGTATGCTATAACACTAAGATCAAACCGAAAATTCACATTTTCAATAAAAGAAAGATACTATAGAGATCTGAAAGAGCTGTAGTCAAATATATATATATATAAAATGGGCATGTCACTTTTGCAGAACTTACCAACTGTTACAATCTCACAAACAGTCTCACATAAGCCCAGATGAGTGTCAAGCCAGTTCCACAATGGAAAGACCCATTCTTTGTCTGAATCTTGTGATTCCTTGACTGTTACCATCTTGAGGTACATCCCTGCCCCGTAGCCTTCTCCATCATGTCCTATGACCACTTTTTGTAAATGACTCAGAGAAACAGCTTCCACCAAAAATGAATCCACCTGCAAAACAGGGGAATACTTCATAAAACAGAATTTTGACTTAAACTTCAGGAAAAATATACGTCTGGCTTCATCTGAGAATTTAAAATTTTTGTCTGTTTCTTTGTAAAATTTAACATAGCTCTCCCTGCTGAATCTAAGAAAGCACACACTGATTATACCTAACATTTAATCCTATATTCATCATTAATGATGCATTGTAATTTCATTTGATCTTTGGACAAGAGGGATCACTGCATCAATCACTTCCTACTACATTACAATCCGTGTACTTCAACCTTCTGACAGTCAGTTTTGACAAGATTTTGGTTCCAATCAAATTTCTATCTCTCAGATATCTAGTTTCTAAAACTTATCATACAACTCTAGATATACATTAATAGCTCTAAAGAAAAGTTAGAAATCTAAAATGAGTGTGTTCACTCTAAGATAACTTCTAAATTCTTTTCCGGTAGTCAGAAAACCTGACTTTTTGCTTTCCTTACAGAATGAAAATTGTGGAAACAGCAAATGGAGAAAAGAGTAAGGGAGGAAGTTAAAATGAAAGATCCAAAGATGAGAGATGGGAAGGGAAGCAGAATGGAGAAGGCAGAGAAAGACAAGAGAGAAGTAAACACAAACAGCAGTAGGTGAGTATAGGGACCAGAAAAGCAAGATAAGGAAAAATGTGAAATGCAGAGAAAGAACTTATATGCCCCACTAAATTTTTTCTTGTTTTGTAAGAAATCCAGATGTTCTGTATAAGGCCCTGCCAGGGGCCAGATGGACCTCATGGTAACTGGTAAAGGTTAGAAAGTTATGAACAACTGGAGATTGAACAGCAATGTCTAGGATTATAATTAACATCATAATTCGAATAAAACAATTCACTAGTAGGAACTTACTAAACTGAATGTTGAAACAATTAAAAAAACAAGATATTAGCAAACTGATCCCTAAAAAAATACAGTGGTTGCCAAAGTCCTATGTGTTGTCCCTATTACTTTTTAAATAAAAATATTAGAGAAGTAGACTTTCTGCTACTAATGTTGAAAGTACTTTCATACGACAAAAAAAACCCCTTTTTTTTAATAGTAGTCAAAACTCAACAGCAGATTGTGAGCAGAAATCATTAACTATGTTAATTAAGATATTTTAGGAAATAAATCCATGTATGAACACAAATTAAAATAATTACAATAGAGTGCTGTCTTCTGTATATAGGCATATTTCTGAGAAATACACAGAATGAAATTTAGAAATTCTCTCAGTTCATTACTGATTCCACTTCTAGCCTAACAAGTGCTGTGGTAATTGTCTAATAAAATTATTTCATGGAAATCTAAGCCTCTCCTTGACAATGTACATTTTGGCAGTGAATTTTTTCAAACTTCCTTGTGCAGAGAGTGAAAGCCTAATTCACAAGAGAAGAACTTTATTTATAGTGGTTGTCTAGAAACACTGGGTTTATATGCATTCTTTTTCTGAGTGGAATTTTTGTTTCTTGTCTAAACTTACTGATACTTTCATGTGGGATTGTGGTTTCAGAAACATCACAGACTGCAAAAGCCTCACGGAAATTTCTGTAACTTATTTTGAATCACTGATTTTTTTAATTCTTTGCTACCTGTTCTATCTTAAATTTGGAGCAGAAGAAGTCAGAAGCATGATCACAGAGATTCTGCCCACTAATCTGCTTTGTATTGCTCGTGTGTTGCCTTTACTGCCACGTGGGTATGTTCTTGTGCAGGAAGTAAATAACACTGGCATTGGTCTACTGTGAATATCTGGAAGATAAATTCTGTGAATGTTTCCAAATTCTTGCCTATCTAGCCAGATGCCTTCTAAGCAGGCATTAAGTGACACTTAATGCAATGCTAACCCCTGTGCGTGTAATACTGTATTATTGTGCCATTACCTTATTTCTTTGAAATTTTCTTCCTTTCGTTAAAGATGTATGAAGTTTCCTCACACCTGTGTCCCCTCTTTTGCCATAGAGAGTGATATAAACATTTGCAAAAGTCTCTGCTCCCCAGCGGTCGCCAACATGTACAGAAACAACATACTTATAGACTGTACAAAAAGAAAAGAAAAAGTTTAATTAAAGCTGATTAAGTACAAGGCATACTTAAAATAAAACAACAACACAGAGTATTTAGTAGGACTACTGCTTTTTTTTTATTTCTGCAGCTAGGAAAAACTCTGCTACACAGTGAATGAAATAATCAGGTTACTCTTTATGAATCTGATCTCTTCCTGCTAAACTCAAGGAAGACTTTCCATCGACTTTCTGAGAAATCTGAAAGAAATTGGGCTTGGACAATTTAGACTTATGAATCTAGACAAATTCTGCCCAATTCTGTTTTATTGTGCAAGATCTGGAAAATAAGAATTCATTTGAGTTCAGGGACTGTTAGAAACTGGATTATCCTTGCAATAGATAATAACTAACATAGGTCAAAGAATAAGAATAAGGTTATGCAAATTTAAATAACAGAGATAGATGCAACATAAAATCTGGATGCATGACATGACATATAAGTATAAAAATTTACAAAATGCACTCGTTAACTTAAGGAAGGAATTTATAAACTCTTTGCCTCTACACTGATCCTGTATGAATGAATTTCTACAGTCAGATCAGATTTTCTTCTAAGGAAGATCATTACATTGCACATATATTCAGACCTATACAAAAAGAATAACCAAAATTTTTCAAATGTCATTTTTAATGTACAGTCCTGCTGAGTTAACATTTAACTAATGTAACACTATACCTACTTCTAAGGTCATTAATAGGTTTAAGTACTCAGGGACCAGAACTTCTGGAACTTTAGTTTAGCAAAGGAGTCATGTCTCTAATTACTTCTATCTCATGTGTAACTGCTAAATTTTCTGAACAAACGTAGGACTTCTGTAAGTCTTGACATTCCAAGGGCATCTCTGAGTTAATTCTGAAACTCTCAGCATGGCAAAAAAAGTAGTCCATAGGAAAAAACCCCAAACTTTTCTGTGCAATAAGGCTTACTTCTGATACTTACATTAGCAAGTAAAGTTATTGTAAGCTAAGTAATTCAATAGTAACTCTAGAACAAATAATTTCCATGGCTTTGAACATGTTCTTTTCCTTTAAAAGTCTAATTATATTGTTCAGTTTTTCTCACTTAGAATCATGCAGAAGATTTAGCAATTGTAAAATCCAATATGCAACTTAACTGGAAAATTAAAATTTAAGTGGTCAGCATTTTTGCAGTGTATACATGAAGACAGGTGCCAATAGAGCCACTGAAGATATCAAATCCAGACAAAGCACTATACAGTATCTGTGACATTGATTTATTTTCAAGCAGTTAATTTACAGTGTTTATGTCTTCTTGGTGCTTTTACCTGGTAAAGTTTTCTGGTCCTCAGTGACTGCAGGGAATTCTTTTACCAGCTCCTCATCTTCTCTCTTTAGAGTGAGCCAGCAGTTACACTCAAAGTTCAGTTCTTGTTTTGTATGCAACTCTTCTAAGTGAAAAGACTTCAGATGCCAGCCCTTAAAGCCCGGCACATCATCACAGCCGACTCGAATCTTGTATACATACCCCAGGTCTCCAGTCTCAACCTGCACCAAATAGCACCAGGAAGAACATACTGTCAAGTCTGGTTCACTTAGAGAGATTTTCCCCAGTCCCCAGTGCAGAATTCCTAAACTTAACAGTAAGTAATGGAAAAGCTGAGTTTGAGGCTGGGATAAGTGTGATGATAGAATCAATGCTTTTTTTTTCATGGTATAATCATAGGTGAGATTGTCTCCCTTATGAGTATTGTAAGCATGATACTCTACCTTTAGAATGAGTCAAGATCTTAAAATTAGTAAGAACTGTGTAGTTAGGCTCTTTAGACAAAAGGTAGCATGGAAATTTGCGACTCTACTGGATAAAGAGAGTATTAACTTACAATTAAAGATTCTAATATCAGTAGCCAAGGGAGGTATTAATTTAAAGATGATTACTATGAGCCTGGAATCACAGAACAGTTTAGGTTGGAAAAGACCTTTAAGATCATCAAGTCCAGCTCTTAACACAGCACTGCCAAGTCCATCACTAAACCGTGTCTCTAAGTGCCACATCAACATGTTTGTAAATACCTCCAGGGGTGGTTACTCAACCACTGCCCAGGACAGCCTGTCCCAGTGCTTGACAAACCCACTGCTCAAGAAGTTGTAACTAAATTCTCATTTGCTAAATGATTCGGCCTAGAACATAAAACTACTTTATAACCAATTCTTCGTTAAAGGAAAGGGATATTTCTGAATAAAAAATAAATCATTATTGTTACAGAAATAACTCTGTAGGACAACACAGCCCTGTTCCCATACTACGTGTGGGCAATTCAATAACTGGCTGCTGATTGTGGATAACGATCTGCATGACATTAACCACTGCATGATCAGTCTTCCGAACAGCAGGAAGTAATGGGGCAGTCATTCACCGGGCAACTACAAGAAAGACAGGATGAGAAGTGATTTTTGAGTGAAACAACTGAAAACTAGTAATTTTTAAAGGCAACAATTCTCTTTATTATCAAAAATACTTAATACAGAAAAGGTTGCCAGTGGTTTTGTTCTTCTCCCATATTGCTTTTTTTTTCCCAACACCAGTCACAACACAAGACTTGGTGACTTTCCAGGGAATAAATCCTTTGTGCACCCTATAGCATCACAATAAGACACTGAAATTAGCCTTACACAATCATGCCCTGGCTCTGGCAGCACCACCAGCAGATTGACTCCTACGACAGAGCACAGACCTCCTAACAGATTCATTTATTCTGCTTCTCAGCACAGCTCTGAATGTGAGAGCCCTTCACTGCTTAAAGCTAGTTCATGTGCATTTGCAGAGTGAACATATGCATGTGGGGAAGTATCAGCTACCTTATTCTTATTAGAGAGATATTATATTAAAAAAATGTGCTTTTGTCATTTTGGGAGAGTTGGCCATCATTATTAATAACTGTTAAGCAAACAAGAAATAGTAAAATACCAGAATATGAAGAGGACTAATTAATTGAAAATAAAGCAACCCACACAAACCATTTTACAGGGGCTTTACGAATGGTTTATGATGCAGAACTTATGAAAAGAGGCCTTTGCTAGGAAGGAATTGCACTTGATGGATTAAAAGGTCCCTTCCAGTCTGAATTTCTTAAGGTAAGTATTTTAAGTGGTTGCCCTGCTGCTCCTACACAATTTCAAGATTCAGGGCATTGTTGAAGGACCAGAGAAGAACTCCTTTCCATTGCCTATATAACAGCTGTGGGGCTGCACGGAACCACTCAGCTCCTGAGCTGTAACTCCACAGTACTCACAAAAGACATACAACAGTAGTTTTACACCAAAGAAGAGGGCACCAGACTTGTCCTCCCTCTAAGCCTAGCCTGCCCTGCCATTGTGCTGACAGAGCTCAAAGCTATCCCTGACTTGGTCTCCACTCCTGCACTGTGGAAAGGGAAATACGTGGGCAGAATATCACATCAAGATTTTTCATTCATGCTGTGTATGCTGCAAAGGATATCATTAGCTATGTATCATTAGCTGTGCTGGACTAAGTGGATTAATTCCTCTCAAAATATGCATTCCACCTGATTAAACTTAACGGGAAGTTTTTGGGTTCATTGAGAGGAGAGTGCACAGGTTCTTCACCCATCTAGACTATGGTTCTTTCACAGTCAACAAAATGATTGCTTCGTCTCTTTCAGAACCAGACTACTGACTTTTAAAATTATTGCCTGCAGATTTTCTTTCTTATACATGGACCCCATGCCTGTATCACACAGCTACTCTAAATGCTGTGACCAAATTATTCCATAAAGCTCTCTGTTTGGGAGTTGCAAAAGTACAGAACTTGGTTATTTTTATGTGACAGGGCAAGCTGTAATTCACATTTTACTTTGTCTTCTGCTACCCAAATTTGCAATTCTCTAGGATTCTAAGTTGTCATAAATATATGTGCTATAATCCTTGTAGGAAATGCACAGAGGAGATTTACAGGAAAATAATTCCAGGATACAGGACAGACTATTTAGAAGCCACAATTGTCCATTTTGTTTCTAGAATCACAATTTCAATTAATTCCCTGACTGCCTTTGAATCAGCAAGTACTAATAATCATACTGTTTATGATCCATTGAATGAAATACCTACTATTTTCAATTGAGTGTATTAGATGCCCTTTTTCATGGATTTGTTTTTTCCCTCACAGTTCTTGCCAGCATTAGCCCTTTTGTTCAGATCCACCATTGCATCCAGCACCATCACTACAACATTCTCATAATCCTTTTCTGAACAATTTAATACAAGCAGTTTTCCTTTGGAATATGATATTCTATCTTTGATCCCAAAATTCTTTTCCCTCCATCCATGTCTATTAATTGATGCAACATGAACTTTGAAGCAGAGACAGAGATATAATCCATCACAAAATATATATCCAGTGAATATCCCGGTCTTAAATTTGCTGAATGTTTACAAGAGGACACTTTACCTTGTTCATTATTAAAATTTCCTAATTAATTTTTTCACATTTATTTCTTCTGAATTATTTTATGCAATATTCAGAACTTGAAATCTTAGCTGAGTTGGTGTGATTTGTCATATACTAAACAACACAATATGGTTTCCATTACGTGACTGGAGGAGCATGGCTCTTAAAATCAGGAGGAGCCACTGGGCTTCTGAAGATCTCAGAGACAGGCAACTGATAAAGATAATTAGAGAATTTCATAACATTTTAAATCTTTTCCTTTTTGATTCACACAGGGCTTCTCAAAGACATCATGCCTAAGGTAATTAAAGCTTTGTAAATTTTATTGTTTGGGTGCATATTTAAATTTAATTACTTTTCTTTTTTTTCCCTGTTAAAACAAAAAAAAAACCCAAACAAATCACACCCACACACACACCCCCACACACACATCCCGCATAAATTATTCCCATTAATAGGGCTTGGTCAAAGCATCCTAAAATTCAATTGGACAGCCATCTGTCATATACTCCAGAAATCCTTCTGCTTGTTGTTTGGAGCATCATCTCATACTGTGGAAAACATGTGGATTATTGTATTATGTGATTTGAAACTTTCTGTCACCTTCGTGGTCCTTAACACAAAATACATTCAGTAATTATTGTGTATTTCCCAACAGTCCTGCTTGAAGAGCACTATTGTTCATTTTGTACTACCTGTGCTAGTGTTTTGGACAATAGTTTTGGGGATCCTAATCTCACACTCTGTCCCATGTATTTTATGATTCTCTGGAGAATACAATGTTCACAATACACTAGGACTTTCCAAAGGCATACTCTGACAAGCTTTCTCTGCAAGCAACCAAGAAACAGAGACGACTGTGAGAAAGATCTATATACTTTACAAATCTATTCATTCCATGTGAGATCAGTGATTGATTCCAATCATCACCAGACTACCAAGGAAAAAAAATTCCACCTCTTCACTGGTTTCTTGCAATGCTGCCTTCAATGCTGCAGCTCCTGTCAGATTTCATAACACTGACACATTCACCTATTTTTCAATTTTTTAAAACTAAGGTGTTTTTCTTAAATTCATTCTTATTTAGGCAGCTCAACTACCGTACCACACATTTCTGAGACCACTGAAACCCAACTGTACCTAAGAGCACGCTGCTATTTTCTCTCTTTTAATTTATTCTTTATGCTTGCTATGTGCAATTAAACTACACCTGTTCTTTCACAGGAATTGGTTGGACATATTTTGGATTGAATAATCATTCTGAATACGATACACATCTGTGCATATACTTGTGTGAGAACACCTGGAAAATCAGGAATTTACATGCCTTTCTGTCCTCAGTGAGCAATAAATGCATCTCTGAGATCAAAATGAAGCTTACTGTTTCAAAACTATGTGAGCTGCTTATAGCACATAACCTGTTGTTCTTTTTACTGTACTATATTATTAAGGATGTTTTTCTAGGACCAGGATCCTGGGGGGAGGTTAAAAGTTCATTTATTCTGCTTGTTGGAAAGCTGAATTCACAGCTTGTCCTCCTTGTGATATCACGTTTATGCCTCCAGCCTGCTGCTACAGTGAGAGAACCTAAGCAAAGCTTCTGCATTCTTCTGCATAGTCTTAGTAAGAACAAAGAAAGGGAAAGCAAAAAGAAACTGGATTTATTAGCTCAAGCACCTAAAGAGGGATGAGGGTGTTTATGGAGATACCTGTGAAACCCCAAATGCCCCTTTATACCAGGGCTGCTATTCTGTAAGCTGCACTGTAAGCAATGTGGCAAAGAGATAAAATGTCACGCACAGTAAATAATGCTCAGATAGTACTAACTTCTTCATACAAAACAATAAAAACAAGGACACAAATAGCTGTGGGGAAAATACAGGCACTAACCCAAAGTCTATCCAAAGCATGAACAAACTTTCAGAGAGCTGCTGGGGTGGAAGGGTACAGTGGATAATGTGCTGTGTACCAAGGATGGCAGACTATGAGGAACAACCACTACTGACACACAGAAATACTGATTTCCCGCAGTGTGATGCCCAATCATTGAGATTAGGCAGCCTTAACAAGGAATATGTGCCATTTGGGAAATTACCAACATGTTGGATGTAGCAAAGGTCTGCTTTATGCAATGATGCTTGCCAAAATTCAGTCAGCTGGTGTTGCTGCTCCATCGATAGATTCTGCCTCTACTGACCTCTTCAGTTGATGTTCATGGCATAGGAGAGGAAGCTCGTTTTGTTGCTCAGTGTGTTTCCTGTGTGTTTTCTGATAAGCAGCTGCTTCCTTGTCTTTAAGAAATGGCCTTTATCTTTTCATTTACTCTCCATAAAGTTCCTAAATTGCTTTAGCTTGTTATTTAAACTAAAAATTCAGCCTGGATCAGGTCATTAAAATGAAGCTTTGACATAATTTTCTAAATGCAGTTTTGCCATTGTTTTCAGAATGTTTATTGCAGCCATTGAAAAGTCTTTCTGAGCTGTGTAAAACTGCTTTGAATTGCAAGCTGTTTCTCTCATCTTGCTGGCTAGAAGCTGTACTTCATGCCAATCAACAGAATTTGCAATGGCTTAGCCTAGAAAGCCAGGACAGAATCTGAAGATTTAAAAGATGCCTCAGATGAATCCTCTCAGAGGAGCAGCACGTGTGTCAGGTGTACGGGCAGTCAGGGCTGTGTTAGGGTTGATTTTAGTACTGGCCATATATAAGCTATTGCTTCAGAGTTCACCACACTTTGGTATGCATGAATGCATTCTCCAGTGATTTGTGATTATCCAGAAAAATCCTCTGCCTGCTGGCCTGAGAGGCAGAACTATCCTGGGGAGAGTGGATACTACTTTACAAAGATGGAAATGAAGGAAAGAAAAGCCCACTTATGTCCCCTGGGAATGCTGCCCAAACCTTCATCTCCTGCATTCACAAATAATTGTATATTGCCTTTTGTATGAACTTCAACTCAGGAATCTTTAGGGAATTAGAAAAAATGCAAGATGAGCCGGTGAATGCAATAAATTACACAAAAGAGTCCATGGAGCTGGCTATAGTAGCACAGGACTAGCAGTAGGAGATGACCCAAGACCTGTACTTACTTCATTCTGTCTTTGTAAATTATCACATCATTTTTTACCAGACAAATCAACTGTCTATATGCTATACACACAAACACACACACACACACATATATATCCATATATCTATATCTGTCTCTCTCTCTCTCTCTATATATATATATCCTAGAGGGCAATGTCATGATAAGTTCTGTGTGTTAGTGTATATTTCTGACTTACAATGAATTCATCAGTTGCTCTGGGGAGAAAGCACACATATCCTGGGGTTTGTGGAGAAAGCAGAAGCTCATCACTTTTGCCCTTTGAACCATAAATCACAAGGGTCCTTTTACACTCCTGTGGCTCTGGGGAATCTCCATCTGTTTTAACCTGCACTCTCCACCGTTGTGCTAAAACAGGAAAAAACATTTTTAGCATCAGTGCATCAATTAAACAGTTTTAGTATCAATGGTAGAGAGCAATGGATGACTTTGTTACTATCACAACAAAGAATCATAGATTATCAGGAGTTTACATCCCATTTAATATAAATAAATAATTAATATTTAAAAATGTCTTGAAGATAAGTATATCTTAGGCTTGGTAAACACAAGACAATTGTTGAAGTGGGTGTGAAAACAGAAATTAACACAAAGGAAGCAGAAAAAAGACACTTTGCCTAGGGGTGTTTTTGCTTTCTTTGTAACAGAATAGTTACTTTAATTATCATAATTATTTTAATAAATTTCAGTTCTGAAAATTTCCTTATGTAACATGAAAAGAAAATTAACATTTTGAAAGACTTTTATGTGATCCATTTGTAAGACCTGCTGGTTAACACACAACTAGTTAAACAATGAACTTTTTTTTCTCAGATTTTTCTAATTTAATTTGTCATGTCCAGTCTGCTCATTTGTCAGATCAGATCACTCATCAGGGTTGAATAAAAAATTCAGAAAATTTTGAAGAGGTGTTTGCACTGACCTCAGCTCATGGCTTGGGCATTTTAGAGTTTGTTTTTTGGTAAGTCACCTGTACTCATAACAGTGTTAAAAGTCCAGCATGCAACTGGGAAGCTGTTCCAGGTGTGGGAAAAATACAGTGCCTGAGATGGACAGTATAGGTTAAGAAGCTACTTAAGTGCTTGAAGGTAAATCATCCCCTGAATTCTAAGGAATTATTTGTTGAAAAGACACTTGATCCTGCATGGCAAAAAGAACTTAACAGTGGAAGCAAATTAAAAGCGTTTGTTTAGACTGTGGCTAATACTGTGATAATACAATAATTTGCTAATGGGATTGATATAAAAGAGAACTATTTCATGATTGTGTGTAAGCCTACAATACAATATGTTGATAAAATTAATTTTAGAATCATTTAATTCAGAAATAAATTGGACATGACTTTTTCTTACAGAACAGTGTGCTTTTATCCTACCTTTTGTGTTCCTCTGCCTGCTTAAAGATGGAAACTAGATGAAAACCTGATCTGGTTTCCTTGATTTATAATTTTCCTCTTTTTTATATTGGTTTTTTAGCTAATCCTGTTTTTCCCCTTTTTATAGAGCCTGTTTCTGCATTTCATCTGATTGTTCCCTGACTCTTCTGGGCTCAGCTAGAAAACAGCAGGCAAATACTCCTCTTGCAGCTAGTCTTCTGGGTAACACACTAGCTGAAAGGATCCTTCCATCTGAACTCTTTTTCTAAGGTCATTTCCAGCAATGAGTCAGATGCAGTGTGGGGAAGATCCACACTTTGCCTAATGAGGAACTTTTGCTGTTTGATATATGTGCCAGCTTTGAATTTTATCTCCTTGTGCCAGGTTGGCATGTGGTACTCTTCAGGGTGTCACACTTGGTGAAGTCAGGCATTGTTTGAGCTTTTGCTGTTCCTGAGCACTCCAAGGGTTTATGAGGAGCTTCAAATTTTCACAAAGACTCCCAACATAGCCCTGAATCTCTTATCCTGTCTAACCATGCCCCATTTTGAAGGCTGTCCCAGGAACACAGCAGAGAGGAAATTAAGATAATTTTGCAGTTCCCTATTTCCCAAGTGGAGCTTTTTTTTTTTCTCTTTGTAATATCCCTCTGCTCCAGGAGAGAGCAAGCCCTAAGTCAAGAGAAAGCATGGATGCATAAGTGCCTGTTCCCTCCTCAAAGAGGCAGCACGTTCAGAGAAGGTATTTCAGGCAAGGTGATTTATTTTAATTAATATCCATTATTGTGTGTTTAATTATTATTTCAATAGGAAGGCCAAGACACCAGTTGGGAGTTTTCCAGGGAATAAATCACTGGTTACAGATTTAAGGTCCCTTAGTGTCTGTGATTCTTTATTCTCCTACACTTACTTTTAATGCTTCTACAGTTTGGTAAGTGAGCTAACACAGGCTGACTGCATTTTCTCTCAGTTCAACAAATTCATTTAACCTGCTCATGCCAGAAGAATCAGAAAATTCTTTGTCTAATATTCTATTCACTTAGACATCTACTTGGTGAGGATGGCTACATGAGACAGAAGACTGATGCCAAGTTTTTATTGTGTTCAGTGATTTCTATACCTCTTCAGGAGTGAAGCTGTGGAAATGAGATAGCTGGACTTCAGTAGGTCATTTTCTGCATTTCGTATGTGCAGCCACATTAAAACAGAGACTTTTCCCCTGATATCACTAAACTGTGTTAACTTCCTTTCAGAGTGATGTGTTAGTGTGTTACTGTACTTGCATATCTTATGTGTAAAGTTATAGCCATTTACTTTGGGACATCAATATGGGAATCACTAAAATGAAAGTAGGGGGGAAAAAACAGAATTCTGGGGGAAAAAAGTCTCATAATTCTTTCTTTTCTACAATGATATAACCAAGAATCTGATTCACATTACAGATATTTATCCAGAGATATGTTAGAATTAGGGATCATTTCTTGACTTTCAGAAATTAAATGGGATCAGTCATAACAATTTCTTGCCAGAAATTCTTTTAGCCACTAGTCTGGAACCTGAAAGTTCCTTCAGTAAAACTGTGAAAATCAAACCTGCAATGACTTCTGTACATAGAAATCTGAGCCTGGCAAAACCTGAAGTCAACATTTCATAATATAATACAGAAAGCTGAAAAAGGAAGGCTTATTTTCTGGATTTTTAAAAATATGAGTAAATTATGTGTTTTTAAAGGATTGCCAAAACTGTTTTTACAATACACTGTTTCAGGGTTTTTTTCACTCTGGTGCTTTTTGGTCTTAAGACCTAGAAAGACATTCACACTTTGCAAGACGTAGGAGTAGGTTGCTTATTTCCTGAAGATTGTAGAAATTTGTGTTGCCTTGAGGCAGAGCAGTCAGTCTGCTTAATTCTTTTTTTTAGGGATTTCCGCCTCCATCTGGCAATGGAAACACACTGTTGTTGCTTTTTAGAAGCAGGTCCATTCCATTTAAAATTTGGGAATTCTGTAATTATTCTTAGTCCATTATCAAGTACTTGCAAGGGAGGGAATAATTCCAAAACAAAATTAGTCACAGCAGAATTTAGTCAGTATTTTCTCTTTTCATAGGAACTTTCTATATGCCTTAATACCAAAAACCTTGCACAGCACAAGAAGAGCCAACATAGAAATACCTATTAACTGAACTCTGCTATTGTTATTTATAAATAAATACTTTATTTACCACGCACAAAAACCCACAAAACTTCAGGACACCCTACAGAATCACATTACAGGAACCCAGCTCCTTTTATCTGACTGCAGTGAGGATATCATTGGAACACCTTGTGTCTTTTCTCCTTGCCTTGAGAGAAAATTCTTTCCTATGTTCTATTACAATACTTCATCTATTTTGAGGCAGGAAAGGAAAATAAATAGAGAAAACAGAAAGAAAAAGTAGTAAAACATCCCTACCATGTAGGAAACTTATAGAGAGTGATGTAAAGTCCCATTGAAATCAACTTCAAATCTCTCAAATCAGCTTCATTTGAGAGCTGAGAGCACCTATCTGCCTTCCCTATCAGGCAAATACACTTTCTCTATTTATCTTGCATCAAACATACAAGGAGAAATCACAGGCATACAAATAAATTTATTCCTATGCTTGATTTGCCAGACCCTCTCTGTAATGTACAAATGTACAAAGGTTACTGAGAAAACTTGATATGGGCAGACTGCATTTTGGCAGAATCCATAACCAGCAGCAGCAGACACAGGGATCTGGGATTTATGCTTCATTTAAGCTGGCATAATGCCAGCCTGGCTGAAAAAGGACAAAGAGCCCTCAAGTAACCTACCGAGAAATGACGGCTTTCAAGCCAAATTTCCTCTTTGGCTAGGTGGTTGAACAGGTTACTAGCCTCATCCAAAGTGAATGAGATTTCTGACCTTCAGTGTGATTTATAAAGTATTTTGTTCTATAACCGGTGCTTTAGACCTGACCTAAGCACATTGATCTTACCCTGAAAATCAGCAAACACTGAATTATGCCAATCAGCTTTTCATGACTTTCCCTGAAGCCCCTTTGAAAAGTGCAGCTCATACAGAATATGACCACATGAGTACCTAAAACATTGGCTCCCTAACATCAGAACTTCCACTTGCCTCTTATTCAGTAAACATATGTTACATGGAAAGTTTTCACCTCCACTCCGAAGGGGACTGCTTATCACTATTCTACCACATCAAATCTCCACTGCTACAGGTGCTGGGAAGAATCTAAGGGAATGATTTTTTCTCCTAGGACTCTGCATCTCTGGAATGTTCTCTTACCAGCTCTGACATTGGTACTGTGTCATGATAGAATGACACACAGCTGACTACAGCATATCTTTCCAAACCACTTGTGATTGTTACCCTCCTGTAAAGCTCAGGCATGCAAGGTCTATGAGATCACTAATATGACAGCACAAATTAAACTGTGAAAAATCAGTCCTGATCATCATCTTTTTCACATAAGGCATGAAAGTCCGATCTCTAACCTCAGTTCTCTAACCTCTATCTCAGTTCCTCACTGGAATGAGCCCATAGGTAAAACAAAGATGGATGAAGAGCAATTCAAGCTAAGCCATCATATAGCTAACTGACAGATAACTTCCTAAAAATAATCTTCACTTTTATAACTTCTTTTATCAAAAGCTGTGATCTCAAAGATCTCTGGGTCCTCCTGGACATCTTGACAGTGAGATGGTTCAAAAGCTGGTTAGGAATAAGCCACTCCTTCCTCCTCATAATCAATATATTGAGTCTGATCACCTTTGACTCTCACAGGCACTGAGCAGTGTGGGCACCTGTGCCTGCTTACTATAACATAATGAAGAATGAAGCTCTGCTGGAAAAAAATTTGAATTGGCAGTAAAATATAGTTTACTTTCTGAACATAAGGTGAAACAGATATTTTGGTTGCCTCTCAGAACTGAGCACTTAGCAGAATGCAGAATCCAATTCCAAGTCACTCATGAAAATCAACTTTCTGTGTGAGAAAGTCTTTACTTACCTGAGTTCATCAGTCTCCTCTTGTCAAAGTTATGATTTTGTGGAATAACAAAGCTGTTGGCTAAACTGTTTGATTGAATGAAAATTATTCAATTTTCACTGAAACTGGAATTAAATTGAGAGACTAAGACTCATCCTACGGAAAGCAAGTCACTGTTTTAAGAGACAAATGTAAACACTATTTTTTTTGTTTAGTTTTTCCCATAAAATTCCCAGACACAGTTGCACAGAATAGCCATTTACAGTTAAATGTTCATAAAAAATAAGTGTGTCAGTCTGTTCCTCTTTTTTGGTTAGGAAGAAACATGGAGATGGTATCTCAAATTTTAAACACTTGGGAGGAACTAGTGCATTACAGGGATGAGACTGTCTTTGTAGATATGAAAACAGAAAGCTGAGTGGGGAGTTTTTTATTAATGTCTTTTTATTAATTCAAGCAGATTTAGCCAACTGAATGTATGTACTACATTTAGCTTCACTGGAGGATTTGGAATTTAAGCTTGCATTATTTCTGGCAAGATTTATTTAAAGGCTACTTTGGAATTTTGACCTGAAAATGTTTCCACTGCCACTTCAGAACACATTTTTCAACTTGCTGATGTTTGCTAGGGGACCTGTCCCCAAGTATTAAATGACAGTGACATTGGGGTAAACAAAACAACACTTGAATCTCTTCTCAGAGGAATTCCTTGTTGATTTCAGGACAGAATAGTAGAAATAGGAAGAAAACCAGAAATGGTTTATGTTTTTCTCAATTGCTTATAATGGTCTGTCTAGTCCTTTCTGTAGACTATTGCTAGCCAACTTGTCATTTTCTCCTGCAGCTGATATACAAGACAACACATATACAAATGAGGTCACTTGCTCACATATTTCTCACAATACTGATTTAAATTCAAACAGCAAAAACTGTGGTGTAGAAAACAATGGTTGGAAAACAACTCTTACCTTTAAGGAATGCCTTCATTGAACTGCCATCCTCTAAAATATGAACAGGAAACATAATTGTGAGCTAGATTTATTAACACTTTTTCTTAAGTTATGGTCTTACCTGGAAGGGTTCTTCAGTAATAACTAGGTATTAAGTGTATACTGTAGTCTTATAAAAAAATTTCTTTAACAAAATACTTACTACTGGCAGTTAGCTCCCTCTCAGTCTTCCCGTCATCTTGATATTCATCTAACCATCTTTCATTGCAAAAACAAAAATAATAAGATTAATAAAAAGTATTAGTATAGTATATATCATCTGACCATTACCTTTTGTCTCCAATGGTATTTTTTATAGTTCTTTTATCAAATTACACCTTGAAACTACTTCCAAGATCAAATTTTCTTTTAAACCTTCATCACAGTTGTCCTTACTCATGTAAGAAGAATTTGGTTCAATTTGCTCCAGGCAAAGAATTTTCATGGTAGCTGTATGAAGTACTGTAGTACTATATGGAGTACATTATAACGAAATACTTATTATTTACTGTTTCAGAGACTCAGCTGTAAATGTAAGGGAGTTATATAACCTGTAGTGGTTAGTTATATTCACTGTACTTAAAATTACGTATAAAACCTGCAGTTCTGGAAGTTTCTAAAACTTTTGCAGATCTGCAGCAACAAACTGAACTTCTGTTCTTACTTTACTTTTCTTTTATACTGATGAATTTAAGGAGCTTTTCTGCAATATCATTTCACTGTAAACATACATTCATACTCCTTCAGTTGAACGCCCTTGTTCACATAATATTTCCCAATCTTCAACAACCTCACTTATCTAAAAATAAATAAATACGTGCTCACTATCAGCTTCTGTTCTATTGACTCCATGTTGATGTTGTATTTGTTTAAACCCAAGGATCCATAACACATTTCATTTCTTGTATGTAACAAAACTCTATGAATAAATCTCTTATGCAAGAAGTCTAAACTCCACTGTATTTCAACTCTTGCTGCAATAAATAGCTTGGTTAACTTTTAAGACCTTCTCCTCATTCCATCCTAAGAAACAAAAGATCACTAGCATTTTCTAAAAGTAAAAAGCAGATTTTGAGAAAAACTGGACACAGGATGTGAGGTGCAGCCTCACCAGTGCCGAGTACAGGGGGACAGTCACTGCCCTGGTTCTGTTGGCCACACTATTGCTGATCCAAGCCAGGATGCCATTGGCCTTCTTGGCCACCTGGGCACAGACTGGCTCGTGTTCAGCCACTTGTTGACCAGCACTCCCAGGTCCTTTTCTACCAGGCAGTTTTCCAGCCACTCATCCCCAAGTCTGTAGCACTGCATGGGGCTGTTGAGACCCAAGTGCATCTCCCTCTGTACCCTTGTGTGGATCACATCCAGCCCAATAGATTTACTTGGGTATGTCTACGTGCTGCAGCAGGTTGCTGACTATTTCCCCTTGGATTGTGGGGGATTCCTTCTGCTTCCCACCCCTTTCTTCTTGCTCAGGGGGCTGGTATTACTGTTAAAGACTGAGGGGAAGAAGGCGTTAGGCAGCTCAGCTGTTCCTGCATCCAGTGGGTATCTTCCCTACTTGGCTACCTCACCAACTGTGTCAGGTGGTTCTCATCCACCAGCTCCAGGAACCTCCTAAACTCCTTCTCTGCTGGATTGTATTTGCAGTCCCTCGTGAGAACAACGGCTGGTGACTTCTTCCAGCTGCTCATAGTACATTTCATTTGCTTCTTCCTCCTGGTTGGCTGGTCTGTAACAGACCCTTCCACCATGACACCAGCCTTGCTGGCCTTCCCTCTGATTCTTACCCACAAACACCCAACTCTATCATCACCATCATCAAGCTCTAGACAATCAAAAAATGCCTTAACATACAGGGCTACCCCACCTCCTCTCCTTCCTTGCCTCTTCCTACTGAAGAGTTCATAGTCATCCATGGCAGAACTGCAGCTGTGCAAGTCATCCCACCATTTTTTCATGATGGCAACTAAGTCATTTCAGACTTTTGTACACAACACTTCTTAAAATATTGAGAACTGAAAGCTTATTTAATTTCACATGGTCTCTGTATAATTTAGACTAAAAAGAAAAAGATCAATGCACCTTTCCTTTTACACAATGTTTGGTTTGGGGCTTCTCTTCATTAAGCTATGACTCTCTCCCATGCCAATACAGGAATATTTTCCTTGTCTTCAATTGTAAGATTTTGCATTGCTTGTATGTTGAAAAACTCTGGGGCATTGCTCAAACATCTAGGTTGTGTGCACATACCTGCTCTAAAATTTTTTCATTATGTTGCTGGCAGGTAACAAATTCTTTTTCTCCATGAATGACATACCTATTACAAGGAAATACAACCTCCTGAGCATCCTCTCCTTCTTTATGTTTGATGACAATCTTGTCCAGAAACCATCCACTGCCTGTGTCGAAATGACAAAAGTTTATCATGTGAAATCATACTTTTTTAAAAATAAATTTTAAGAAAAAAAGCCCAGATTATCTTTTTCTAGCAGAAACACAGATCATATTAAGACAGATCTCATCTAAATAAATAAGATATATTAACAGAATGAAAGCTTTATTATTTTTTGTCTTTCATAAGAGATGTAATTCTTGTCTGCCTTAGCCTGTTTTAATTTTAAGAGGGGTGGGTTTTTTCCCTTGGAGACAAATAAATGCATACATCTCTGAACTGTCAACACCATTCATATCCCAGCCTACATCTTTTGTTTCCCTGTAATCAGCCACAAGGATTCTGGGACAAATCTGTTTTTGCCAATAATCAAGATTTGTGTGAAAGCTGGAAATTCCGGTCCTCTGTGAGTGAATGCCTTATTGCATATATAAAAATATTAATTAACAAATCTTTAAAACTTATGCTCCCATGTGTAAATGGAGTGGGGCTGCAGCCCTGGAGGGGCTTTGTATGTCTTGGTGCCAGTAACTGGCAAAACTGAGGATCCAAGGATCGAGGGCCAGCAACCAAATAGACTGACTGCCAAAGGCCAGCTACTGGAGGCCTTTTACATCTATACTGTACATTTTTTTTATATTTGACATTGATGGACTGTTGTTCTGATCAGCTGGAGAGGGTAACAAGGCCTATTGCACTGTTTGTGTCTGTGTTGCTCTGCATGGCCAGCCACGTGCACACATATGTGTTTTATAAATGTGTTGGTGTGCATATCTCTGGGAACACACACTCAGCCTCGCTCCTATGACAGCAGCAGGCATGGGGCTGTGCAGTCTCACTTCTGCTGGGCTACAAAATTCATCTTCTCCCTAACTGCAGTAACCACTGGCACATCCATGCTGATCTTTTAGATCTCTTCCAATTCCAATGCTAGTGATTGGCCTGGTTGTCCTGAGATGCCCTTCTCAAATATCCTGTTCTCACTGTGCCTGCACCACTCACAGTTTGCCAAGTTGCTTACGAGGTTTTGCCAACTCATACCATTACCTGTCAGCACATTGCAGCAAAACAGCATGAGGGATGTTTTGGTCAGAAGCAAACAATCATCCTATTTATCCTTATGCTTTGCCTCCCTGGCTGCATCTGAGTCTGGAAATCCCTAGAAGGCAGCAGTTTCTGTCACATAGGAAGGGCATCCCCAGGTAGTGCATGGAGCAAACCCTGTTCTCTAGGACAAAAGTCCTTTACTTTCCTCATTCACCTTCCTTCCTCCCTCTCAACCCTCAATAGGTTGAGTCTCTCCTCAGTCACCATCCTTTTCCAGCTCCTAACCCCTCAGTCACCTCAGACTAGGCTTATGCGGGGCTACAGCTCAAAAGAGGTCTGTGAGATCTGTCTGTGCTGAGTACAATGAACAGCCTTCTGAATTACCAAGGCATACATTTTGTTACAGATAGAATTCAATCCATTGTCCTGTTTAGACAGTCCTTCAAAACCATGGATTTGAACTCCAATGTCAAAGAACATCTTGAGATAGCTGAATTGGGTTCCAGATTTGTAATACTGATCCTGTTGGTCTGTGCTGCCTATTAAAGGAGAGATGAGGGAAGAGAGCATGCTATGGTGCTGTGGGGAATAGAGGGAAGATGGGCTCCACCACAGTGCCTTTTGTGTTATGTCTTGGGTTACTACAATGTGAAATTCTCAGGTGCACAATCATCCATATTGCTGAGGGCAGCAAAATCTATGGAACTACAGATACAGGAAACAACCATTTCAAGGCTGCACCCTTAGGGCTATTTCTCTAATAGTCACAAGCCTGCTCAGAACCTTAGGCAGTACAGTCAGTCAGCAAGATGGGTGTTGCTTGGGCCCATTTGAGAACAGAGTAGGGTAAAAGGGCTTTTCAAATCTCTTATCAGTGGAGCCCTAAACTGCCTTAAAAATCCTTCTCTTCACTTAGCTTCTTCCTAGATATTAATCTGCAAACATATTTGCAATGTTTACATCTTTGGTGCTTTTAAATGCTGGTTTTGTCTTCACTTACATCATTCCAGAGATGCACATTTTTTCAAGGGCCTGTACCCAAAATTCATCTCATAACCAAATTCTCTCTTTTTTTTTCTGAAAAACATGCAAGCTGAATGCAATGTCACTCACTGGAACAGCTCCACATTTACTTGCACAGATCAAATATATAATCAAATCTTCTACAATTGCCCAAAGCAGCAAGGACATTGTGCTATAGCTACTCAAATTTTGTCAGGCAGCAAATCAGCTGCTGAATATCTTTAATTCCATTGTGGATAGTTTTCACTGTTTGTCTAATGAAAGATTGTCTTACCAGTGTGAGCCACATTTTTGAGAGTTTTCTACATGCAAATAAATCGTGCTTTCTTATAAATAATCTTGAAAACAAAGAGTGGAATGATAGTATATGACATTAAACTCATGTCTTATTTCCTGTCCATTACCACAGTTTTTCATCATCCCATCACAGGGATCAACCTGCAGGAAGACTTTTTATCACTGCAAGACCTTCTGTCTCATTTTCTATGAAGGATGCAATATAAACAGTGCATTGGGTTTAAAAAGGACTTGAAAACAGACTGGTCTCTAGGAAGTTAAATCCTACCTGGACCAGCTCCATCATGGCTAATCAGAACTTTCTCCAAGTCTCCCAGTGAGACAGCCTTTATGCAGAAAATGTCCATCTGTGGAACCATACAAGGAAAATTATGAAAGTCTTAAACATAGCTATTGCTTTGACTCTAACAGTATAGAAAAGCTCTTTTTCTTTCTTTTTTTTTTCTTTTTTTTTCCAAAATGAACATAGTAGTTTTATTTTGGTCCTGGCCAGACAGTGAGGATCCTTTAGAACTTTCTACAGTGAATAACACCTGAAAATTACTCCACAGAGACAGCACTGATACCTTTGCATGACACAATGATCAGTTTCAAGCGATTATTTCGTTGTGTCTATATTATATTTTCTAACCCTATCTGCCTCATCGAGATTGGAAAACATGCTTAGGAATACAGATTTAGAACTTGATTCTAAAATTCACAGTGATCTGTTCAGGACAACATAAATGCTATTGTCACCATTTTATCTATATGTGCAATATAAATAACCAAGAATACCCAAATTCTAATATCTAAAGCTCTTAGAAAATGGTTGATCAAGCAGATAAAAATTATCCCTATGATGCAATTATGCAGACAATATTGAATGAGGAAAATCGTAAATGCTTGAATAAACTTTGTAAATAAAAAGATATTTACATTTGTTGGTGAAACAGTTTTCTAGCCGTAATTTACTCTTATTGATCAGATGCAGCATTGTTTTTACTTCACCTGTCCATGTCGAAATTTAACATTATTATTCTTTGATCTATGAAGCTTCCTTTTGCCAGCATCTCCTCTTGTCCCAATGAGGTTGATATAAACATTGGAATCCGTTTCAGCACCCAGTTTAGCACCTGTGTATACATGGACCTCATACACCAGCACTACAAGAAGAAAAAACTTGAGATTATCCTTGCAGTTTCCTCCAAATCCTCCAAAGTTTCCTCATCAAAATTTTGCCAGAAGACTGTACTGATTTTCAAGTTTGCAAGTAGCAACAGCTATCCATGAATTTGTCACTTCTAGGTTTAAATCTTTTAATTCTCTTCACAAAAATAGGAAAACATCAAGATTTAGAAAAACCACATTATGCTGAGCATTGCTACGCATTGCTCAGCAAAGCAGCTCATCAAGCAAGTGCTCATTTTTCTTCTCTGACTCCCTGTTGTCTATTCATGATTTCAGGACCTAATTCACAAAGTCTTTCTCTGCGATTTATCTGGAGACCACCTATCTACGTCTAGTCATCATCTGAAATAATAGCTACTTTTCACTGGTACCAAAGCACTTTCAACCTCCAGATTTGTGCAAATCAATTATCTGGGTTGTTAACCTTCATTTCATCTTAAAAGAGGTATAACAATCACAAATCCTAGGGGTTTTAGATTTTCACCTCACATACAAAGGTGGGCAAGCAGGTGAACAGCTCCCACACCTATAGAAAATGAACAGTCATCCTTCTTTTGAAGGTTTCAACATCTGCCACTAATGAATGACAGCACTTTCAAAAACAGCTCTCAGTTAAAATATATTTACAACTTTTAATGCCTCTCCTTATAGTCTAGACCAAAGTCTTACACACAAAAAATATATAGATCTTCAAAGAATTCTGGAATATAATTTAGAATTACTGTATGTTCTATACCACACTAATATTATTTTTATAACTATCCAGATGTGCAAATTTATTTTTAACAATTATTTGCAGTGATCATATACTATTATATTTGATTTCAGTTTTCCTCTCTGTAACTTTAAAAAAAAAAATTCCTGTTTACATTTTAATGGCAATTTGTCCATGCAGAGTTTCTATTCTAATCACAGCTGGCCATTTCTGCTGCTATGTAGTAGATCACAGAGAAGATTACTGTTTCATTTATGTGTAATTTTAACAGTTCTTGGGAGTGAAGAAAGGTAATAGAAGTCCCAACAAACACAATTATTTCCTTTTAAGAAGGAATGAAGATGAAAACAGAATATGATAACAAAATGCTTGAAACTGGACAATATTCTATAAAAAACCTGTTAAAGTACTGTTACCCTTAAACCACCAAGTAGGTACTAGAATCTGACATTTCCATAAATTTTTTATTCACTGGATCCCAAGTCAGCTTATAAAATTCAAACATCGTGTCATCCAGCATAACTGAAGAGCAGCTATTTCTGATTCCCAATGGAGAAGTAGTAAAATAATGCTGCAAGTACTTGATGGAAAAATATAGCCCCACATGTATTAAAAGATAAGAGAAATGTTGATGGACAGACTCTATGCTTAACCAAATTAGGGGATTTCTTTTAATCTGTGTAAAATTATCCTAAAACACAGTGTCTCCAATTCTTTATCAGTATTACAACTGGAACTCTAAATAGGAGTGGTGTTCCTTGACTAATTTTATTATTTTTTGTAATTCCAAGCGTTCATTGCAGCTCTCACATCCATGCATTATTGTATCAACACTGCCTGTGACATATAATGATCTCAATAACACACACGTCTTCAAAAGTTTGGCAAAGCCTTATAAAAATTAGTTTCAAGGTTTTTAACATTAAAAAATCATGCTAAAAAAAAACTGTAGATATGAATAGCAAGTAGCAAAGATAAATTGATGTGATAATTAGCATAATTGAGCTATATATCCAAATTACATTTTATATCATAACTGCTAATGTAATCATAGCCGGCCAAAGGGCAGAGGATAAGGGGTGGCAGCAAACTATGACAGCAAATGTGCAGCAAAGCAAAAAGCTACACTGATCATGAAGGGGCAAAACCTTTAGGAGTGTGGAAGGACAGAGGTTACATTTCCAAAGAAATCCCTAAAAATTATAATAATCTGTGACCAGAAATTTCAATAACAAGGCTATACTACCCATGAATCAGGATGCTGCAGGTAGTAAAAGAAGCAACATATTGACATGAAATCTCCTCCACACTTTTACATTCTTAATTACATTCTTAGTTTTGAAAATGCAAAACATCTATAGGAGGAAAGAATAGGGTATAGACTGTTTATGCTATGGCTATTCACATACAAAGACTGGTATCTGTATTACTTAAAACTACAAGTAATTTCCATCATCAAAAGTAAAAATAATTTAAGTAATTATAAGAACAGTTTTAAAGCATATTCAAGGCTTTTTTTTAAGAAATCATTTAACAATAAACGTTTACAAAAACACAATACCAACAAGTCCTTTTGTTAGGGAGGAAGGATACACAAGAAGAGAATAAGAGGTAATTATAACACAACAGGAAGATATTAACAGATAAATAAATTACAGTTCGTTTTGTAGCACTGCATATCTCTGTGGTAACCAGAGAGATGATAATGATCTAATCATTAAATACAGCTTTCTTTTGCTACCAGCCTAAATAAATCAGTCTGAAGTAGACAGCATGCACATCGTGAAATATAAAAACCTGGAAAATATTTGCCATAGTTTCTTGTGTCTATACATGTCTCACCTTCTGTAAAATGTTAGGTCTGACATTTATTTAAGCTACACAATCTGCATTATTTATACAGGAACCTTCTTAACAAAAAAGACCAGCTTGTGCGCTAAATTTTTCTACAAATATAAGCTACTATAGCACAGGCTATTATCTTAGGATAATAAAAAGAATGTTTATACCCCTTAACTTGAGTATATGGATTTCATAGGAATCACACAAAAATTGAGCAAGGAAAATATTCTCCAAAACACACATGTTTAATTAGAACATGGTGGATGTGGCCACTACGGTGAAATGCCTGCACATTCACGTAAACATTAACTAAATAGATTGTGGACGTTAAGCTTTTTCTATGCAAATGGAAACCTAGGCACAGACCAGCCTGAGAGGATGCAAATTTTTCAAATTTTATCATGCAGCTCCTCTAGATTGCAGAACAGCTACAAAAGGTGCTAGTGCTAATGGCTCCTGAGCTGTAGATTGCTTAAAACTAAGAACAAGAGCGATAGTGGCACTCTGTAACAGATAAGGAGAGGTACCCCAATTGTTTGATAGGACAATACAATGAAATCTGGAGAACAAACCTACCTATTGAATGTACTGCTGAGACAAAAAGACTCACCATATGTGAACTTTTTCTATTTGTAGCTTTCTGTACATTGTTCACAAAACACGGTTTATTGTGCAGAGAGTAAAGTAAAATGATCCTAGAAAATGTGTTCAGCCTCTGTGACTGTGGTTTCATTTCTTTCCAGTAACCAACCTATTCTAAGGCCCCTGCTGCAGGCCCATCTGCAATGGAGACCTCCTTCACTGCAGGAAGAAAAAGCCATCCCAAAACTCTCAAAATCAGAGCTGTATAGCCTGATCCCCTATTCTGTATGCTGTATAGCCTGATCCCCTATTTTGTTTAAGTAATTTCATTTTATTATATGCTGATTCAGTGAAACTACACCAGCTGAAAAATGGGGTGACAAAAAACTCAGAGAGAGGTAAACTCATAGGAAAAAAAAAAAAAGGCAAAAAAAGTTGAAAATTATTTCATAAAGCTAACCACTCAACAGAAGTCAGGAAACAGTTTCAGCATTGTGAGGGACCTGTGAGACTCACATCTAGGCATTTGTCCAATGTGGAGCACATCAAAGTAATAGAAGAAATGTCTTGGAAAACACAGTAACTTTGATAAAGGATATAAGAGGATTAATTAATACAGAATAGCAGGGAAAAAACATCTCAGCTAGAACTCAGTAAAAAAGAAAATGACCTTTCAGAAAATAAGTGATTGAAATCTTCAAATTGCTCACAGGGTAACCTTAGATAAGCTCTATAAACCAAACAGAAAAATCTGCAACATGGATGCATGGAAGAAACAGTTGAAAAAGGGGAAGTAAAGTGTTTTCAGACAGAGATGAGGAGTTTCTAAAAGGCAGATTTTAAAGCAGTATAATAACTGTGCTAAAAAGTGACAGAACCAAATATATGAAAAATACTGTGGGAGTCATATGAGCAGTCAAGAGTACCAGTACCAAATTTCTAGTTGCTCAGTCTATAAAAATGCTATCTCCTGAGATACTATCATGAGGCTTCAGGTGTTTTTTAAATCCCAGCTCCAGCTTCTGGCATCTATTGATAACATAAGGAATTAACTACCTTGGACAAAAGAAAGAGAGAAAGGAAGTTCTCCCGGTTATGAAGAAGAGGTAACTGAAGGGCATAATAAGGGCAATAGAATGCGAGTTAGAGAACCCTTTTCTCCAGATTTCCCATTCTGGGCACCTAAATCAGAGCTTCCAATACAGAAAGTTGATATATTCCTGAGCCTTCACCAATGACAAGAGATAGTTTGGTCCCAGTTTGCAGGCACAGTATGTAATTATCAATTCCTTTTGAAGAAGTAATGTACAGAACTCAGTGGCTTATGACACTTGCCTTTGGAAAATATAAACAGTAAACAAACACCTCTAGTTGCTTTGCATTAAAGATTAAGTTAAAATTTTGATATGTTCTGGAATAAAGCAAACCTGATAGAATTAAAGATGAATTTATTGAGAATATGAAAATGAAAGTTTTCATGGCAGAAACATGGGTCTCTTTCTGCTGACTTAGGACAAAGTGCTGTCCCATTGTCAGCTCTTTTCAAAGTAATTCTACTAAAAGAAAAGTACAGTCATTATTTGAGAATTCTAGTTAAGAGTAAATGAATTGAAGATCCACAGCTGTCTGTGCCTAATGACACTGGTTTGCCTACAGCACCATGGAATCCCCCGCTTGGCTCTCCTTCCTTGTTTCTGGTGTGCAGCATGGAGTGGTTTAAGAACAAAGATCTAGGTTCTTTTTGGATGAAACTATACCAGATAACACATTCCATGAACACAATGACGACAATGTTGACACAAACTGGCAGTCGGTCTGTGGGAACAGACAAGAACAAGCCTGAAGTAACTTCCCTCTAAACTCCCTTGAAGAGGGCATTGGACACTTAACTAAGTGGGTTTTTAGCCACTAAGTGCTTCACTAAACAAATCCACTCCCACCAGGCTGCCAGTGCAAACAGGCAAACTGGCCAAAGAGCACAAAACCTGGAGAGGTGTTAAATGATATACAACATTAAAATTGTCCAACTGTTACTATTCAGTCCTCCCTTCGTGCTGGTGTACAAAGATCACAGAATGGTATTGCACAGTATTGCTCCAGGTTCTGCCTTTTTTCCACATGACATGCCTGCTTGAATGAAATGGTCATTTTGGCTCGATCTGTCAAACAGGAAGGTTGTACCTCTGGTTTTATCACCTGGTATTTATTACCTGGGTTTCACAAAGGGTGTTTGGCATTTTGCCATGACAGAAAGCTAAAGATACAGGTTAGTGCAGCGTTAAGGGTAAAAGAGAAAAAATTTCTAATGGCTGACACCGGTTAAGAGGGACTATGTTCCTCAGAAGTGGTGTATATATTAATTTAGAAGACACAAATATAAAAACATTATCGGGTTAGGACATTTCAGTTAGAATTACAGTTCCCACTCTAATCTCCACTAAATGCTATCTAACCTCCACTAGTACTATTTGTAGCAATAGTATAAAATATGTATTCTTCATGACATGCAAGAAAATTATCAGTTTTCAAAAAACACACTTGCTAATGAATTTTACATTAAAGAAGAGAAGCTTCACTATTTACCTATGTAGTTGGTGCCTCCCGAGTGATAAAACAGGGATAAAAAATTTGTAGCGATTAATACTTGTGTTATTACTATTTGCTTTGGTCATCTTTTGCACTATTTCAGTCAGTGGCCACCTTCTAACCTTCTGTATTTGCCTGCACACTTCTCCAAGTGGAAAAGAATACCAAATCTTTGGAACTGGAATTTTTCCTGCCTCAGTCTCAGTATTTGTCTTTTATCTCATTTCAGTACAGTTATTCCTTGTTTACGTGAACAAGAACAGGACACATTTACCCATTTATAACCTCATCTGACATTTATGTTCACATAAACACAGCAGTAAGAAAATTCAATACCTCTTGCCTCAGGTACCCTTTTAGAACAAGAGTTCAGCCATATCTGAAGACAATCCACGGTAGCATGTGTGATAAAGGTCTGCACATGTACAAAGGAATACAGGTAGGGGGCAGTCCAGGTCCACCCCGCTCTGATTTCTCCCAGGCCCATCACAGGAGCTGTCAGCCCATCTCCACAATCACAGGTTCACAAGGGCAGGTGGGAACCCATAGAGACTTAGACAAAAGGAACCCTCTTCCAGCCCCTGCAAGGCTGTTCCAGGAGTCTCAGTCTGGGCATGAAACCCAGCACAACGAGATAGTTTGGAGCATCTATCATACTTACGAGGTTTGATGCCCAAGGGTGTCAGACGCAATATAGGGCAGAGAAGAGCATTTTGTGATTGCAGAGGGCTTATAAGACATTTCAGAGAGGAACTAAACGCAGGGAATTAGATGGATCTAGGAGACTTGGGGAGCAACTGGTGTTAGAAAAGAGATCACATCTGTTCTCTCTGTGTGTGCATGTGTGGGTAAGGAGTCTAAGTACCAGCAACTGGACTTGGAGTCCTGCATGGCAGCAACTAGAGAGACTGAAGGGAATAAACCTGTCAGCGAGTGGAGTGGGACCAGGGGTCAGAGGTCCATGTCTCTGAGTGCAAGATCACACAAGCAGCCGAGTGTTGGAGGGACCATGGGAGTCTCGCTCAGCTGCCAGAGACACCCTGAGGTATGGGTATCTTTAGAGGCGAGACCTGCTGAGGGACAATGAGGGAAATGGCCTGTACCAGCAGCTGGAGCAGGGCCGTGGCCTCAGGGGCTCATAAATCCAGTTGCCAGCAACTGAGGAGACTGGGATCCAGGGGCAACTGCAGAACAGACCGGGTGTGTGAGCCCAGCTGCTGGATCTACCTTGTACACATCTGTATTCAAATATAGCCCCATTGTTGGACATCCATCCTGGTCAGCCAGAGAGGGGAGCAGGATGAGGCAGCTGGTGCTGTGTTTGGGCAACTGCTCTGTGTGCCTGGGTGACCTGTGCAGCTGGCCTGGGTGTGTGGTACACACCTGTGCTCTCTGTGGGTGCTGGCTGGGAACACGCTGCGCCTCGCTGCTGCTTGGACCTGGGGCCATGCAGCTGTGCCAGCCTGGCTGAGCCACACTGAGCTGCCACATCTTGTCTGATTCCCCTAATACTCCTGTGCTATAAAGCTAAGTCAAAAGCACTCAAAGTCTTCTATCTTATTTTCATTGAGTGACGCTTAAGATTTACCCAGCTCAGGGCATGATTACTAATTTCCAATACCTATCACTTAGAAAATATTTGAACAACTTTTGTTTTGTGCATCACAGTGTAACTAGGGGATGAAACCAAATCAAAAGAGCAACAAGTGAAAAATCCAATACTTGTAAAGTTTGGTAAACTAAAAGTATCTAGAAATGCCAGGAAAAAAAAAAAAAAAAAGAAAAAAAAAAGGCACAAGACTGCATAGAAGAATCACAGGGAAAAAAAAGAACCAAAACAAGTTGGAGCAAACCTGCAGGGATCACCCGGTTCAACAGCATGCTGAATTCAGGGACAACTTCAAAGACAGATCAGGTGAAGTTTTCTAAAGCAAAAGCAAAAGAGAAGATGTAATGGGAAGAGAAAAAGAAGCCACTGACCCAGAAGCCTTGGTAATGTGGAAAAAAAAGAAAAGGGAAGACAAAGGCAGACATGCATTGGAGACACAAGAAACCCGAGTTAGGAAAGGAAGTTGAGACTGGTGTGATGGAGAGATTGAGAAAGAACTGAAATCAACACTTGGAGTAGGAGACCAGATTAGTGTCAATTTTTTGAAGTGGCTGAGGGACAGTCAGAAAAACTAAGAGGGGTTACCAAGGTGAGAAATTTGAATGGAAAAGAAGCAAGTTCAGAGAGGAAGATAAGGAAAAGCTAACAGATTCAGGAAATAAATTCATATCTTAAGACAAGATGCTAGAAGAAAGAGAAAGCCAAGGAATCAAAAACCTGCTCCAAGGCTTTGGATCCATATTGGTTGCATAGAAAACTTTGGCTGGGGAAAGGGAGAAAAAAAATAAGGAAAAATTGCCCTTTCTTCTAAGACAGAAGCTGAGCAATGAGGTAAGTGTTTAAGAACAGCAATTAAAAGACCAACACCTTCTGTGCTTAGTTTACATTTGCTCACTTTGTTTAAAGTTTCCAGCACATGACTTTTATACTTAAGCAAATCTGGTATCACCAGAAGATAACAGATTAAATTGAAAGTACAGAATACAAACTACTAAATCATATCAAAACTTCTGTAAGTAATTAGCACCATGTAGTTTCTTCTGCTGGAGAAAGCGACTTGATGTGGTTTGTTCAGTACTTGTAAGCAATTAGCTTTTAAATGGGAAATGAAAATTGATAGTGTTTCATTTGCTTGTTCTTGAGAAAATAAATAGGAAATACTTTGGACTCCTTGCTGAGTTTGTATTGATGTTCAATTTAAATGTTCCTAAAATCAATAACTAATTAGTAAAACTTACATTTCTGGGAAATTTCCAAGTTCTTTTGGAAATGTATCTTTTGTTACATACTTGAAACATATATTTTAATAAAGATAATGTTCCTGTAAACACAAGGAAATATACAGTAATGCAATGATTAAAGACTAAATAAATGTGCCATTTTAAACATATTCTGAGCCTTTGCTAGAACTGACTCGATATTTCATATACAAATACATAAATAGAGTGCACTGACCAGAATGTTAGTACTTTTCTATGAATGGGTTTTTCAGACTGCATAATGCAGATTTGAATTATTGATGCTGAATTGATTGTTCATACAACTTATTTGGCTTCTGCACCATTTTTCTATTGCACCAGTAAATTACATGTATGTCACTGTGAGTGGCATATGGTACTGTGGTACATGTCAGTGATCATAGGACTTGGTTCATCCTGATCAATCCCATTGTTTGAAATCTCTTATTGAAGAATTTTCTGTAAAAAAATTAAGAAGGAAAAAAGAGCAAAGTGGAAATGTGAGCTGGGTCATACATGTTTCTAAGCATCTTCTGTCCTCTGTAACAAAACATTCACACATCACAGACTTAATATTTTTTTCAGATAATTATGTTTTTTACTTAAGAGTTTCCACTTCTATGATATTTTCTTCTGAAATTATTCGATTGTCACTAAATGCATGTTGATCCTTTTTTATGTTGAATCCCAGACACCTTGCAAAATTCAGTGCATCAGTTTGAATCCAATTTGCTAAATGGCAGCACCTATTATGTAAGACCTACCACTGTCAGACATTATTGGCCATCAGCTGCATCGCTGTCATTGTATTAATGTAAAGAGAATCTATGAAAAAAAAAATCACACATAATGATTATACTGAATCCCTATTCCTCTATAAGGCCCAGGATTTTTTAAATAATAACCTTATATGATGGGCTATTTCCCACTTCACTTGAATAGAACAAAGTCTATCAAAGCTGTCATAAACCTTGAAGTTCCAAAGTGTCACCCTGCAGCTAACAATTTCTATGTGAATGGCTGTGACTCAAGCCTGATTTGAAGAACATGTGTGTGATGATTCAGATGGTGGATTTCTGGTAAAGTATGCTTTATGCAGGACAAGAAAGGATGATCTGGAACTTGCTAAAAGGAACTGGATGTCACATGACATTACACACCTTGATTTCCTACCTGATGTCTTTCTCTAAAGAGCAGTATTTACCAGTGATGTATGGGCACTCTGAGAAATCAAAAATTTTGTACGGTAAGATGTCCTGGCCACAGCTATCATTCTGATTTTGGGAAGTAAAGGAATGGGTTTAAATGATCACTTCCCTCTCCTGGGGAGCTAGAAATTATCTGGAAGGGATTGCTTCATGGTTACACTGGCTTTTGGGCAGGCTGCCCTGGAGGAAACATGAAAAACTGTCATATATTCACAGGATATGGCTAGTGAACACATGATCTAAAATACTGAGCACATACTTGGCAAAAGATCCTCTGCAGGGTTTCTTATTGCCACTTCTCTCCACGTATCACCTTCATCCTCGTCTTCGGAAAGCCAGCTCTCAATGGGGAGACAAATCTCTTCATCAGAAAGAGGGACTACTCTTTCAAGTCTGACTTCCTCCAGGTACCAGCTGGGATCATTTCCAGTGTTGTCATGGCCAATGCGGATTTTATATAGCTGCCCAAGGCCTCTGAGATTAATCTGCAATAATAAAAAAAAATCCAGGTCTTAATAACAAATTACACTGTTGTCTTTTAGTCATCCTTCTTACACTGGGCATGCAAGCTAAATGTGCAGCTAACATAGCTGAGACTAATGGGTTTTTTTGGAAAACTAAGCTTTAATATACAATGAATCCCAGAGACACAGAGCAAAAGCATATGGAGTAGTCTGCAAGTGTAATTTTATTGAGTTCAGTACTGCATTATTTAAAGTGAGTAAAGGGCTCAGACAATCCAGTCTGTTTCTAGACCTCTTCAGAATCCAGTTTCTAGTGTTAAAATGTAAATCTCTATTTCTAGACAAATACTTTTAACAAGCAGAAATAAGTTCAGTCATTGCTACACAAAATAGTACGAGTCCATACAGTCACCATCAGCAGAGCCCTCTTAACTATTCCTACCAGTTATAAGTCTGCTACTTTTCTCTTTGACTTGGTTTTATGTGCACTGGTGTCAGTGTCAACTGTTTCTGTAAGTGCTGATGCCACACTGCAGCACATTTAAACAATAAGACATGACGATGTCACATTGAGTACTACACCCTTGAAATAAGACCCACTAAGTTTTGGGTTGCAGAAGTGTTCTGGGTTGCAGAAATATTTTGGGCAATGCTGATGGCAGGAATCTAAGCACAAAAGCAGGGTTAACCACTTTCAATCTTTTTTTTTTTTAACTTTTTTATCAGTGTTGTATGCAAAAGGTCATGGTAATTGGGAAAAAAATCACCAAGTAAAAAGAACGAAAAATAGTAATTTCCTTTACTATTATAGCAATTTTGTACTACTTCACATCAAAACAAAAATGAAACAAATATCCCTGAGGCAAGCCTGGCACAACTCTGTCTCATAGGGTGAGAGCATGACAGCATGTATGCTGGCAGTAAAAAGTCTGAATAGAGTCACACTTATGACCATTGTAGTAGGTTTTGCTATATTAAAACAGTATGTTAAAGTAAGATGTGCCAACTGAAGATACAATTATAGCATTAATGCAATAAAACCATGTACATCAGAGATATGTTGCTAATACTTACAGCAGAATTACTGCAACAGATAAAAAGCACTCTGAAACTAGCCACAAATATAGCCAGGACATAGGATAAGTTGCCCTAATAAATTTGTCACTCGGCTGCAAAACAGAGACCTCTGCAGTGGGCAAGGGACTGCTAAAGTCGCCTTGCAAATAAATATAAAAATATATTAGAACTCTCAACCTTTATTGCAAACTGAGTAGAGTATGGTATTGGTGAACAACAAAGGTGGTGCTCTCCTGAGATGCAGGCACCGGCTGCTATTTGTGGTGCAGAAGTGTTAAAGGGCAATTTAGTGAATAAAACACCTACACCTTGTGACCTCATGTCCATGATTAAATTCTGGCTTAAGCCCTGTCGAAAGAGAAGCATCACAGCCATCACAGATTATTGTATGCAACGATCATTACCATGATTCTTGTTCAGGACCAGGAAACTCTGTCAAAGAGCCCCTTTCAATTTCTGAAGCATCTAATCAGACATTTGGCTATGAAGCAACTGAAACATTGATAAAGCAAATCCTGTATATCTAGAGATCTCATATAGATATGATATATAGATATCATACGAGTTGGCTCAAAAGTGAAGCTATAACTTTTTTAATTATATTGATTTATCATATTATGCTAAAGTGGATTTTTTGTTTCAGAAGGAGATCTAAGATGTGAGATATGATTCCAGGTGAATTCCCCTGCAAAGACCTCCTCCTGGTCCTTCTCCTCCTGCTGTGCTCCAGCAGATCCATTTCCTTCTTATGTTGGAGGCCCTAGAGATGGATGTAGCATGTGGGTTCTCACAAGAGCACAACAGATAGATGATGTTTGGCAGACCACTGGTGCAACTGGAGAAAATATCACAAAAATAAGCATATGTGGGAGAGCTGATCAAAAAAAGGGGGAGAAAAGGAAAAAAAATAAAGAACAAAACACAAAGTAATTTGAAAAAGGAGAGGGAAATGATGATACCCATTCATCACCATATATCAGCATACAGGGACTTCCTGTTACTGGATAAGCAACAGAGCAATCCATCAAACCTAATCAAATGAAGTTTCAAGAAAAATCGATAGAGAACAGAAAGCTCTGTCCAGACCATTGGGTTTCTCCAGGAGATGCCTCTAGTTGCAACTAGTTCAATAGATTCATTGAAGCCCTGTTTAGCATCTCTAAACATGTATGTCCTTGTGTCTTTGTATCCTTCCTATACTTCCCTAACATTCACACTCTAAAAGCAGTTGTGATATAACCAAATTAAGAAAGTTACGACCATGTGCTAAACTTGAATTTGCCCAGTTTCAAGTCAAGTATATTTGCTTGCTTTCAGCTAAGGGGAGAAACAGTATAAAGCATCCTTGTCTACTTGACTCACAAATTAAAAGATTTTTGGAAAGGCAATGGTGGACTTACAGGTATGCTGGACTTACAGGTAATGGCCTATTTCTGAGTCTGAAAAGTCTCAAAAATAACTCAAAACACAGAACACTGCCCATCTGTTAACATCCTTAGTTACATGCTTAATATTTTTGCATAATATTCTTTCCAATAATTGTTTATTAGTGACCTTGGGGGAAAAAGTCATGTTTATTCTTGGGTGGAAATTAGGCAATGGCAGAGAGGAAATTAACTGTATATGATGTTCTGAAAGATCTATAATACATTTGCAAATTTATTTTCAATACCAGTTGCATTTTTGGGGCTTGGAAAACAATTCATCTTGATGTCAGATCAGATATAACATTGGTCTCTCAGTGGTATTGACTTGCTAACACGTTAGTTTTTGTCAATTGGAATCCTGTCAAATGTATGTCAAATTTTGTTCTTGCAGCGAAATGCAGAGGAAAATATTCTCACAATGCAGTGGAGCTAACGATATTCTTTTGACAACATAAACAGTGTCTTGAGGTTGCTTCTTCCTTCCCTGTGTTGAAAAAATTGCCTTGAACTTCTACATGACTTGAACACAACTTGGCATTTAGAAATCTACTTTCACAGCCAGAACATTTTGTATAAAGTTGTAGAACAAAGTTGACTTTGTCGCCCTCATAGACAACATGCTTACAAAAACCTTAGTCTAGCTGTTCTATGATGTTCCAGCACCACAGCTGCAAAAGTAACATTCCTTTTTATACGGAAACAGCCATTCTGATAGACCTGCAATAAATGTCCAAAGAGGAAAGGATGAGTTTCAGGACTAAATCATTGCTCTGAAAATCAGGCAGCTAGATTTTATTCCTGGATCTGCTTTAGGCGTCCTGAAAAACACTACAAAATTCACAAGCCCTTTTTGCTTCACTGTCTCAACTGTACCACAAGGACAACATTTACATATCTCTTACAGGGATATTGCAAAGTTCTCTTCATACATTTTGAAATCCTGAGAGAAAGACATAACTCTGAAATTCTGTATTTTTTTTTCTAAAATTTTGTGTTCATTTTGGGTTAGTTGCTACTTTTCTAAAATTAAATTGAGAGATCAAAAATTATCAATTATAATGATGTAGTAGCGTTTGAATGTGGAGGGAAATTCAAATGCCATTATGATGTGGCTTACACCAGCCATCTATAGAACATAAATAAAACCTAAACTGCAGAGGTAACAAACAAGGCTATGGAAACACAGGTTGAGGTAAAAGGATCTAGATACCACAAACATCAGGTATGGTGATTTTCTCAGGGATGGCCTGTTAGAGACATCTTCTACAAGTGCCAACCTCTTCCCAGAAAAAGACTTTACAAAACACCTGAATTATCATCTATGGCTAACTCATTGGTTGATTGTGAAACTCCTTCTGATGCATCGACCAGTTTGTGTTCAGTTCTGTAATAAGTTCTAAAGGGGATGGGCCTCATTTAGACCTTGCTTACGTGGCAGACTACCAGCACTTAATAATCTTAAAAATACCATTGTGATTACAATGGTGGTGGTAATTCTACCGTCTTTATAGCCTTTTTCTTCACTGTTACAGGCAAAAATATCAACGCATCATATCTGGTAGTACAAGTGCCAGTACAAATTATTGAAAAAACTCTCCACCTCTTTCAAAAGGGCCATGTTTTCACACACAGCATCTTTGCTTTAGTCATATTCTAAATGTTTGCAAGCGCTTAAACTAGACTGACCTGCTAATCAGTACACCTATAACCTTTGCTCATTGCTACTATTTATTTTTTGTACAAGCATAGAACTAAATCATCTTCTTACCAAAGGCAATGGGAACATTTTCATGAAATCATGCATTAGACAACTTGGCCTTGCTTTCTGAAACTGAAGTTAACAAAGCTCATATTTTACAATTTGTCTCTAAGCATAAACTGAAATCCAGGTTTATCAGCAAGACGTTCTTCCTAAAAAGGATGCAAGGACTAAATTTTAATTCCATTTCTAAATGAGCTGTGCAAATACACTTTTTGGTCCCTAGCACACCTCTAATATTTTGAGTGGAGTTGGCATGACCTATTTTCATGTACTTAAGATGTTTAACTAAGTGAAAAGTGAAGTTCTTGTCTGAACAAGAAAAGGTTCTGTGAAAAGATACTTCCATAAAAGGATGGAAAAATTATATGTAATGACTCCATTTCTCTTTTATATACTAGAATAAGCAAAATAATATCACTGCTTTCCTGTTGTGCAGAAAGTATCCTGCAATTTCTTTGAGATAAACTCAGGCTAGCATGAAAATCATTTGGATAAATCAACACTTCAGAGGCAGCTGCACCAAAATCCCAATGTCTAACACACCCACCAGAGAATACGCTTGACAGACAGTTATTAATTTCATGTAAGGCCACTTCATTAACAGAATTTCAGAGAAGTCATGTACAGCAGCTGGATTCCCAAAAGAAAGAAAAATCATTGACTGCATTAGTTTAACTTGCACAGCGCCGGCATATAATAGAGAAATCTTTGGAAGTAGATGATATTTTTTAATTGTGAACATGCAGCTAATAACTGTTGCCAAAAATACAATAACTATTATACCAGTACAGTACCCAGGGTCCACCCATGCTGCTTGCTTTTTCCAGATGTCTGAATTCAACCAATTTGTTAATTGTGCCCAAAAAACTTGGCACAGTTGCACCCTAACTCAAGTTATAAATCAAGTATGTCACGGGTGCTCACACAGAAACGTAACAGTGTCATGAAAAAGGGTGAATATAGACAGGTAAGGAGTAGGATTAAAGGTCACACAAAGATCAGCATTATTTTTTCCTAGCTCACACTTGTTTTGGTCACAAAATTAGACAGGGTAAACAAATACTGCTCATTGCACAGTGACTGTTAAACACTTTCTTTTCCAGTCCACTCAAGCTCTGGAAGAACGTTTCTTTTACTGTGGGGTTAATTAAATTATTTCAACAGCAAGTACGTAGATATAAATATATACACACACACTCTCACTACTGCAGTACAGACTGCTTAATTACTGAACAAGTAGCACCACATTCCCCACTCCCATTTCTCGAAGATGAGATGAGCTGTGTTTTTCTCCAAGATGTTTTGTGAGCTCTTTACAATCCTTCTCTGTTGTTTCTTGGAACAAGCTAAATTTTGTTTAATGCACAGCCTGTAGCTGGTGAAGATCATTTTACATACTTCTCCCTTTTATCTCAGTATAGAATGAGGTGCATGTTGTTATCATATGGATTTCACAGACAGTGACAGTTTCAAGTGGAGTAACAGTCATGAGTATGACTGTTTTATGCTGCCTTAATAAGTTCTGGACCTAAATGGTCATTATGGAAAACAGAGACTGCTGGAAAATAGCAGGACACAGGTGATGTCCAGCTTTTAGTCATTGTCAGTCCCATGGTTAAGAGAGTGGATTGCTACATTAGTACTTACATTCACTTTTGCAATCTTCCCACTCTGGAAGGATTCTAACTGAGCTCATTTCAGCCTCTTTTATTTGAACATCATGAGAAAAAGCATGAAAATTGATTTGTTTCAACCTATTTTTACAACTTTTAGTTTTCTTCTCACTGTTTCTCATTTTACTTTGGAGATCTCAGTTTTGACTGATGAAAGAATGACTATGGATCCAGAGTACAGGAATGGAAGACTCACAGTGAAACACAACAAATTCTTAGAGTTATAGGGTTGATTCTAAAGAAAGGAGTTTAATTATTCATGCATAGTTTATTTAAAATGACAGATAATTTTATTTAAATAGGAGGAAAGCAAAATGAAAAACAAGAGATAAAGTTGTAAGTGTAACACATTCCTGAGATGCAGTACAGCATAAAGGTGCGCCTGATGAACACAACTCTTAACAAAGTAAAGTGTAAGTGGAAGGAAAAAGGCTGGATTTAACACTTTAACTTTAGTCTCCTCGTAGGAGCACTATTTATTAAGTTATATGTTTATTAAGTATCTCTACAAGTCTGAGTAGGATCCCTGCTTTTCATCTCCCTGTATTACTTTCTAGTATTTGCCCTAGACCATAGGAGTATTTAAAGGATAGTTTATGCAGATGAAGAAACTCTAAATCATGTAAATGGATGTGGCACCAGCTTTCAAAGTTGGAAAAATGACCTCATTCAGCAAATTTCACGCCAGGGATGGATTTCAGTTTCCAATGCTCCTAAAATATCATGCATACTTCATGTTCTGTACTAGCAAACATGGAAAAACTACCTTCCTTACAAAGACAGCCACCAACCACAAAATATAAGGTTAAACTGAAGATTTTGAAGATTTCTTAGGAAAAGTTCCAGAACTTCTAGTAGTTTAATATAGTGTTATTTAAGACAAAACTGACAATGTGTTAAGGTTCATAAAACCGACACTGCCCTAAAGAGATTGAAGAGCTCATAATGAAACAAACTTACAAAGCAAATAATGGAAAAATTCTTGTTAAAGAAATGTTAAGTCCTGCCACTATCACTAAAGCAAGCAGTATTTTGAAAGCAGATCTACTGAACCAGTCAGTGTTTTTACTCACTTCATTATTACTAGAACAGCAGAACTTGTACCCGAAGGTATGGAATTATTATGTACGGAAGTAATAAAAATTGAGAGATTGCAGCTGGCTTTTACAGAAGATAATAGGCTTACAGTCTTCTGCTTAGTTCTCTTTGACACAGAAGGGAATATTTGGCATGACCAAACATTAAAAGAATACTTTTTAAAAGAATTTCTTTATCAAACAGTGTGTACAGTCATAAGAGATAATTCGCAGTGTTTCAAAGAATGATGATGCAGAATACAGGGCTCCAGAGAATATAATTTACAATATAATTAAAGCTCCAGTGTCTTCAGCAACTCAGCATTCTGCCAAAATCAGTATTTTTGAAATACTGAGAAATACTCAGGGACTGTGATGACACCAGAAGAAGATGCAGGAAACAGATCAGAGCTGTGATGAAAGCTGTAACTTATGGTAGATTGATATCCCTCTACTGGAGGAGGAATGACTCTCAACAGAAAAATGATGCCCTAAAAACTATGCCTGAATAGTAACAGAAGCAGAAAACCACAGCCCAGGAGTAGTTTCTTTGAACACACAGGAACAATTCAGAGCAGAAGGGGAAATCCATCAGATTTAAATTCTGGCTTTTTTCTGTTCCCATATTGTTTATCCTTTACATACCCATCTGGTAAAAAATAATTGCTAAGCCACAAGGGCAAATGTTGTGCAGAGTACATATGTCTGTCTTGTGGAAGCCTAGAACCCAAGGCTCCAGTCAGAAACAAGATCTCTCCCCATCACACAATTGTAAATTATCTTCAGTGAATTTCATGTACTGCCATCACATGGAAATCTCCAAGGGTAAAAGCCTTGTTACATTATACCTGAGTTATAATGGACTTTGGCCAGCTTTTAATTTCATTTACACAAACCTTAATCAGAGATAGCCAAGGTTATTGAAGTTACCCTGGCTTTATACAGCAATACAAGCAACGCCAAAATCAAGCTCTAGAATGAAATCTCAGGAGGATATAAAGGAGCAGCAGTTGATTTACTCAGGTTTTAATAACTTCCTTTTTTCATTATTTTTAACTTTACTGAATATTCATTGTATGCTTTTAGGTATCCAAGTTACTACACCGTTAACTGTGCTTTTTATCAGACTAGTATTCTCAATTTTTATTGAGACAATCCAGTACAGTTTGGTCTCATTCTCTTTTTTTGGGCCATTTCTCTGTAATTTCTTACAGTTGTATGTGTGACTAAAGGGATTTTGAAATTATATGGTATTTTGATTGTTTTTGCGAGGCATGATGTGTTTTATTTTTTTCCATTATATTAAGTTGATCTCTTGCAGCTCCCTGCATCAGTTAACACTTCCTTTTAAAAAGACAGTGCTAGAAATTTTGTCTGGCTGATTTTGGTATCAAAAGATACTTTCTGTCCTATCTGTCACTGATTCCCCATCATCTGTTTATTATGCATAAATTATTTAAACCTAAGTGACATATCACAGATTTAACTACTGCAACAGATAAAGTCCTTCTTGAGGAACTGCATGAACTGGAGGAAAGGGCAGGAATTACAGGATCTTATAGAAGTCCTGAGAAATATGATGTTTCTGAAGCACATCTCAGAGATTTTTTTGTCACTGGAGAGAAATGTCTCCATTTGTTTGGAGAAGCGGGATAACACTGGTTTAAATCACAAGTTGACTTAATCTGTGTGATTTACCTCTAGTTTCTAGCCATCCTCCCTTTCCCTCTTGCTTTCTCCAAGAAAAAGTTCACACAACAGTGTGCTTCAGTGGAAGTCTGAGGAAGTTCATGGAAGAATTTACAGTGGAAGACCTTCCAAAGATGGATATGCAAAACAAGCCATAACCAGGACTATCTTAATACATAAATGCAAAGAAAGTTCTTTTCACTTCTTCAAATGAACAACTAGTGTAAACTAGCACATCAAGAAGATGCAAGTATGAAGCAGATTCTGAGAGAGACATGTCTGCCCGATGCAGTTCTGAACATATTTCCTGATTCAAAACTCACTGCCGTAAAAGTCAGCCGCTCCCTCAGAAATACTTAATGATCCTCACACGTTTCTTTGAGTCTTTTTTATTACCTCTATTGTCTAGTTTTGAGAAAAGCTATTTTGCATATGTTTTGAATTCTCCGGTGTTTATATAACAGCCATACCATACCTTAAATGTATCTTCACTGTTGGGATTAAACAGCTGCTGTTTCCCAGATCCCAAAATAATAGGACCAGAAGCTTTGTTTTCTCCATAAGCGTAAAGGGATACTGTGGCTGTTGTGCCAGCTGTTTCAAAATCCCCAGTGACTACAGTTATCTTCCAGTCTCCTTCTGTAAAGTAAAAACAAAATCAAAATGCTTTTAAAAATGTTACTTATATGAAGCAGTTTTCTTGAAAGATATAAATGAAAGCACAGTTTGGTCCGAGGACTGCGACTAAAATGCACCTAAAAGGTGATGATGCCGGGAGAGGCAACAGAGCATTGGCCAAATACTTCATCATTCAAACTCATCTTAAGCAAGTTCTGGATCAAGGATTGAGGCAGTTTACAGTGCATTAAAGCCAGAAATATGAACACAGGGCTTAGTGAGATTTCTAGCAATAACCCTGAGGGTCAACACAGCAGCAGACCAAGATCCAGAATTTGGATTATGACAACAGTATAACCGAGAAATGCAACAGAAAAAATGTCAAAGCATCCCAATTAAGTACAATTTCCTCTCATTTTAGGTTGATGTGACACATCAACAGAGCTGCATTTGCCTGGATGGAGGCATGATATTGAAATCACCATGAAAAAAATAAGGTTTTGTAGAAAATTCTGAACTAGATTAGGACTCATTAGAAAATCAATTTATATAAAGCTCCCTGACACTAAAATGTCACCTCTGCTCCCAGACAATGTACACAAGTTATTTAAATATTTAAAAGCAGCTTAATATAAATCTCATTTTAAAGAAGAACAATTCATAATTGTAAAATGCATTTCTACATCTGTAAAGCTGAGATTGTATGATTCTCCACCCCTCATTGATTGCAGCTTTTGTCTGTGTGAAACAAGTTCCACTTAGCAACTTAAATTCATTCTGTTCAAGGCAAACAATAAATGAAATACCAGCCCACAGTCATCTCATAAATAAATGCCATAGCGTACACTGCAGTTTTCTTAGTAGAAAGCTGTCTGGTAATGCCTGCATGATTTAAATCTGTTGTCTGACAGAAGTATTTATCTTGGGCCAGCCTCATTATCACTTAGTAATTTGCCCCACAAAAATTGAGCTGGAGCAGGAAGTTTGATTTCCTGTTTTCCAAGTGTTTAGAGGTCTAGCTGATGTCTGGTTTGGGAAGGTGATAGAATTTTAAATACACATAAATACACAGCTGGGAATTCAGAAAGCAGCAACAGCTCATTTGTTCTGTCCAATCAAACCTGGCCCACAGATTGAGGGAAGGGATTGAATTCTCCCCCTGTGTCTCTGATGAGACCCCACCTGGGGTACTGCATCCAGCTCTGGGGTCCCCAGCATAAGAAGGATGTGGACCTGTTGAAACAGGCCCAGAGGAGGGTCATGAAAATGATCAGGGGCTGGAGTACCTCTCCTGTGGTGAAAGGTTGTTGTTCAGCTTGGAGAAGAGAAGGTTCCAGGAAGGCAGAGCTTATTGGCAGCCTTTCAATATATTAAGGGGCTTAAAAGAAAAGCAAAGACTTCTTACAAGGACATGTAGTGATATGTCAGGGGGGAATGTTTTTAAAATGAAAGAGGGTAGATTTAGATAGGACATGAAGAATATATATTTTTTTTATGATAAGGATTGTAAGACACAGTAACAGATTGCCCAAAGAACTTGTGGATTTCCCATCTCTGGAAGTGTTTGAAGCCAGGCTGGATGGGGCTTTGAGCAACCTGGTCTAGTGGAAGATGTCCCTGTACATGTCAGGGGTTGTACAAGATATCTTTAAAAATTTCTTCCAATCCAAACTATTTTACAATTCTATAAAGAAAGCAAACCATCCAAATTTCGTCAAGAATTGTCAGACTACAGCTTGAAAGAAACTCTTTTGTGCCTTTGAATATCTGCATCCTCACAGCTTTCTCTATAGACTCACTTTCTTGATAAAAGAACCGTAGCACCAAGAAACAAAAGGATAAACATCAATTAGAAGAGTTAAAAGCCTCTCTACACTGATGGTGGAAACAAAGAGCATAAGGCAAGGGCTTTCTGCCCCATAGAAAAAGAGTTTGTTTACAAAAAATTCAGCCTTTTCCATTTTCAAACAATACAGTATTAATTTCCTAAAGACAAAGTTCCTTTGAACCATTTGATTGGAAAATAAGGACAATTTCATTTACCAGGGCTTATGAAGAATGGTGCAGACAAGGGGCAAAATATGACCTACTACTCCTAAAATTTCAAACACCATTCATAAACAAATATTCATTTTAACACAGGTAAAATGTATTTTCTTTTTGACATGTTTATTGATTAAGTATGCCTCAAGTGTTTTTGATGGCCCTTTCTATTGTATTACCCTCTTAAACTTTGTCTTTTGTCAAGCAACAGGGCTCTGAAATGATGTAGTTGCTACTCTTGAGGCTGTATTTTCTAGCTAGTTCAGCTCCTACCTCCCAAGGATAAGCTTAGTATCTATAAATTATTTTGAACACAACTACCCCTCTGAAGGTAAAACAGGGAATCAAACTTCCCCAAAAACATAAGAAGAGTTTTCGTTTGAACTCCTCTATATTGACTTTGAGGCTTGTTCCTTTTTTCTGGAATTAGAAAAGACTTGTGTTTGAAGGACAATGTGGGTATAGGAAAAGAATCCTTAAATTTCTAATCTCTTTGATGCCGGAAATCCTCATTGCATTGCATTGCATGCTTCCAAATAGAAAAGGGAAACAGTAAGTATTACAAAAACATAATTCTTGTTGGCATAAAAAGCTGGGGTTGTTCTGATGGGGTAGAGTACAAATAGTTCTTTAATGACTGAAGAGGAACACACTTTGAGGGGAAAAGAATACAGATAAATGTGTTATGACATGACTTTCATTTAGCATACATAGAAGAAAGGTGCAACCTCACACCAGGTACATCCCTGGGCACATCAGGAAGTGGTATCTTGCCACAGATGACTTTCTAGATATCTTTTTTTTTTTTTTTTTTTTTTTTTTTTTTTAATTTTCTAGATTATTAGAAATATTACAATATACTGGAAAGGTCTACTTCCCAGAAAAATAATTCTGTTAACAACCTAAAATCATATAGAATAAAAATGAGTTATGTTTAAAAGCTCATGGGAAAAAAGTAAGTGAACAAACCCTCAGATCAAACACTAAACCAGGAACTGAAGCAGTCCCTCTGGGTGTAGGATGCACAATTTCAAATCTCTTTCCCACTGATCCATGCCTTATCAAGTGTCCCAAACAAGAGCCTATTTGTTGCATAAGCTTTTGGCTGCCTCACTCTGATTGAGACATTTGCACAGCTTAAATGACACAGCCCAGAGACCCAGCTGTAGGTGCAGAAAGGACTATGCAGACCCATTTGAGTTATGGAAAGGAGGATCTCTCAGGGCAGGCCATGGAAAAGCAAGGTGTGCAGAACAGCTAAAGCACAAAGAGTGATGAACAGAGAGCAAATTACTGCCTGTTGAAAAAAGCATAGGAAGGAAGAAGGACAAAGATACTTGTGATTCAAAATAAAGCCTATTACAGGGTGGGATTTTAATATAATTTGTAAAACAACTGGACAAAAATTTTATTGTTAGTCACTTGCCAAAGGAACAAGGTTTAGGACAAGGTATTTGGGTCTTCATGGATATTTTGATTGATATAACGAATTTTGAATAAACATTTTCAAACATTCTCAAAATGCCTTTTAGATCATTGTTCAACTTACAGCATGAAACACTTCTCACAGCTGAGAAATTCTAATGTGTTATTAAGAAATTTAATTTAATCTGCTGTGGCTGCAAGGACAGAAAAGTCAACCTCAACAGATATAAAATCACAAGTAAAACAGAAAATGAAAAACTATTTTTGAGAACCAACCTATATATAGGCCAGTAAAAACAGTTATGTTTTAAAATGTTAACTATAAAAAAACTAAAATTAAGATAGAACATCAACAAGTACTAGAAGAATAGGAATTTTTCAAGGAAGCAGATATAAAAGTAACTGTGGAAAGAAAAATGACAGAATAAAAAGAAAGCATAAACAAAGTCATTTCTTGTTTAAATTAAAATGCAAAGTTCAGAGTTTACTGAAATGTTCAAATAGTGTGCTATAATTAATGCTTTAAAATAAATACAAACAGCAACAAATGTGTAAAGCAATTAGTTCTGAAACAGAAACAGTCTTCATTAAAATCAAAAAACAAGAGCAGCATTTACCATTTGCTTCTTGCATTTTCAGCTGTTGATTTTTTTTAAGCTCTGCCAAAAAAAAAAAATACATTAATGAAGGATCTATCCTTTAATATTACAGAAGAGGTTTGAAAGAAGAGATCAAAAAGTTTTGACTAGTTTTTCTAGCCAATATGAGAAAACTCTTTCTCATTCATTCCCTCATTACTTTCTCACTGTCACATATAGCAGTTAAACAAATTCCGTTCTCTCGGAAATACAGCAAAGGAAGTTGCAAAATTGTTAACTCTGATATTAACAGTGTAAAATCTGCCCAAATTTCTTCAGAGGAAAAGAATTACTAATTACTGTTCTTACTTACATAAAGTTACAATAAACCCTACCTTGAGGGTACAGCTCAATTTCTGAATGGATTATACCCTGGGACATAAATGGAAGCCACCTAAGAATAAGAAAATAAATAAGAAAACAGGTAGGAATCAATTTTTATTTATAATACCATATAACTGAATGATCCATATCTGATTTTCATACTGAATACACCTAACGGCAAAGGGTCTCTACTCCTAAAATTTTAGTATTTGATTTATGTTAAAGTAGAAATTATTTGACTCAACAAAGAACTTCTTTTGTGCAAAAGTAAGAGCTATGCAGCCATAAAATACAGTTGTATGAGATTAAGAGACTCAAGTGGCACTATTGTACTTGTTTCTATAGCTAAACAGAAGATTATAGCACAGAACATTTTTTCAGTACTATGGATTGAGAGGTAAGTATAATTTGTGCATATCTATCGAGATATTTCTTAAAATCACAGTTCAGAGTTAAAAACAAAGATGGAACCAATACTGCTATTTCGTATTCCTCCTACAAATTGAGGGCAGCTAGATGAGTCTAAAAAAGGACAAATCAAGGCAAGCATTCGTTAGGTTTCTTAGTAATGTTACCCTAGGCTATGTATAATTTTGAAAGCTTTTCATTCAGAACATGGATTACCAACAGATTTTGTTTCCTCTTGCTTGGTAAAATATCAGCTCTTTTTTCCAGAAAAGGCATGCAGCAATCTTCCTGGCTGGTTTTTTTTTTTTATTTCCTCGGTCTGCTTCCATGGACTCTCCAGGAATGACCTAAATCATTCAGTCTCCTATGAAACCTGCTGGGATTCCAGTATAAGCTGGGCAAGAAAAGTCCAAGGCAACTTACCAAGGTTCCTTATTTTTTGTCTTGAAAACATTAGTTGGCCAATTCATATAAGAGCTAGTCCCTAAGAAATAAATTTTGTCTTACCAGACAACTACTTATTTCTATCACTTCTGCCAAAAAATGATGGGACAGATATCTTCTGAAATCCCAAATGCTTAGAGGTATCAGTAACTAGTAAATACTGTATAACTGAAATTGAGTAAAAGCTGTTAGATGGTCAGAAACTAACATCAGGTTTTCAAGACAGATAAAATGCTTATGTTCCCTTGGTTAAATGAGAACAAAGACAGAACTTTTTTCATGTCCTGGATCAGAAAATATCTATGTAAAATAAAATAAATGTGAGGCTGAAGATTACTGAATTAGATTTCGGAAGAGCAAAAACCTTCTCCCTCCTTGACTAGAGCACAGGTACATTTTAGCCAACATGGAAGCTACACCTGATCCCCACCACTGACTTAATTTAATCCCTTTCAAATGGGAGGGTTTCCTTGTAGAGAAATTAGACACTAAAAAAAGAAACCCTTGTTTCTTTTTAACACTCTCTATCACAAAATAAATTTTTCTGATCCACATCTGGTATTAATTATCAGAGAATTAATACAGCAAAGTGCCCTGCCATTCATCATTCCTAAGCCATGTTACTTACTAGATCCAGCTACGACACACTGTAAATTTCACCTATAATTTTTAAAAGATAGCAACTACAGCTAGCAAAAACTTCTGGTCTGCATCCAAATCTACTCAGGGAAATCCTCAGTCTTATACTACTATTTATAAACATGTTACAGATTGAAGAAAACCTCAGTTTTAGAGAGTTTGATCAAGGTGAGAAAACATCCTTATTTCTGTTTTTGAGGATGTGACATCAAGAATTGCAAGGAGCTGTTCAAGGTTATATAACAAATTCATTAAAATCCAGGCAAAATACCTAGGCAACCTGCATTTATTAAATATTATTAATTAAATATTATTTATTCTAGTGCCCTGTCACAAAGTCATATTGTTTCTCTTCACTTTCTTTATTTCATTTGGATCATGCACATACCCACGAGATAGACTGCAGACTGGAAACTCCAAATGTGGGGTTACCATATTTTTCTAAACATTCAAAATGCAGTATTTATCCATTGACTTTTAAGTTGCTCATTTAATAACTTAAATGGAACAACCACAAAATAGTTCTGGGCATCATATTTTGTCTCTCTAGCCATGCTGTAAAAAGAGTGAATGCTACTTCTGGATGGAAAATCTGTTTTCTTTCCCATTTAGAAATACACTTAATTTAGAACATTTTGGGTGTTTTGTCTTTCCTTCCTGAAAGGTAAACCACATTTACAGCATTGATCCTGTAAGATAAGGCTGTACTTTAAAATCTAGTAACACAGACTCAATATAAGTGTTTAACCTTTGCTATGGACCATACAGAACATTAATTCAAGCAATCTGTTCTGGAACAAAACATTTTGTGGATTTTATGAAACTGCAAAATAATCCAAGTATGTCTTTGCCTGAAAAACTCACATTTAGTAAATTGATTGACATAATACTTTTAGTGATACTTATTGAAGAATATTTGAGAATATTGTTGTTAAAACTACCTTTCACAATTGAAAATATATTCTGAGTTGTTCTTGGCTTCTCTGACAATGACTTTATCACAGTACCAACGCTGGGACTTGGTATTGGCCTCACAGTGCAACAGCACCTTCTGCAGCTTCCCAAGAGATACAGCTTCCACTTCAAAAACACTGACCTGGAAGACAGAGGAGACAGCACTCTGCAATTTGCCACCACTAAGGCAGTCCAAAAACTGAAGACTGTTAAAAGCCTGATCAACTCCCACAATGTACAAAGATTTCAATTGTTTTTTATGAGAGCTGGACTGTATTCAAAGAGTTTGGATCTCAAGAGTTAAATGTCTTTGGATGATGTGTCAGAGTAAATAAGAAAGCACAACCAAAATCAGGATGCAGTAATAATCCCAAATAAATTAGGCTTTTACAGCCACCATGCAAAATGCTGCACACAACCCCTCAGTATTGTTTCGATACCTTGTCATTTACATTACTCTTCTCTAGGTAAGAAAGAGTTAAAGCTGTTATTTCCTTTGTTGATATTATTTTAAAACAGACCTTCTGCTCATTTTCTCTTTTTTGTTTCACCTCCTCTACTTACATTTTATTCTACTGAAAGAAACTGAAACCTGACATGCCATTTTCCCCTTATTCATTTAGGCTTGTGCTTATAGTTGGAAAAGATTGTTTTCATAGAAGCATGAAGCTGATCAGGTTCAGGTTGATAATTTTCTGTCACAGTAAAGAGCATAGAGCTTTCTGTCTCTAAATGTAATGGTCCAGATCATTCTTCTCAGTAAAAAGAAATTGAAGGAAAGAAATACACTGGAAAATTTGTATCTGCAAAGTTCTCTGTCCTCAGCAAATGGCAGAATTGAGACTGCCTGTGCAAAATTACTTATCCCTTGTGTATAGATAATATATGATCACAAGCTAGTCTCCCTGAAAGATTCCTGCCTCAAAGTGTGCTCAGGAGGATGGCAGATTTTCAGTATCTCTTTTTATCTTCATTATCTTTATGACTCTATGCATTATTTACTGCAACCACCCAAAGAGCTCAGTGAAATAGAACTGATTTCCCCAGTGACTTCACCTTTGCACTTCTTCCACAGCACCTTGGTTTTCTGCAACTGCTTTATCTCTTTTTTGAAAGGCCATCTGCCTTTCAATATTTCAAATTACCTACATAGTTAAAGCACAGAGTTTACTGCCAAAAGCTGTCAAAGATGCAAAGTGGTGTGGGTGCTCAGCTGAGAAACAGAGGGGTTAATTTACTGGCACATTTAGCATTTCAAAGTTCTTACTAGGTGCAGAGCAGAATTCTATTTGGACTCAGTTACAGCTATGGTTATTCAGAAAAGTTAAACTGGTTATGCAGCAATACATAAGCATGAAAAAAGTGGTCACTCAGGACAGTTTTATTTTCAGCAATTTGCCCAATATAATGCAGAATATCTGTGGCAGGGATGAAAGCAAGTTGTTCAAGCCAGAATTCCACTACCTCTGCCATAAAATGATGTGTCCCAATCCCTGCTCTGCTACTCCAAACAATCCACTGTCTTATTCACCCATTTCCATAACAAGGTCCACTTTGAACCATTCCCCTTAGCCTCTGTATAAATAATATGCTGAATTTGATATCAATCTGGTTAGAATAATGCCCCCCAGAAAATTCCACTTAAATTCTGAATTTTTATTTGAATAGAACTTTATCTCATACATTAGTAAGAGTATAAAATATATATTTTAAAATAATATAGACACATTTAAAGTTTCCCAGTGGGTTATTGTCATTTTTAGCATTTTTAGATACTGCTTTTTATTTTGTAATTAAGTGTTCCACTAGCAGCTTGATACCACTGGTTACACATACAAGTGTTAATCCTCAATAGATCACAAAGAAAGAAACAGGCTCAATAGAAGATCACAAGAAGGCCAGTGGCAGAGTTAACACTAAATTCAGTAGTTCCTGAAATTCAACCATAATGCAGATAATCAGGATTATGTATATTTTACTTATGGAAGAGATAGGAGCTAATAAATTGAAATAAAAATTACTTTAAGTCTCTGGTATGGTAAATTACAATACTTTGCTATTACACATTAAAAGAAATACATAACAAACAGACCTACCAAGGTCTGAAATCATGGAACAATTTCAGTACACTTATTTGGAGCCAGCTGTAATTCTTCATATTTTGAAAGCATATGTTTTAAATTCACAGGCAGCTCTTTTCATCATCCAAGGGTGGGGCCCTCAAATAATTTTTCTTCCCTTTTTCCTGCCTATGTTTTCACTTATTCTATTAATTCCTGTGTCAGTAGAAGACTATTTTCCTTAGTTCTTAAAAGTTATTTAGCTAAACTTCTGTGGTTTGTTTTTTTTAATTATTATTAGGAACCTGTATAAGTTACTTAATTATATTCATATGACTAAGCAAATTGGTTTTCAGACTTACCATTCCTCTCTGAAATGTCCCTGGTGTACCAGTTTTATGCAGAAGTCTTAGACCAGAATCTCCTCTTTTTCCATATATACACAGATAAACTGCAGAATCCGTATCAGCTTGCTCCATGTCACCAGTGTGGACATAAACATGGTATAAAACAACTTCCAAAAATAACCAAAAGAAGAGAATGCAAGTTATATGTAACCACAATTAATTTTACTATTATAGCTTAATGATAACAATGAAAGTAAGTTTGATTTGCAATTAATTTTCTGGAAGATACTCTCCAGAAATCAGTCAAACTATTTGCTTTTAAGATTTCTAGGACCACAATTCAGTTGCTATTAATACTGAAAACCAGGTAGCCAATAAAAATGTAATGGTACACACATACTTGGATAGATAGGTTTTCCAGCTTCCACTACTGGAAGTTCACACAGAAATTCTCTATCATCACGATTCTTTGATAACCATGTGTTTGCTGGAAAATTCAATGTTTTCTTGCTCTTTAGATGTTGCAGTATCACCTGAAGGAGAAGCAAAGTTCACTCTTTACAGTGCTTTGCTTTTCAACAGCAAAACATATTTTTGTATATTTTTTCTATCTCAGAAAACAGTAACACAATCAGTAAATACGACATACAAAATTGCAGTATGAAAATACTTTTATTTTGGCCACTACTATGCAACAAATCTGTAGTTGAAATTTGTGGGTTTGCCCACAATTAGAAATGCCACCAAGTCTGCTTTCCAACAGTAAGCCACCTCTATCTAACACTGCCTGGAGGACTGAAGACTGAAAACCTTCTGGTAGCTGCTGTTACATGAGACTGAGCTTTTGGAAGATGTGGAAAGATGGACACACATTTTTTATTTTAGAATGAAAACAGGATGAAACTCATCATCTACATCCTTCTGGACTTTGGCAAGTAGAAGAAACATTGGAACCTTAAATCAATTTGTATTATCTTTCACTCTTCTACAGCAGAACAAAAGACAACGTGTGTACCACCATCATCTCTATATTCCTCTTAAGATGGTTAGAATTCAAATTCTTGAGTTATTTGCTGCTGCACAGTAAGATAGCTGCCTTGCTTGTTTCCTGCAATTACAGCACTCCTTACTCTCTTTTATGAAAGCAGTTTTTGTTGGTCTTGAATCTACAATATTTACTACAGGGGTTTTCCAGAGGTCTTGACTAGCAAAAGGAAATCAAAAATTATCTTTCTGCAGTTGTGTTTTTGAGTGTGCATATAATATGCATAAACCTTGCAAACAAAATTATGAAAACAAGTGCTCACATCCCAGTTCTAACACTTAGGGAATCAGGGCAATAGATGTCTTTATCCCACTTTTCCAATAAAATATTATTTAAAGTAAAATGAACACTGCTTTTAACACCAAAGCATGTATTTATTCTAACATGAAATACATTGGCAGCACTGATTCCTAATCTCTCATATTTATTGGCAGAGCCCCCCCTGCTGATTCATAACAATTGCATATATTAACTTCTTTTTCAGAAAGACACAGCTTTCAACATGGTTTATTTCTTGGTGTGAAAAGAAGTGTCTGAAATCCCAGGGTTACACCATGAAATTTGGAACAAAATGTTAAAGAAATATTTTGTAACCACCAGGCTGGAAAGTTGGATTCCTGTAATCATTTCAGCAACTAAAATATTTATAGTTACATTCAGTTTTACTACAGTCTCAGTTAAGACCTCTGGGTTAATGTAAAAATCTGTTATTGTTGCCTAATTCTGGTTGTCCAAATCAAGCTTTTTAAGATTACTCAAGTGAAAAAGAATAAACTGGTGTCCTTTATAAATTCAGCATAAGAAAGAGATGAAAAAGGCTTATCCTAGTTCTGAAATAAATTTTACATGGGTGTCAATGTTAGAAAGCATTTAGAATAAATTTAATCTGGTGGGCATCCCCCAATATCATGAGAAAAATAGAGTTAAAACAAAACAAAGAATAATAATTAATTCACTGAATTGAAAAAAAACCAGCATCTTCTTTTTCCCTGAAAATGTTCATAATTGTGAGGAATAGTGGGGCCCATTATAACTTACTTAGCCTACCTTTCAGCAAATTTTGTTCATTCTTTCCATGTAGTCACCACAGAATGATTGCTGCTCCATCATTTTTAATTTTTTAGAGCTGGAATTTATAGCTAGAATCTCCCTGATACACACTGAAGAGTACAGAAACACTGAAGAGCATGGCAAACTTTCAGAAAGCAAAACTTGGTCAAACACATCAATACAATAAAATTGCTGTCTGCAGTAATTAGAAATGCAAAATAATCCTGCGTATTTCCACCCCTTAGGAGGTGAACTGTATCAGTGTTTTTGTCATCTCTAAAGCAATCTAAGAACACAAAGCAATAAGAACTTATCCCAATCAGCATTTATTGATTCCTGAAGCTATGTCTTTAGGAAAAGATGAGCCTTTAGTTCACATAAAAATTAATAAAATGGGAACAAAATCACCATATAAGTCTCACCCTTTGTAAGTTCCACTCAGGTCGTTCGTTTGGTAATCCGTCAAGTTTAATTCTTATCTTGTAGATATTCCCAATGCTATTTATTTTAACCTGAGTAAAGTCAGAACAATACAATACATAACTACACAGAATTACATCTTTGCAATTGATTCTAGATTTATCTGAATCACTGTAGCATCTGAGCGTTCAGGAACAACGCATAATATTTGATTGGCAGATTTGGGGTTACAGGATTCAGAAAACAGACTGCTTCTGTTTTGTCTAAGCAGATTTCTGTCTGAGCCCCAATTTGACCAGTTTATATCCCAGTAGAATCACAATGCTTGCCAGGAAAATGATTTGGCAGGTATTTGAACCCTTCAAAATTTCAAGAGTAAAAAAAGTTGGTGAGGGTTGTTCATGAGAGCAATGAGCAATACAAAATTACATCCTCTGAACAAAATTACATCCTCTAAAGTACAAGTCACAAATCTTTTATAATTCTGCACAGTTACATGACCATAAACCCTAGCACGTCAACATGAAGGATATAAAGCTTTTGAAGACCTTAAAGAATAGCTCCCAAAAGCTGGCAGAACATCTGCAAAGCTTCAGAAGTCATTGATACTCTTTGCTTTCTGACTACGATTTGCTTTCATTTGCACTTTCCTTGCACTCTCAAGCATTATATGTGATCTTACTTCTGAAAAATACCTTATGCAGTCCTATCTTCAAAACTTCAAATGAACCCTCACTTACCTAGGGTTCAATTGAAGTTTAGCCACTATTTAAAGCAAGCATAAATAATTTTACATCATTTGTAATGTACCTTTAGGAAAGGAAAAGTAATTATATTATTATGTTATTTATCAAATAATATTTCTATTCATAAAAGACTGGCAACAGCCTATTCCTCTCCATCATTTACATCCTAAAAGCTATTTACATTGTACAAAAATTATTTTCATTCTCTTAGAAACACCTACTAATATATCATCCACTCATTCTTTACCTTCATTAATAAAAAGCATTCTTCATAATTACCTCAAATGAGGTCATAATTACCTCATTTCCTGTACCAGCTTTTGGCTCTTAGTGTTTTTATGTTATTTAAGAAAATTTTATGTTATAGTCACAGCATTGTCATGCTTTAGTCAAAGACTTCTAAAAGCAAAATCTTTTACTCTGGATGTCCTGAACATTGAAATGCACATTGAAATATCACAATGGTTGTTTGAGAAAGAATCTGTGGGTTTCATACATGTTATTTGTATTGGTATACTTGTTACATCAACCTGAATTCCATTAACCAAATAAATGTGAACACCAGGCTTGCAACACTGATGTGACAATATAGTTCCCATCTTTTCCATCGGCTTAAGAAAATGGCTTTGCTTTGCTCTTCTGAGTTGGATTCTGATATCCTTGCTTATGCTGCATGACATTGCTCTCTAAAAGTAGTCTTATTAGAGGTAACCTGTAGACTTTGGGATTAAAGCAGTACTACAGTATGAACATATATTCAGCTTGAATAAAAAAACCAACTACTGTCTTTCCCCCCATTTCACAAACAAACTAACCTACTTCTCAAGTGATATGGTCTTCTCATTCACAGAGCTGGTGTTCACCGAATATACAAGGCTATCATGTTTTCTGTTTATTCTAATAAATCCCTCTTCAGACTTTTGATTAATAAAGAAAAAAGGTTGCATGATAATTTCATGTATCAACACAACACAAAACAAAATGTAGTGGACTTAGTCAGAATGCAGAGCGACTTCTTCCCAAAACAAGTCTAGGTCTCCCAGAAGGAACATTCTGGTAGTCTTGATTTTTCTCGTGAACAGCCCCAGGAAGGATTAAACAGGCTATGAAAATTCATATGGGTGAAGTGAGAAAGGGAAGGCCGCATATGAATAGTTTTCAATTCTTAGGTTAGCTCTACTCAAATTTTTCATAGTTGCACATGTTGCTGACAAATGAAAGGTTAAAGTACTTCAACCTGATTCCTAATTGCTGGATTATTACTGCCTTTCAGAAGCTGTTTTCTTCCTAAAACTCCTGGCCAGAGCTATGATCAAGTTGATTACTTCAAAAATAAAATTTTGTATTCTCTGTTGTAGAATATATCAGTGAAAACATAAATGTTCCAAGACAGAAATGGTAAGAAGAAGATGTAACTTTTTTAATGTCTTAAATTCCTATACTCATTTCAAGACCTATCCTGTTAAAGAAGTACAGGATAAAGTTTAAAGGGAAGAGGAGAAGAAAGAGCTCTTACTCATAGGCTTTTTCTTTGTGGATATATCTACTGCAGACTAAAGAGTGAAAAGGACTTCAGTGACGTTTGCTGTTTCATGCCTGAAAGCAATAGTGTCAATGTGATGTAAGGAATCATAGTAGTAGCCCCAGGTGCTGAGAGAGATCCTGCTCTCTCACAAGATCAATATCTGCAGCACACAGCCATAATGGGCCATATCTATTTTAGAGAAGAAAAATTAGTCTGTCTCTTCTGAACATATGGATTAACTTTGCAAACATGCCATTATCTAATATTGCTTATAAATTATTCACTAATGAGGAGAACAGGATTCCCTGTGGATCATAATCCATAGCCTATATGCTTAGAAAATGAACATTACAGTAGGTTATCTCCCTGCCCATGCCCTATTCATAGAGAGTATTATTATTATTAATATCATTGACAGTAACAATCTTGGATTGTGCTAAGATTGTATTAGAAGAGTTGATGAGTGCAGAAAAAAATCATGAAGCATATAACTTCTACTTTAGCCAGCTGAAGACAGCAATGTTACATGCATCTCACACAGAGATTTCAGCAAAACAGAAATTTTAGCTACTTTGGTAATTTCCTCTCGGCATACCTAGACATAATTTCCTTATTACAATAGACGTGGGGTTATTCTTAAATAAAAGCAGAAACCCTGTGTTTTCGCAATATGGTTACACATACATTTTATTGAACTTTTAGTTATTCCATAGGTAAACATTCTGGCATTTCAGTCATTTATAGTATGGCAGCTCTAAAATGGGTTTTCTTCTTAATTGAACCAGTTTCACAGCATACATTTTATAGTATGCTTTGAAAACTGTATGCCTGAAAATTAAATTACTAAAGATCTCTAAATAATATGCAAGTCTTATATCAGACATGGTTTGTTTCAGAATGAATAGTTTTTAAAGCTAGTTTCAAATCAATTGCCTTAAAGAAATCAGTTTAGTCCTGCAGTTGTCCCATTTGGTCTACTACATGTGGGAGGGGGTTTAAAAGAAAGATTATTTCTTCTGTTGCTTACTATAAATAACAAGCTGATTTAACACAGAATTCATGGAGATTAGATACAGATTTATTTTATGCAGTAAATATAGGAGAAAAGCATTTTTTCTTTTCACATGACAGGATAATCCTTGGAAAGGTACCTATTAAAATAATGTTCTTAGCCTTCATTAGCTACCTGAAATTCATCTTTCCGCCTGGGAGAAAACAGCTGCTTCCTGTTGTCCTTGCCAAGAGTTACTGGTCCAGCTAATCCTCTGTCTCCATATATCCAGAGAGTGAAACTTGCTTCAGTTCCTGCATTTCCTGTCAGTATCGACACTTTCCATTCATCATCTGAAGGAAGGGGACACTCACCACCTTGGGGATTTCTCATTTCCTCTGTGAAATACAGAACATTAGTGGGAGATGAAAATGGACATGAAACTGCCAGTTGCTGTTGTAACTTCAGCACATAAGGAGGCCATAAGAGCAGGGGGATTGTATTTTTTCATGGCAAGTGAGATAGTCTGGAAAGATTGATTTATGTTTCTTGTCTAGACCAAAATGTACTGATTAGTTGAGCTACAAGTATCAGCTGGAAAAGAACAAGTTATCTCTCGCACACACCATCATCATATTCTTTATATGTATTCTGGAGCAGAGTAAGGATGCTATGGTACAGAACTACGACCATTAAACTGACATTTCTGGCTCCTTAGTCTGACATTTAGAAACAAGTAGAATTGCTCCTCTAATGCCTTGTGTTGGGACATCATTAGCAGAGTCACATGTCTGGGAATACAGACAATTTTCATTTTAAATTAAAAAAAAAATCAGGAAATTAGCTTCCTTCAAATTAAATATCAACTAAATACTGTAAAAAAAATCTAAAAAGACCGCAACATAGCCTTGCCCAGCCATACTTATGCAGTGCCATCATTTGGATTCAGGCATGCTCTACATGAATGAGACAATAGCAGCACAGTAGCACTTTATGAATAAATTTCACAGCTCTAATGGCTGAGCAAATATAATTTTGTAAAACATAGGCTTCACTTTGGAACAGCACCTAGTGATCTTCCATCTCCCTTAAGAGAAATGTACCTAATGCAGAGATGTCAAACAACTCCTCTGCACAGGAGATAGGGAAAAACAGATTCTACTAGGGTAAAGTAATTTAGTTTTGAGTAATTTAATCAAAGTGGAATTTACAAACATCAGGTGTCTGGAACACTGCTTTTCAATAATGGGACCACTGACCATGGAGCCCTCTCCAAAAGAGGGAATCCTTGCTGCAAAGAATTTATGGTCTGTTCTGACACAAGAGGCAGTTATAAGCCCCAAATTTGAAAATATGAACCTACACTTTGCCAATATACTGTGTCCTCCAGGGGTTCCCAAATTGTTCACATGAGACCTTTCCATGTGACTGCAAAAAACTTTTTAATGTGCCACCGATATGAATTTGTTGAAGAATTCCCAATACATCACTGTGGATGTTTCTGCTGCATTACATAAGTTATGTAGTAGTATTAGAGTCCTTTCCTTTTTTATTTGCTTGATTAAAATACTGTACTGGGTTTCTCAGGACGGAGTTTTTCCCTTCACTTATTACACTACCCTTACATCAAAGAAAAAGAACCAAACACCCAACCAAACAAAATCAAACCAAAACCAGACAGAAAAAGAAGTGATGCAAAAGCTATCACTCACCACTGGCAGCACTTTTTTCTTAAAAGTTGCACTCAAAAGGAATTAAACAGTTGGTTGGACCACCAGGTTGTCCTGTGCTTAAATCAATATGGTAACTAAAGCACCAAAACTGAATTATGACCCACTAGCAGTGATATCTTATGTGAAATATTTACACAAGGAATTGCAAAGGAATTAGGATCAAGTAAAAAGTTTTATAATAAATAAGGACTGACTTCTGTAATCACAGGAAATTTAGCACTGGTAAAGATTCTAATATTTGGTTAATCAATTTTTAAGAAATTCAGAACTCTGGTAGTATGACTTTTACAGCAGTGCCTCTAACAGTAGTAGTATGACTTTGGCATGGTCATAGGAATTTAGAATAGGAATCGCTGCCATAACAATATCTTTTTTTATTGTATTCTCCATCATGACTGAGAGCAAGTTACTCTGAAAGGAAAAAGAAAATCCACACCCCAAAAATAAAGCAAGAGGCAAACATCTTGAGTTTACCTGAATAAAAACTTAATTACACTTGTCTTTCATTGCCTGAAATAACAGAACTATAGCAAAGTAATTGCTTTGGTATGATAAATATTTTTGAGAACTTGACTATACAATTTTCTGTAACTGTAGTTACCTACCTTCTCACCTGTAACTCTGAAAGCTAGAGTTCCTTCCAGCTGTCTAAAACCACATCTTTCTTACATCAAAGAGATTAAAATGTTCATAAAATGCACAAGTATTCAAGAAACATAAGGAATCCCACGCTGCTCTGTGTGCTTAGGACAAGAATTACATGCTTGGGCAGTTGCTACCCAAAGCAGATAGTGCAACCTCAAACTAACTGTCCTCTTGGAACAATTATGATGCACAAACAATTCACAGGCTTGGAATGCTTTTTGCTTCATAAATTACTGGCTCTTCTTACAAATGGAAATCGGTAGCATTGATTTGCTACAGGCTAAAAATATTCCAGTCTGAAAAAAGGATTTGATGGCTGCCCTGCATTACTCATGGGATTTTACACACTTCATGACACCATGCTGTAAATCTATTGTGACAAAAATTAATCCTAATAGGCCTGCTTGAGAATGATGAAGTCACAACCCTTCCCACAATTTCACAGAAATAACATTTTTTAAATTTACTTACTTATCCTAAATGTAACACCATGAGAAAATTATCTTGTCTCAGAAGACCATATGATTGAGTGACACTTTTAAAATGAACCATCAGAAAAATTAATCTCTGGAGCAGAAGTTTGGGCAATAAAGTTGATGTATTTTTATTACACCTGTGTGTATCATCATTTCCAATGTTAACTGAGTGGAAATGAGATCAGATTTTATTTGTATCTTATAAGTAAAATATATTTAAAAATTAATAGCAAGAAATAATACCAGACGTAAAGGAAAAGAACATGGAGGATATAGAGAGCATTTCACAGAGATACACTTTGTTAATACCAAACCACAGAGATGTTCTCAAGGTCACAGGCAGCATTTGTGGCATGGAAGTTAATGACATCTGAGCTGTTAAGTAGAAGCTGGGACCTGACATCATCTCTGTACAGTGAAAGAAGTTTCTTGAGGAACACTGAACTCAGGCTGCAACAGGAGAAGCCCCAAATGCTGTATCATGCTTTTCAGTTTCATGAATCCTAAATCAATTATTATTTGCAAAAACAGAAACCAAAACACATCTGCCAGTTAGCAGACACAGACATAAAAATGAGGGTCTGGTCAGCCTAAGAGTTAATCTGCTCTGAGTTTGCCTGCTAAGCCTACTGCTGGATTGTATACTCAGTATAAGCATCACCCTTTTCCAAATATTAACTGGGAGTGAAAAGAAGCAAGTGAGAATTTAATGAATATCAGTCTAAAACTCAAGGCTCACCTGTAGATGTCAAAAGACATATGTTGAGTGAATGTATCTTACTAAAAAATGACCATTTTATTTGAAAGACAGAGTAACTTTTATATTTCTATTCGTTTTCTATAAGCAGAATCTATATTTATAAATGCCAGAAAAACTACTTACAAAGTGCTATAGACTCTATGTAACCAATTTCACGGCAGATATTGCTTCTATAAAAGGATCCTTTGTATCCAACCCTAAAAACATCCAGCTTCTTTGAAAACAGGTTTGATGGGCTTGTGTATTGTTGCCATGGGTTTCGGACACAGCATATCTGCTGACAGCCCACCACACTTTTGGAAGGCTTTGTGACACAATGATACAAGATGAAGTCTGATAGATTAGAAATTGGATGCTTTGAGCTAAAAATGGAAAAAAATATAGCCAGAAAGAATTAAGTATTAATAGTGATTCACACCTCTGCTTGGAATTTAACCAGAATAATTTGGTTGAACTGAACTTGATTAAAATCCTGCCTAATACCTCCCATTATATCCTATGAACAAATATGCCTGATTTAACGTCTTGTTCACATAGCCAGACTTTTAATCTAGACTTTGAAACACTCTGAGGATCAAGTTTGAAACAAAATCAGCAACCCACCTGAATTATTTGCTACATGAATGCCTTTGAGAATACCTGTAGCTGAATAAGCGTGTCTCCCATACTGGAAGTTGCAATTGTCTTTAAAGCTCTTTCAAAGCATCAAATGTGTATGTGTAAGTAACCATGTGAACATGCCTCAAGGTGCTGTTTGGAGCTCAGTAGTTTCCATTTAGCCCACCTGCTTTTCATGGTGATATGACACGATTCAGACTGTCAGGGTCTTTGGGTATATTGAAATAAAAGAGATTCAGGAAGCAAATGTGATCATCCCCACTCTTTAAGAGATGTATCAGTCCCTGGTTTTTTTAGTTGTCTAGTTCCTTAGTTTGGCTACTAGGATGTTGAATATTCCAAAAATTGCTGTCTTAGACCATTTATGCAACTTCTTTAGCTCAAGAGAAAGCATTTTATTCTAGAAAAACATGTCTACTAGACCATGACTCCAGAAGCATGACCAGAACATTGTTTATCTATTCCTACCTGCCAAAACATAGGTATAGGTATCTAGCATGCAATGCATCAAAACCTTCCTCTTTCCTCCAGTGAACCATAAAGCAGAAAACATGAGTGTGAGAGCATAAATGAGAAATGTTCTATTACTTTCAGTGAGCTTTAGATTGGGCTCTGCACCATATCAACCTCTTAATTTCCACAAAAATAGCCAATAGATTACTAGTTAATTAAAAAAAAAAAAAAGTGAAATTATTCAGCAAGTTATTCAACCTGCTGATTGTTGCCTTATGAATAAACCACATTCCAATGCCCCTCTTAGAAAAAGAGTAACTGGCAATGCAGTTTATGTTGTATGTTTGTGTGCATAATTCGATAATCTAGAAAAGCCATTCATTGTCCTTCCTGAGGTAAGTGTCTGCAAACATGCGCAGAGGACAAGCATAAAACATGTACCACAACTGGTTTGTAAACTGTCACTTACTTGAGGATGGGGGAGTTGAAGGCCTTTGAGGTATTGGCTCCTGGGCTTTTGCTGGTTGGAATTGAGGTTCTCTGAAGTCTTTCTTCTCTTGTTTGGGTGCTGCAGATGTTCCCATAGGCTTTTCCCGGCCAGCTAAAACAATGAAATGTAAAATCTGCCACTAGCCACAAGCCATTTGCTTTTTATTCCTCAGAAGCTAATAACAGATCTCACAGTTGTTCCACACAGCAGACATCAAAGTCTTTTCTCTATGTATTACACTGCTACTAGCAATAGGATTTTATTGTTAGCAGGACGCCACAAAAAATGGGAAAAAACCTGACATACCAATTAAAGACCATTCAATGTTTTAAAAATCTAAGCAAAAATTTAACATTGATGTAGGAAAAAAATGACTTGTTAAAATGTAGCTCTCCCCAAAATAAGCTTCTCCACCCCCAAAATGTTTCACTTCTTAAGAGTGGGAATGCTGAAATGAAAATTGCTAGAGGCCCTTTGAATAATATAAAGCAAATTGATATTGTTAATATGAACATGTCAAACAGACAGTATTTATTGCTTGCACAGAAAATACCAGCTCCTTTTTATATTCCTTTTAGTGAGCAACACAGATTCAAGAGGGCTGAAGCCTGTGACAAAGTAACATTTAGCTTTACTTAATGGCATCAGTAAGCACTGCCTTGTTGAGAATTTCTATTGAAAACACTGTTCTTCCAAAAGGTAATAAAGGAAAATAATTTCCTCATTTCTACAAGGGCACAGTGATCAAAATATTCCTGTCACCTTGCAGCAAACAGGGATGGAAGAGTAGGGATGTGCTTACAGTGACTTTCCTAATGCTTTGATCACAATATACATGGAAAAATTAGTAAGACTGGTTGTATGTTTTGATACTCTCTTTTTGCTGGTGAAAGCATTCAGATCAGTTTGTTCTGCTTGTGTTTGGAAAAAATCTGACCAACTTCTCAATTGCAAACTGATGCCCAGTTTAGCCTTTTCATGAGTTGTTTCATTTCCTGATCTCTGTAGTGAAGTCCACCAGACAAGAATACATTTCCTGTAGAATAGTGTTTCCTGCAGTTATAATCTAAGTCAGCTGGCTATCTTTGGTAGCCAGTTTTTCACCAAATTAAAAACTTTGTTCTCCTAAAGCGGAAAAGACAAGCAGGCTACCCAATGACAGTGATCCAGAGTGTGCTGAGACCTAATTTCTGAGTCCTGGTGATGCCTTTTCCTGGTCTTAAAATCAAGAGTCAAACACGATTAGAAGGGAAAAGGGGATTTTACCTTGGTATTTATTTTAAGGATCCTTAGGTGCACTACGTCCAGGTCGAATGCACCTCAATGCACACCACAATGCCCACCCCAAAAAGATCTGGTAAAACATTATAGGTTTTACTAATTGGCATATCTATCAAAGATTCCCCAATGAGAGGCTCAAATGAGCTGCCCCCTCCCCAAGGAACCTCCCCCTGGATGGTTCTATCTTAGTTTACAAAGTGTGTTCTGGAGAGGACCTTGGGGTCTGGGGCACACTGATCCCTAACTATGAAGCTTCTAAAATGTTTAGTCTCCCAGCTTAACAAACAAGTCCAAGAATGTTGGCAAAAAAGCACTAAGAATACAGAAGTTGTAAAAAGGTATAAAAGGGGTATAAAGAAAAGGCAAAAAATCATCATGGCAACACTGGCTAGTTGACTAGGTCAGTTGTCTACTGAGGAAATATTTTGACTGCAATAGCTCTCAAATCTGACTATGGGACAGAAGAATAACATAATGAATATACTGGGTGGGGACTACAATGTACTTCACATCACTAAAAAAGAAACTGAACACTGCCAAGTAGGCCATCTTGAAAGTCTACTAATTCCCCTATAAAATCAGGAAAAACTGTGGTAGAGTTGGCAGCAAGACAACGCCTCCCAGGCTTCGAAAAATCTGTGGCCAGAATGGGGAATACACCCAGGAAGTCAATGCCATCCTTATCTTGTCACCTGTTTTGATTGTCATTTTCAAAAGCTTAATAGTAAAACAATTGAAATCTACGGTATCATTATTATTATTACTATATATAAAAAGAAAGGAATGAAGTTAACTGATTATGTAGGAGAAATTAAGGGTGCATACAATAAACTTTTCACTTTTAAAACTACTGAAACACAACAAGGGAAATGGTGTCAATGTACTTTTTACATTTTTGTTTCGAATTTTATCAGTTAGAAAGACTAATCACTAAATAAAACCATAGACTATAAAGAAATCACATACATTTGATGACCTGTGGGTAGAAAAAAATATTTCTCTCTCCAGTGTTAACAACTGCTTTAGTTTGGCCATCTGGCAGAAGACCAACATATATCCCTTTATTTCGCATCGATCCCAGACTCACAGATCCAGTTTCCAAATTCTTCTCAATTTTAAAATGACAGTATTCATCGCCTGTGCCCTAAGAAATTGAAAGCAGAAACATGAATTCAACAATTGAATTAACGTAGCTAGAGGATGTTCCTTAAGTCTTAATTATTACTACTTTCCAGTAATATTTCAGATTAACTTTACATTCTTCACAACATGACACATTACTACACACACAGAGACATACCTGCACCTAATCCCTGTTTATTCCTTTATGACCAGAAAGACTAAACACATAAGTTAGGTAAGTGAAAGACCAAGTGAAGCATTCTGATTTATGTTAGGATTTAGTCAAAGGCTAGGATATATTCAAAGGACTTTCCCACTTAAACAGTTTTCAGAAGATTAAGGAATGTGAAAATATATATTTCAAAACACATAGGATATTTCTACACAAATTTTACAATAGCAGAGATTTGTTAATGCTATATAACATGTATTAAATAGATGTAACTTTTTTTTCCTCAATTTCATAGCACTTACAATTTTAATTTCAAAACCTTTACCCAATGTCACTTTTTATCCCGACCTCCTGATCCATTGGTGAGAGCACTGCTGGAAAATAAGATACTCACAAAGCCTAAATTCAAAATATGTATCAAATATTTTAATCTCTGAAAGTGTACTGGAGGCAATGAAAAAGGTCTCACGGACCTCATATCTGAATACTTACACAGCTCTATTTCATATTCAGTTTTCTACTCCCAAATAAAACTTATGCAAGGATATGTCTCACATAAATGTGAGAATTTTAACTCAGGTGAACAGAATCACACTTTAAAAGTCAGTGAAATATACAGCTGTTTACATCTTAGTTATTCTTTAATTGGTTTTATCTTCATCATCTATCTAGCAGCACGTAAGTTTTAACTACATCCACATTCTCAATAGTTTAAAAATATAATCAGATCTTTACTGGTTCACTCAACTGCCAAATTGACAGGACACCTTCTCTTGCTATGTTTTTCTATCTTTTCTTTGGCAAATGAAGGAAAAGATCTGAAACATTTTAAATCTTAAAAAAGTTTTTTGTCATTTTTATCCAAGCAAGTAAAAAAAGATTCTCTCTTATCGCTGACAATTCACTCAAACTATCTACAGAGGGAAACACAAACAAGAACTGCTTACTGTTCCATCACATTGGTCATCTTTGATCTTCAGATACATTCTTGGTTTTTTCACACTTTCAAACATGCAGAGTCCAGAGCCAATTTTATGCACCTTCCAGTAGGATTCCTCCTGCTGCTGACCTGCTCCACTGCAGCTCCCATCAGGTCTAAGGGACAGAGCCTGGCAGAGACTTGTGTTGAGCAGAATGATAGCACCATGGTGAAACACACCCTTTAGATCAGAAACAAAAAGTCCTTTGTGAAAAACACAGCTTTTCTCCATATTAAACTTTGATACTGATGCTGCTCCTACTGTTTTATTCTAAGCACTTACACATGTCCTTGTACCAAAGATAAAAGAGTCGGTCTCAAGTAATTCAAGTATACCTCCAGTCTTTGAATATTTGCTGCTTTCTGTGCAAGCACTAACCAGAGCAGTGGAAATCCTTCCCTACCCCACAGCATCCCTGCTTTTTCTTGCTCAGCAGCACAGCACAACACCCAGAGCACAAGGAGAGTGGCAAATTAAGGGACCTGTCTCTTGCCAACAGCAGCTCTCAGGTACTAATTTTCGAAGGTCTACTAGGAAGTTTAGGGTCTCGTCTTTCCTGTGTTACAGCCCACCCTGTTTGCATGCACCAGAGCAGTAAAGGGAGCCCTGTCGAGTGCCATCTACCTGTTAAACTGTAGTTGAGCTCCACCTCGTGGAATAGGCTCCCTCTTTTAGTTTGCAAACCTCTGACACTCAGTTAGATATAATCTGCTTTATAACAGCAAATTTCAGAAGAGTCTTCCTAACTTCCCTCTGCCCACCTTACCTTGACATGCACAACAAATTCTTTGGAAAGGCCAGCATATCCTGTTGTTTCATCAGCTACTTTGCCTCGGAGATTGAAAGCCACAGTGTGACCTGGGTAGCTGGCTGACTCGAGAATGGCACAGCCATTTGGTTGAAGGTGAACACGGAGCTCACAGCATGCCTTGTCTTTGCTCTAACATAGTCAAAGAAGGGATAATAAATTAAATGAACTATATGGCAAAATCCAAACCAGAGAGTATCACAGTATAGATTCTGTGTCGTTCGAGTTCCCACAATACTACCAGTCTAGTACAAAAATCATTTTTCAGATCTGCAGTCCTAATACTTAAGGACTATACTTGTGGACTCTGTGGAATTTGACAGAAACATTCATTGTAAGATGACACAGATCTGGCAATAATATGAAAGATGCCTGGGTGCCTCAACTGGAGAGAGTGTCACGGCCTATAAACACGGCAAAGTATAAAACTGATACAGACAGGAAATGAACCACGGTAACGCTTGGCCACAAGCCCACCTTCTCTTGCCTTTGTATTTGTCCTCATTCACTTATACTGTTCTCACAGAAAGCCCTTAGACAGCGCGAAAGAGTAAAAGCAACATGCTCTCCATGTTTGCCTGTTCAGGTTGGCAGGCTCTATGATCCCATTGTATAAAATACATAAGTTAATATTTTATCAAAACATTTATCAAGACATTTTCATACATATTTAAATATTTTATCAACTCAACATCAATAAAACTAGAATTTTAATCCATGTAAAATGCTAAAAATCCCTCTAACAATTGATAATGTTTCTGATTTACATAATCTAATTTTTTTTAGAATTTTCAGGACTATGAAGAATCAATATTTCTAGGAAAATTTTTCATTTTCAAGGCGCTACCTTCTGAAGAAAAAGCTAAAAGAACTGTCTATCAGATTCAATATACCTTTAAAAGTAAAGGAAAAATTGTATGGATTTTAGAAGGAGTTTTGAAACGAGTGAGTCAGCATGTCCTGCAAGTACAATTAAGTATGTAGTATAAGGCCAACTGCAAGTTAGTGTTGCCTTTTTCTTGCTCCAATGCCTGAGAGACAGCTGTCGTGTCTTACAGGTGCCATAAACCATTAAAGACTCCCAAAGCACCCTCAGACTCATTTCTGAGGCTTTCACCAGAGGACTGGAAGCTCCCCTGCATGAGGGGGGTACCTGGGTGTTCCCACCTACACTCCTCATGTAAACCCTTTACACATATATTTACACACATCACTCATCCAGTGCCATTTCACTCTAATCAACCCCAAGGAATCTATTAACAACAACCTGGATTACTCTCATCTCCTGGGATAGGTCATAACAGTTGGATACTAGGAGAAGGTTCACCCAGAGGGTGGTTGGGCACTGGAACAGGCTCCCCAGGGAAGTGGTCACAGCACCAGCCTGACAGAGCTCAAGAAGTGTTTGGATACTCAGGCACATGGTGTGACTCTTGGTGCTGTCCTGTGAAGGGCCAGAAGTCAGATTTCCATGATCCTTGTCAGTCCCTTCCAACTCAGGATTTTCTCTGATTCTATGATCAGAAGGAACTGAATTCTACAACTCCATTTACCTACTTGTATACTGCAAGTGCTGAGGAAAAAAGGGCATAGTAAGACTTTGAAGGTGGGCTGAAACAAATCAAAATACATTAAAACAATCCCTGGATTCTACCACTTGTCTTATGACTGGCATGTTACTTAGGAAAAAAAAAATCACAATGGAAAAAGGGGCATTTAAAATCAAGCCTGAGGATTTTTCCTTATTGAAAAAGAGATGATATTAGGGCATTCCAGGCAGCTTGTCAACATGTGGCAAACAAATATAAATGATGTCTTGGAATGGTTTGGTATTTCTGAATTTAAAAAAAAAATCAACCAAAGAATAAAAAGTAAATTGTGAGAAAACAAAGCCCTATGTCTAAATTCACCTATTTATCGGCAATTTCCTGGGCTCAGTTCTGCAATTCTTCACTCCTTATCTGATTGGAAATACAATTATTTACTAGAGAGATTTAAAAACTTTTTTTTTTATGAGACAATGACATGGCTTTATGAAGCAGGAATCAGTAACAGCATTTCCTACCTTTCCAGTTACACGGCCTCTGACAAGAGCAAGAGCAAGAGATGGCATCTGATGACTGCTGAATATACATATATTTCTCCTTTTGACAATTACATCAAAAAGACCTAAGAGTTAAATGAAAAATATGTTAGAAGTAAGAAAGTATATTAATTGATATTTGCATTTAATTACAACCAATGGTTTATCATTTTCAAAGGGAAAGAATTAATTAAGTGTTAAACTCAACAGTTTGACCTCTCTGATCAATAAATTCTCTGATTCATTCAGGAAAGGACATCTAGGGACTACTGTCTATTTTGCTGCCTTGAGGAGAAAAGCCCTGAGAGGTAATGATAAGGAACAAATTTCTTTTTATCAGCACATATGTTTAAAAAAAAATCCATAAAAAGGAGCTGAGAACTCCAGCATAATGAACTGGGCTCTAGCAATGAATTTAGATGATAAATAACAGATGATGTAGGGAGCATAAAGCTCTCAGGTAAGAAAAGAGATTTCATTTTCTCTACATCCGTATTAGAATTTGTAAAGCAAACCCTGCAGTGTAGCTCATGGCTTCTAAAATTTTAAATCTGGCCAATTTTCCAAACAATTAACTCTTATAGCTACAAAATATTGATGAAAGGTAATGTCGTGCCACTTTTATTGTCCCCAGGGATAACAGTGATGTTTTAAGCAACTGTTCTGCCAGTCCATTATGTTGCATTTTTGCAAGATGCAGCTGTCTCAGGAGGAATCCTGTGGTGTCCTGATGCACTCTTTGGTGCGTCCTGAAAGATTCTATCGCTTCCAAAAAGATCTCTGTAAGGTCCCTGGTGAGATGTCAGAAAGACTGAGAAGCTCCATCACTACCAAGGGAACAAAATATATGTGCCTAATATGACATGTATTTGAGTAAAGTGTTACTAATGCAGTAGGATGAAAGTTGATAAAGGTGGAACTGGTAGACTGCCATTAAAAACAATTACAAAAATAGAAGGAATTTACAATGAATTTACATATATACATATAGATATATAGATATATAGATATATAGATATATAGATATATAGATATATAGATATATGTACACACCCACACACATATATGTATACTCCTTATTAATGAACTCTATCTAAATTTGAACTTGTTATCTTGGATCTAATTTCAAAAGACTGTATCTGTCCTTGCCATGTGAGTAGGACCACTAAACTGCAGATGACAAGAAGTTTCTATTTGGTAAAGGAAAGCCAGTGACAAGACACCATATGAGAATTTGTGTGTGTGTGTGTAAATTAGTCATATAATTTCTGAGTTCTTACAGTCATGAATACATATATATGTTTTAAGCAAGGAAAATGTTTAGTACAATTATCTAATTCTATCTATTTTAAGAGTCTCTACCTTGAAGTCTTTCTTTCCTGTACCTTTTATGCATACATCCACATGGAAAATACTTTACCGTATTTGTTTTTCTTGTCACCAAGAGCATCAACTCTGTTATCTGGGTAAAGGCAAATGAAGCCACGGGTAAGCCTGTTGTAAAATTGAAGTGTCATGCCTTTCTGAAATTTCCACTTTTCTGCAGCCCACTAGTTTTGTAAACAACAAACAGAAAAGACTTATGAGAAGATGATACACAGGAACTTGTCATACAAAGCATTCAACAGACCTGATTTCACTCAAAGCATAATTTCAATGGTTTAAATGAAAATAAAAAGGTATACTCTTACAGTTTTTTCTCTCTTGCATTCCAGCTCTTGTCCTGTGCATATAAAAACAGTGTAATTAATTTACAGAGATCCTTCATTCCCTTTGAGACAGTTCTCCTTCCCACCAATTTTCACTTACTTCCCGGAAACGTGCTGGCATCTGTCACAGGCAGTTCTCTAGCAATTTTCCCGTCGTCCTGTCCCTGGTCCAGCCACCTAAGAACCAGAAGCGTTTTCAGTAATAACTGTGCTTGGCAACTTCCATAGTATGCATGACACATAATATTTGCTGTCCTATGCATTAGAGTCTCAAGGCTGACAAACAGCAACATAAAAATCCAGCTTTAGTAAAAGTGATTAACATTGACAAAAAAATATTTTTCTTTCCTGTTCTTGGTGAAACATAAATAAATGCTTTCCTGGACTGAGGTACAAGGGCCTAACACAATTATTACAAATCAGAGAGCTCATATTCATCCCAGATCAATAACGAATTTTGCAGTGGTCATGATGTTTGTTCTTCCTGTCTGCAAGAAGGCTACAGCAAGATGCAAATTGTTCTGTGCCCTGAAAATCCCTATACAAGGAGGCAAATCCAACAGTGGCAACACTTCCACCATGTCTGAACTATGCTTTTACAATGCCTTTGTACACATCTACTTATGTAAGTTAAGTCTAACTCCATTTGACTCAAAAGCATTCACACACTCAGGGCAAGATAGCAAGCACAGCATCAAGCTCTAACAATAACTAGCACATACCCTGTATTTTTCTGCCTGAAATGGATTTTAACTCTCCCTAAATTATGTATGAAGCCAGCATTATAGATCTCTTCATAGCAGTTCATCTCATCTAGAATACAGACTCAAAATTAGGTCAGGCAAGGATGAGGTGCTGTATCTGATAGGCAGAAAGCCCTTACTCACACATAAATCAGTTTCAGTGTGCACATCGCTCACTCTGAGCTGTCTCAGGCAGTTATTTATTCACTCAGAGTACTGAGAGGAAGAAATAGAATTGGGGTGCCACTGGCAAGCTGCAGCTAGACTCTTACGTGACTGGACTTTACCATTCCTAATATTTGCACTGATATTTATCGATTAAAATTTTTCCACAAGGTGTTGAGAATTAATCAGGCATAGATAAAACTGTAAATGAGCTGTAGAACAGAAGATTCATAGCAGCAGCATCTGCAGGGGAAAAGGCAGGGAAGTTAGGATTGCTTCAAAGTACGTTGCAGCTTGGTGACAGACTGCAAAGCAAATGAGTAAAGGAGATATTGTCAGGTAGCTGCATCTGTGATTGCCTTTTCACAGGATCTTAAAGTCTGATCCTGAGCTCACTGAACTCCAAGCTAACCTCCATACTAACTTCAGTAAATCAGGAACAGTTTGCTAGAGAGACAGCAAGCCACTCTTCTGAAAAGCCTTGCATTGAATGACATGGAAGAACGGATGAACAGATGAAGATACAAGGTGTTGGATACAGGAAATGTGTAAAAAAAAGCCTGTCTTAAATAGTTCAAAAGGTGCAAGAATGGAAAGTTCCCACACAGAACTTTTTGTTGCTCTCTCCTTAGTTCAAATGCACCAGAGGTTTGGGGCAGATACAACTCCTAGAGCTGTAAAAAGAATCAGACCATCTCAGCTCATATTCTTAGGAAACACATAGCTCCCTTTACAGGACATGGCAGGAGAAAATCAAAAGGTAGTTACAAATTTATGAAAAATCTAACCCAAATCAAACACTACCAACCTGTGACAAAGAAAAGTATAATCCAAATCTGTTATAGGATCCTTGATTACAACTTTGTCCAGAAACCATCCATTTCCTTAGAAGAAATAAAGTGAAACAAAAAAAAGGTTTGTTCATGAGAGAACAGTTGATGTATTTAATTATGTCAGATATCCTAGTTTTCTCTCTTCTACTGGAACTGCAAAATCTGTGGCTCCACTGGCAGCTTGCAAGAGTCACAGCTACCCTGAAGGCTGGAGAGAAGACAATACCTGCTCTAGGTACTCTAGAGCTTCCTTATGGGCCTGCAAGCTGCTGGGTCTCTCCCTGGCTACATCCCTCCCTCCTTTAACATTGCTATCATATGAGACTTATTCATTCTGCCAATCAAAATATCAACAAAATTAGATAGCAATTTATCATGGCTCAAAATAAGTTGCTATGTCTACAGTATTTAGGCTCAAGAGTTTGAAAAATAGGACTTGTGACTGCAAGTATTTTAAGTTTCACCATTACTTGGAAGTCTAATGACAAGACAGTGTGACAAAAATCTTCAATTGCATCTTTACAGTGCAACTGATAATGCTAATCCATCTAAAATTATAATAGCTCATTTTAAATTTAATTCAAGACACAATCAATGTCTTAACTTGCAAACATTCCCCCTCTTTACAGTTTTTTATAGAGATTAGCAAAAAATTACTATCAGATGGTGTCCTGAACATAATGGTAGAGAGTATAGTGAAAGTGAGATTTCTGACCTGATCCAAGCCCATTGTGTCCTATAACAATCTTATACAAACGTCCAAGGTGCACAGCTTCAACAGCAAAGATGTCGGTCTGTAATCAACCAACAAAATTTCAGAAAAATCCAAAAAGCAGAGCATTCTTCAGCCACCGGATTCTGTAGAGCCATAAACCCTTATGACTCTTTTGTCAAGACCATCATTTGAAATATTAGCTGATGATAAAGTGAGAGCAAACCAGGAAGGTTGGGTTTCCCAAAACAGAAGTAAAAGTAAGCCTGATCACCTTGTTAATGGGAGTAGTGCCTATGAAATGAATGGAATCAGAGTCAGGAAAGAGAAACCTGTTGAGAGGTTCAATGGCTAAAAAATTATAAATTGCAGCAGATTTCAACATTAGAAATGCAGATACAAAATGAAGTTTCATTTCCTCTTTGCTCATTAAATCAAATTTTCAGAAGGATGAAAACCAAAAGTACACAGTTTACTTCTTTTATAAATGAAAATTCTCACTTCCAAAAGCACTGGTATAACTTTAAAAAGTATTTAGAACTTAATTAGGGAATTTTGGGAAGCCATTGGAATGCAGTAATAATCTCTTTTCTAGTTGCATCTTTCTTGGAATAACCACCCACCAGAGAGAGAAAAGCCAGCCAAAGATATCAAAAAATGCCCTTTCACTTACTTGTCCTTTTAAAAAATTCCTGGATTTCTGTGACCTGAGCAGCTGTCTTGATCCTGTATCACCTCTTTCTCCATAGACAGAAATATAGACATCAGCCTCAGTTCCAGCGTTCCACAGGTCTCCTGTTGTCACATGCACTTCATAGACAGTCACTGACAATAAAAGATGACAAGTTTTCATATCACAAGCACTATTATAGTTACAATAACATCTAGCTGGCTGTAGAGTCCAAATACATCTGTGTCAAGGACAGGGTATAAAACTTAAAAAATCCTATTCAATAAAACAATACACAAACTTGCTTTTATGCTTTTTGTGGTTGTTACATTTATGGTTGTATCCCAGGCTGTCATTTGCGGGGAATGCAAACAGAAGTTAATTTTAAATGCCCAGTAATATATCTTGGTCCTGCAGCATCATTTGAAATCATCACAAACTGAAAGGTAAATAGTGTAAATCCAAGATTAGTGTCGCCATAAGTGGTGAGATCAAAGCTATAAAAAGCAATGGAAGCCATTAACATTCTGAATGCACTGGTTAACCAAATAATATAAAATCTAGCACCCTCATTTTAGTCGTCTAGGACTTCAAAACTAAGAAAACTGCATTGTTTTATTATTTTACCAATTCATGCTATAGGATAGAATCAGGGAATGGTTTGGTTTGGAAGATGCCTTTGAAGACCATCTAGTCCAACTCCCTTGCCATGATCATGGACATCTTCAATCACACCAGGTTGCTCAGAGCCATGTCCAATCTGACTTTGAATGTTTCCAGGGACAAGTAATCTCTCTATACTGCATATGGAAATTCTTTAAAGGATTTAAATTTAGGAGGGAAAAACTAAGACTTATATTCAATAAATCATTTTTTTTAATAAAAATGGATAATGGAAATAAATTTGAATAAAAATCTAATTAAACTAAAGACTATGATACATAAAAATATCTACCAATATAAAACCGTGGTCCTTATAACGCAGATGTAGGAATTCCATAAAATTCAGAATTGAGATAAAAACATGCAATCATAATCTTCAGTATTATCACAGAAAAGGCAAAATTTATGCCAACATACACTAACAATATTTTGTTAGACTAGGTGAGGTACAGAGAGAATAAAAGGGGAAGAGAAAACCTCATTTTCTGGCACACAAGCTCTTCTTCCAAGGGTAGGTGTCCTTGTGCTTCTCTGTCTTGCAAGCAGAAGAGTTTCTGAACCACTGGGTCCGAAACAACATCAACATTATCATCACTCAATTGTCACTTTCTATTTAAAACACATGAAGCTTGGCTGTAATTCTCTGAAGGAGGTTGCTTCCATATCTCAGTCTTCTGATGGCCTAACACCTCTCTTTAATAAGCACTGAATATTTATTCACCATCAGTCCATATCTGCAATTAGGCTAGGTGGCTGGCCAGTGTTACAACTTTTCCCTTCATCCTTATTTTTTTTTATGATTGTCTCTCATTTATTTACATGGTATTTTTGGTGCATGTTACTAAACAAGCTGTCTTTGAAGAATTCAGTTTGGATAATGGTAACAATTTGGCTAAAACGTTAAACAGCCTGCACAGGTTATTTTAATGCACCCACACAGAACACTAGTGGTAGTTTGCTTCTGGCATGACAGCTAACTCATTTTGAGATGAGAGCCTCTGAACTCCTCTGAAGTATTGTACCATAGACATATGTTAATAATAAATCCAGCATAGAGGTTTAATATTGATAACTTAAAAGTTCAAGCAATATTCACAAGTTTTTACACTTCTTTTTACCTCTCGTAAGCCTAGGGTCCATCTCAGTTTTATAATAAGTATTTATAACGCTTACTGTTCTTATCCTAGGAAATTGTGGTTCTCTTGATGGAATGCAGTCATGTCAGGGGAATTTCAGACTGAACATTAGGACAAAGGGTCTTCGCTCTGGTGTGTGGTCGGTCAGTGGAACAGACTCCTCAGGGAAGTGGGCATAGCAGAGTTCAAGAAGTGTCTGGATAATTTAGCCATGTGGTTTAGCCTTAGATAGCACTGTGAGGAGCAGGGATTTGGACTAGATAATCCTTATGGATCCCTTCCAACTTGAGATGTTTATATATATCCAACTCAACTCTATGATTCTTTCCTTTAAGTATTGCATGGAAAAGTGTGCAGAACAAAGATTAAGGAACCGTTTTCTTTATATCTAATTTTCTCTATAACTGTAGAATGTTACATTTGTAATTATATATTTCTGAAATTAGAAAGTATAAGTGTTTAAGATTATTTACAAAATTTATTTCTTTCACTCATGCCTATGAATTACGAAAGATAGCACAAGGAGGTAAAATATATTTTTCAGAGCAGCTAGTATTTGGGCAAAAGCCAGCCGCATTTAACACACAGAAGCTTTTGACACTCTTTAACTAGCAGCAGAATCAGGCACTATTTTTTCCAGAGTATGCATGTCTCAATACTCAAAATAGTTTTCATTTAGCAACTGTTAATTCATGCTGCATTTTACACGTGTAATTTCACATGTGAAATTGTTAAATTTCACAATTTCACCTGATCTATTTATTTGCTCAATTTTTTCTTTGCAGCATCCACATGAACAGGTGCCCCATGAACAGGCCACAGCAGAGGCAGAGAATTAATTTCTCTAGACCAACAATTCCATGCATAGGACCACAACAATCCTCTCTATTGCCACAATTTCCTCCTTCAATAACTACCTACTTTCCAATTTCTGCAAGAAGAAAAGCAAAGGTCCACCAGCTATCAACACTGTGTAACCCTGATTTATTCTCAGGATATAATTAATGATTGTGTCATAAACCATGAGCAAACAGGGACAAAAGTAGGATGGTAGAGGATAAAATGTCAAATGAATGCTGCTCAGTCCTCCAGCATTATAGCAACAAAGTCTCTCTGTAAGACTTCTTAACAATTTAATTCCCATGTTCTTCCTTTGAATAAAAAAGAATGTTAAATCAGAGAGTGTTTCGGCCTCTTTTTATTCAGAAATTGGTTTTAAAGTGCCTCTCATCATCTCTTTCACATCCAATCCAGACCCCTTCACTGTTCTGTTATCAAACTATCTTCTCTGAAGTTAAAAGCTGTGTTCCCTCTCCACTGTCTCATGCAGAAATATAGCACTGGCAAAAAGACACAGAGGCGGTCTTTCAATTACTAAGTCAGAGATGAAACTGCCTTCTCCAAAGCCTTCTGCATGACCCCTTTTACACTGAAGCTGGTAGAAATGCACAGAAGCTTTTTACTTCCTCCCTCGCGTGAGGGAGAAATTGTTAACTACAAAATGCAGATTGAGAGGTTGGTTGTAAGTGTGCCTTTATGCTTTTCATGCACAAAGATTACTTGATAATAAAAATCTTTCACTGTATCTTTATCTCAGAAACAGGGAAACTTGCTACTCAGATAGAGCCTGAAAATTAGGAGGTTCAGAGAATCACAGAATATTTCAAGTTGGAAGGGACCTACAAGGATCATTGAGTCCTACTCTTAAGTGAATGGCCCATACAGGGATTGAATCCACAACCTCGGCATTATTAGCACCATGTTCTAACCAACTGAGGTTGTTGAGATCTGCATCTCAGAATATTTAAACAAGAGAACATTAGGGGAATAACAGACACTGCAAATGGGGGAGCTGAGCATACTCAAAATGTTAATTATCATTAATTAGCATTTATTCAAAGGGGTGGGGAGGTGCTTGGCTTTCATACCAGTGTGCTTGTATGCCCCCCTATACAAACAATATTGGTCTCCTGGCCAAAGAGACCAAACCTGTGGGGAAGCAGGCTGACTGCCTCTGAGGCTTCACACGTCATGAAGATCATGACCACCTAAGATCAAAAATCATTGTGGTTAATACGGATGGGCCTCTCTCCAGAGCATTTTATGAGCTATTTACAGCTGCTAAGTACATCACTGGAGGAAATCTCTCCCATTAGTTCTTTTTCTCTTGAAACATACTTTTGAGGCACAAACCTTAATCTCAGAGCTCAGTCATCACAGAGAGGCATAAATATAACTCCAGGCCACCCATATCTTTATTACAAGAGTAACAGTCCCATGTATGTTTCCTCACATGCTTGGGCCTTTTTCTGGACTTCTGCCCCTTGATTTTATTTGAATATGTCCTCTTCCTCTAGCCTGCACCCACAATAGCTGTTACCACTGAAATATCTGCTACAATTTCAATTTTGCAAGATAACAACAAGGGACCATAAGCATACCACCAAGCACTGCTAAACTATTAAACATTCTGGAAAAGGGGTTCCATAGTTTTTAGAGAACTTAGAATGGCAGTTTCTCTCATCCTATCAATTTTGTCCTCTGCAGCTGATTTTGGGGGGAAGAAAAGAGGACATGTCCCAGGTGGATCTTACTGTAGTGAAATCCTAGCACAAGTAACACCAGTGGTGTCATGGCTTTTCCCCCTCTGGCATCACACCCCAATAGGATGGGAATCTGCCACAGCATTCTTGCTCCCTCACTCACATCTCTCCCAGGACACACTGATCCTGTTATGCCCTTGTAATTTTCTTAGAAGTTTTCCAGAAAAGGACAATGCCAATTGGAGAGAAGGGAAGAACAAGCCCAGAATTTCCACCCCCTTTCCACTGATCAAGCAGAGGGATCACATAGCAACATCCAGCATGGGTGACAGGGACTGGTGTGGTAGAGCAGGACACTAAAACAGTGCAACAGCAGCAACACCCAACAATTGCCATATCCTTTGGCATCATTCACCTTTAGATTTACAAAAAAAATCTCTCTATGAATAATGGACATTTTAACACTTATAACCTCCTGAAATATTTATTCTGAGAGTTTTATTCCACATCCAGAAATTAAAAGTATTCTGGAAGTCTGAGACACTTACCAGAAAGAAACTGAAACAGCAGCTGCAATAGTAACACTGGAGCTAAAATCCTCAGTTATTGAAAACAGAGTTTGTAATGTGACTCATATGCTAGCTTCATGGTGGTTACATGTGTGACACCTCTTTACTATTGCCTTTATTTTAAATCAAACACAAGCAGTGAAAATCTTACCAAAGTGTCTACTTAAAGAATCCGTGAAATTCAAAGCATTAAAGACTCTCTCATTCCTTTTCCAGTGTTTCTTAACTTTTTACCTGAGTATGCACAGTAACAAGAGGAAAACAAAGCAGAAAAAGTGTTGTAGCAGCCAAAAAGTAATAGAGGCCCTGATGAAAAACAATGAATTCACCTCTATCGACATCAGTCTGGGGTCTGACTTTGCTGACGTGGTATTGTGCTTACCTGGAAGAATAGGCTGACCCTGCTGTAAAACAGGAAGCTCCACAGATATTTCCCCACCAGCCTGGTCCTTGGACAGCCATCGATGTGCAGGGAAAGAGAACTGCTCCCCAGAGAAAAGGTTCAGCAACCTGACCTAAATAGCACCGAGAATTCCAATTTAATTTAATTTGCTGATCTCAGACCAGATGGAACAGAACAAGAAATGTATGGGATGCTGTTGAAATCTGTGCAGGTAGAGCTCTGTGGATGACCACAAAACCATGGGTTTGGAGCATTTCTGCTCCCTGGATCCAACTGCCCAAATCTGACTTTTCACTCAGTCATATTTGAAAGCGCAGGGCAGAGTAACTCAAGTTCAAACAAGAAATGGATTTTTGTCAGCTCAGGAGCACTCCCACAAACTACAGCTGTTGTTCCTGCTGGTACAGCCATGGGGGCTGGCACTAGGTGGCATGGCTTACCAAAGATGAAACTTCTCACTGGGAAGATTGTCAATGCTTGTATCTCTATTCCTTATATTCTTATCAGGACAGGAATGAAAGGGACAGGTTTTGATTCTTCGGCACTCCTTGTGACATAAATAAACCATGAAAGTGCCAGCCCCAACACCAGGTGAGGCTTACACAATGCCCTATATCATTTCCTTCTGTGCCCAGCTTCGAGCATGTAGCAGCAAAAGACCATATGCACACCCGCTGAAGGAGGAAAGGAGGTTGAGTTATTTTGTACTTCAAAGAATTCCTTAGTAAGCACTTCAGAGGCTGCTGTATGTTCTAATAGTCCCTGATTATGCTAATTTATACCCGTATCTACACTAGAGTTTGGATCAGCAGAGAAGGAAAGACACTCCTACTTGTAGTTTCACTCTGTGCTTTGCGGAATCTAATCTCCTTAATTTGAATATTGAACAAACTCAGAATTACTGGAAACATTTTTATCTCTTTTGCTGCTTGAATATAAACATTAAAGACAAAGATTCATCTTGTCTGAAAAACCTGGCCCATCTTGGCCTGTCAATATCTGCTGATGAAACCTGAAAGGGAAATTTGGATTAGCGAAGCAGCAGCACCTTCGTGGCTATTTCCTGGTCTGATACCATCTTAGTACAGATACAGACACAGAAAACATGGGACACTGATGGAGGACTAATGTGCCTAACTACCAGAAAAGCTCTGCAGTTGTATAACACTCTCTTTTAATTTTAGTACTTCCTGAAAAAAATTGTAGGCTTCCCAAGGAAAAATGATGTTAAGTGTCTGTAGGTTGTTTCTCTTCTGTGAAGTCTAGAAATCAGGGGCTGTACTCCTTTGTCTCTGAGCCATAAAAAACACTACCTGTTGGGTTTGATCAGCTGAATGTATTTTTTTTTCTTTTCTTTGACTTTCTGCCCAAAGTTGCAAAGAGGGAATGACTTAAACCTGTCTGAAGAATCACTCCCTAAAATCTGTGTCTGATTAACTGAGAGTCCATAAAGAGACAATTAAAATTTATAAATAAATAAATAATGGAACACACTGAAGTGTTGGGTTCTTTTTTAATTTCACTGCTGATTTCAATTAATATATCCTGGATGGAAAGAAGGGGAATAACAACTTTTCATTTTTCTCTTTCCTTTTATTTTTTTGTCAGACTTCCTCAGTCTCTCAATTTAAATGTCTGTCCCCAAAATTCAGTACAGCTGGAAAATGAATACCTAGGCTTTATAACCAGGCAATCATCACCTCATTTTATCATGAGACCTCTTAGAGTGATACTACATGGTATTTCAGTGTAGAAATGAACTGGCTAAAGGTATGAACTCACAAGGGCTTGCCTAAACTTTCCCAGATCTCAGTTTTCCTTCTGAGTCGCAGTCCCGGATAAAAACAAGCATCAAACAGCCACAGAGTTTGAGCACTGATCAGTGAATATTTGACTTCAGAAGGCACTTTGCATTAGCTAGATCTAGATACACCATGAAATACAATTTTAACATTGAGTTTGCCAGCAGCTTCTAAAGCTCTTCAAACTGCAGTCTCTCCACTGAAAGATAAGGAACTCTGGCACAGAGATGGAAGGGTTTCAGGCATGTATAGCATATAATTGGCACACACATTAATATTAATTGGTACCAATATAATTGGTACATCATATTGGACATTAAGGATAAAAGCCAGATCTTATAATTTCCAGTCCAGAAACCTATATACTATGCTTCCCAGCTGATCCTTGAAATGGAACTAGCTCGTTGTCTTTGCTTTATTATATTTGCTTAACCTGCATCAAGATATTTTTCACATAAAGAGGGAAAAGAACCTCTTACTGTCTTTTTCTCATCAGAGACACAGAACTAGAAACATTTTCAATGTAGGTCTGGTGCTGTGCATAGGGACCCAGCATCAGCCACAGATTTGAGGAGAACTTCGCTAGACTGGGTTCAATGACTTTGAGGGTTTAAACAATCTCTAGGCACTTTGTAGCATACAAAGATTGTAGAAGACTCAGACTATAGCACTAAGTTAAGCAGCCTTCCTTGCTGCCCAGCCACACATTTTAAAAGAAACATCATGTATTAAACTGCAAACAGCTAACCCAGACATCATAAGCTGCTTTAATTCCACACAAAACCATTCCTTCATAAGTAATCCCTTAAATGAAGGTGAAAGCATTTGATGAGGCTAATATCATCCCAGGGATTTTTTTCTTACTCATAGTGACTGCTTTTGGACAGACAAAAATTCTTTCTCACTGCTTTTACCTCTTCACAGTGCCAGGCCGGGGAGTTTCCTGCATTTGTATGTCCTATACGTATTTTGTAGAGATGTCCTAAGTTTCTAGTATTGATCTGTAAAAGAAACACAACTAATGAAACACAGAACAGTTATTAAAAAGAAAAGACATGCAACAGAAATTAATTTAGTAACTGTAAGGTGAGACTTTTGATTAGGGGAATTAAATATTCTGGCATTTAAACAAGCCTTTCCAACTTATTTTACTTCAGATAATCCTTAGACGTTGGGTCTTCTACAGGACAGCCCTCAAAAAATCCCGTTGGCCTGCCAATCCCATTTAAATAGCTTCAGGATGCTGCTGTAGTAATTCCCCACTGAATATTTGCCTCAGTGGGAATGAATACAGACCGTATGTATGACTAAAAAACAAAAGTGTCTTGACCTTAAAATCCATCTCATTTTAGCATCTATACCAATGACATGCTCAAATTATTTTTGTCTCCCACACACCTCCAAGTTTCTCCCTACCCCTCCAGGAGTGTATGCCTTACTATTTTTTTGAAAAAATTGTGTTCAGCTTTGATGCTTCTTTTTACAAATCATTTCAATTAAATCAATTTAAAAAGCTGTATTTGAAAGATTAGCTCTTGGGCAGGCTGGATGAATATGTACAGTACAGATAACAGGGCGCTGAGGGAATAACTTGGTGTGAAGGTTATTGAAACAACTAGTATGAACTTAAATTGTAGAAATAGAAAACTTATCTTCAAGGAGCTGGAAGTACATCATCAGTGTCTTCCCTCCTTGCTATATAATTTATTTTGTTATAATGTAGGCTTGATTTTCTGTCCTTCTGTTGTTTTCTGTAGAATTAATTTTCATGTTTTCATTGACGTTGTATAGATGGGTGTGAACTGAGTTCCCTGTATCATGAATTTCCCTGAACTCTATTATAAACAATAAAGAGACAGAGCAGCGAGGACAGACCACAGTCATGTGCACTTACAATTCACTCGGAAAGTCTTTTTTCTTTTTATACATTTCAGAGTAGGCTCTCCTTAACTGTGTTCAGTGCTATGGATACTTGCCTAACAGGGGAATTCTAGATCCCAAACAATGGGGCTGCCCTCCATATTTTGTATTTAAAAGTCATCGTAGATGAAATTAATTGCAGTATTGGCAACAGGAAACAGCCAACAACATCTATGATGAAAAGGGTCTTTTAATCTGTCAGGACCTGCTTACTTGTTTTATCCATTCCTTTCAATCTGAATGGTTTTGATATCACAGAGGGAGAATGACATTCTGTATCACTGGTGCTGGATTCTTTTGAGAAACTCCATAGGCTGAAAAGGGATAAGAACTGCACTTCCTGCATCCCAAACATCTACAAGGCTATTTTCGAAAAGGTGAGCTCTTCATCAATGCTGCCATCAAGCACCTTTTCTCAGAAGAGGAGTTGCTATGCTGAATGTTAATAATGGAAGCACCTGTTTGTCATATGGCCCTACAGAAGACACCCATAGAGAACCCTTGACAATCCTATACAAACACTCAAGTCATGCAGATTGTGATAAAGGACCTATTCTGGCTCACCTAACTCACCACGTTACAAGACTGATGGAGGAAGAATTTGTTTTGTCTAACTGGAAGCAGAAGCAGTTTCCAATAGACAGATTAACCACAGGTATAAAATTTGCCTCTATTTCAATAAAGCAGCATGTATTTAACAAAGTAAAAATTTTACTCCATATCCTAGTTCTTCACTTCCTCATTTAATTTTGAATATTGTAGTCCCGTTTCAAATTTGCAAACTAAACAAGTACCCGTTGTCACATATTTCTTGGTATTTTCTTGGGCACAATGCAAATTAAACAGAAGTTCTTCTTCAACAGACAATAAACATGTTGAATCAAATAAGCTTTGGATAGGTGAGTGGGAAAGGATACTAAATTTAGCTCTACATTTAAGTCCTGTTTCTCATTTCTAGATATGTGTAATATACAAAAAGCTGCCTTTTCATCACATAGAGTTTGAAATGTCATGCAATCTGGCAGAAAGCAAGAGGGCAACACAATGAATATATATTACTTACTGTGAAGATGTCTTCATTGCCTCTCTGAAATATTTTTCCCTTCTCTCCATCAAGAAAAATAGGACCTGAACTGCCACGATCCCCATACAATGTAATATAAACCTCTGAGCTTGTTCCTGCAGATGGCACATCACTGGTGAGGACTGACACATTCCATTTCCTAGCTATCAAAAGATAAAAAGACTCACTGAATTACTTAAACTCCATATTCTTAAATAAAATTCATTTCAGTAATCAAAATTCTAAATAATAGCATGTCAATGAATACAGAAATGAGTGTTTCACAGAATTACAGCTGGCAAATATTGAGTTTGCTATGTTGGGCATGTCAAGAAACGTCAGGTTGCATTAATATCTTTTTCTCTAAATGTCCTATATGACCAAGTCAAATTTGAATGAACGTAGATCACCTTTCAAACGCAGTTTTGAAATATTGTATTAAACTGTATTAAATACGGGGTTCTCTTTACTTAGGATATATCAGCTCTGCTCAGTGCAGTACTGTGCAATGACAGCCTTGACACTCATCACTTTAAATCTTAGGGACTCTGAAAACAAATTAGGCCTGCTGAAAAAGAACTGTTTAAGAAAGGATCTGTATCTCTGCGAAGGTGTGATCATCTGTGGATGTAACAGGCTGTTACATCAGAGGAATCCACTGAAGTTTTACGAGCACTGGAGGGACTTTGATCTGTTGGAGAAAACCCAGAGGAGGCCAAGAAGATGACGAGAGGGATGAAGCACCTCCCCTAGGAGGAAAGGTTGGGAGAATCGGGTTTATTCAGCCTGGAAAAGAGAAGGCTTCAGGTTGGCCTTCCAGTAACTGAAGGGAACCGACAGGAAAGATGGAGAGGGACTATTTATAAAAGCATGTAGTGACAAGAAAAGGGAGAACGGCTTTAAACTGAAAGAGAACAGGTTTAGATTAGATATTAGGGGAAAATTCCTCACTGTGAGGGTGGTGAGGCACTGGAACAGGTTGCCCAGAGAAGCTGTGGATCTCTGGAAGTGCTCAAGGCCAGGCTGGATGGAGCTTTGAGCAACCTGGTCTAAGTGGCAGGTGTCCCTGACCATGGCAGGGGGTTGGAACTAGATGGGTCTTAAGGCCCCTTTCAATCCCATCCATTCATTCAGTGGAAGCTAAGTACCAAAGGCATGGAATTAAGGGAAATGGTATCACTGAGGAATACTCTTATCAACAAGTTAAACTTGATCAATTCCAAAAAAGCCATAGCTGGAACATATTAAACTGAAAGTATAAGCAAAAAGTAACTACTGTGAGATCTAAGGAAGAGAGTAACAGAAAGAAACATATTTGCTATCAACAGAGCAGTGTGAGCCACCTCAAAAGTTGTTGTAATCTGCTCTACCCACAGCTGAAATTAGCTGATTATTAAATTCCTTGGTTTGCTTTGCCTGTGTGTGCACCTTTTGCTTTACCTATTAAACTGTCTTTATCTCAACCCATGAGTTTTCTCTCTTTTACCCTCCCCAGTCCCGCTGGTTGGGAAGTAAGCAAGAAGCTGAGTGGGGCTTAGTTCTAACTGGGGTTAATCCGTGACATTGTATTAAATATTCCCCATAGCTCTTACGGTGGATTAACATTGCAATAAGATTAATGGTATTTGATACCACTAGTACTATAAAAATCAATTTACTTGTTTAATAGTGATACATTAAACAATTAAGTGGTCTTCTTTTCCTCTGACATCCTTAGAATTAAGAGAAATATGCCTTCTGCATTTCAGAGACTACAACCACGATGATTAGAGGAAATAGAGAAAATATTTATGTAGGAGAAAAAGTCAAGAAAATGTCTGATTTTGTTGATAGATACCAAGGAGGAAAAAGACTTTTCGACGTAAATTACAGTGATGGTTTTGGGACACATGTATATAAACTAACCATGAGTAGGCTGAGGATGGAAACTAGAAAACATTCAAGACAGACATCAGAAGTAGGACTCAAGCTCTAGAATATCTGTCTGGTGGAAGCTGTAATGACTACAGAGAAAAAGATTTAAAATGAGATTTAGTAATAAAATGGAATTACTTACCTAATTGTGTAGTTTCCTTCTAGCAAGCAGCTAACTAGATAAACTGAGAGTTCCTGGGACTGTCATCTACATGTTATGTTGGCTGTTTCTTTTTTAATAACGGCAAGACAAATACTGAATTCCTTCCAGATGTATGGCATGCTCTCTATAAATCCCTTGAATGCTCGCTGAATTCTTTTCTATCCTATCAAAGTAGCTCATAATACTCCTCATGGTTCTTTTGCCTCTGTCAATCAGTACGTTGCTCTAGCATTGTGAGGTTCTCTCTTCAGCCTTCTCCAATCTTACCTATGGAAACTATTTTATTTTATCTGTGCATTTCAGACACCTAAAATCCTTTAGCTTTGCTTCAAGTTGCACCAGGGAGGGTTTAGACTGGATTTCAGATTGGATGTCAGGGAAAATTTCTTCACTGGAAGGGTTGTCAAGCATTGGAAGAGGCTGTCCAGGGAAGAAATTGAGTCACCATCCCTGGAGGTGTTTAAAAGGTGTGTAGATATGGCACCTGGAGACATGGTTTAATGGTGGACTTTGTAATGCTGGGTTAATGGTTGGACTCAGAGGTCTTTTCTAACCTAAATGATTCCACAATTCTGTGATCTTCCCTGTACAATTGATGAATATATAAGCCCTGTAACACTCTGGTACATCTCACTGTCAACCTTTTGTCCTGCTCTGAGGTGACCATTTTATTCCTTCTCTTTGAGTTAACATACAGAAATCAGAACCAAGTCTTTCAGATAATATTTGTTTCACCACTTGCTGTGGTCTCTGCTAATTGTAACCTAAGGGAGTACCTCAAATCTTATGAGTGCTTGGTTTGCTCAGTAACTCTCAGTAACTCAGTAATAAGCATCTGATTAAAGGTTCCTGAGCCTTGATCTGAAAACACTGAGGTGCTGTGAATGCAGCACAGAGTGCTGTGAACCTAACAGAAAGACTGTGAGTGATGGAGACATATATAGCTGTTGGTTTGGCTAACATTTAGACATTATTTACAGCACAGAATGCTATATGACATTTAGATGGATTCTAGTATTTCTGAGTTGCATTTTCCAAACACAGGTTTTATTTCTGTATCGACATGTAAAGGGATGAAAAAATACCATTGAGAATCTTCACTTGGAGCAGATATAAAACATGTGAAGGAGGACACCAAAAGAAATGGAGATGGACAGAAGAATGTCAGACACAAGGCCAGCATAACACACAGCTATTTGGTGTGAAATATATCAGACAATACATCTTGCTTTAGAGTTATAACATTAGTTTATTACATAGAATACACCTCTTCAAACAACAGAAACATAACGGTTAGTTAGGGGGAAATATATCAGCCACTGGACTTCTAAAAAGAACTGAAGAGTGCTTCTAGGTTTCCTACCTGTGCTACAAACCCCTTTTGCTTCACATCCAACTTCTACTTCCCCTCCATGTGCCTTCTGTCCCACGTGGGCACTATCAAAGCCTCTGGGCCAAGAAGAATTTGCGTCAGACTTTTATTAGGTCCCCAATCTGGATAATCAAAGGATCATGACCCAGGGCTTATCACAGAATGTACATGCTAGTTATTCTAGATACAGTCTTCAAGAGTACAGAATGGCTAAATTCTCGTTCTCTCCCTGAAAAGTCGCACCTTCTTTTTTCAGGTATATCTCTGACTTCATTGACATTGAAGCGAGGTACAATGCAGTATTAGGAATTAAAATTTAACAAGAAACTGAAACACTCTACCTAATCACAATATATATTAAATATTTTCCAATTTCATGTGTTACATCATTTACTGAAAATTGTAAACCATAGTGATTACTATGCACATGCAGTATTAAAAAAACGCTGTAAACAGGTATCCAAAATAACTCTAATAACAGACTGAAAGATCCTGGAACATATTGCATATGCCTTGGATTCTCAAAATACAACATATTTACAAAAAAAAGAAAACACAAAAAAAAAACCCCAAAACAACACCAAAACACATAGACAATCTTTAAAGTACAGAGGTTAAGTAAGAACACACAACTAAAACTTGCAGTATATGTAGAACAATTTTAAGAGTAAGTGGTGCTGCCTCAGAAGGAAATATGGCAAGAGCAGTAAGGAAGTCCATTGACAAAAGTCTCCGTTCTCAGTCCCTAAATATGCCCCTTTTGTAGTGTCCTCTGGGTTAAAGAGGCCAACTTTATTTGGCCTCTGGATGATCCTACATGGAAAAATCTCTTTACTCACATACATGTTCTGCAGCTGGCCTTTAAAAACTCAAACAGCAATTTGATAATGTACATCTATATAAAATTAACATGACTTCTGTTTCCTACTTGTTATTATATTACAGCATTTGAATAGTATTTTCTACTTTTCATTTCAAATCAAACATATCAGTTGATTTTGTTCTGGGAAAAGTATTTCTACTGAAAGGCAGTTTTCAAGCTCCTTCTCAAATGTCATAGAATATAGAAATCTTATCTTAAAACTTGGACAGGTATTTCAAATTTCAGTTCTCTGTTAAAACAAGCAGCCATCATTTCCCTAAAATTAGATGATTGGTATATAGCTACCTTTTAACAGATATTTCAGGGAAAAACTGTTTACTAACCAAGAAATCATTGCCTTAGAACAACTTTCTTCATACAGTGGTTCCCATAAAAATGTAATTAATATTTGTATTTCAGCAGTGATTTACAATTGTGATTTACTTTTATCAAGTTATTCACACTGGGAGTTTTACTGCTTGTGCCATTAAGCAGTTTATTATGTGATTTTTTTTTCTGAAGATGTTTTCATTAATCTAATATAATGGAAATTCCAAGATCTTTATTACAAGTCCTTCTCATCTTTACTGTTTCCACTGTTCAGTGTACAAAAGCAAATTTCTTCTTCTTTGTCTTCTTCTTCTTCTTCTTCTGTAGGAAAGGCATTTTTGTTTTTCAGATTTTCAGAGGCTTTGTGTTCAATGCTATTTAAGGAAGTGTCACACTTCAGAAATGTTTCAGAATGACAGGTTTCTGCTGGATCTGCCAACATGGGAGAAAATTTTTCTCCAGCAATATAAATTAAATTTATTCTTAAGGTTTGACATATTTTTGTCTTTCCATTGGGCAGCTTAGTATTTGTGCCTGTGACAAGACCACCGGGTGTATGTATGGATACATTACTTTGACAATTTCTGGCTTCCATGGGGTTTACATGCATATCCTCTGTAATATGCAACTCTCTTAAACTATTTGTGTCTTTCAAAGTTGAGGATGCAAGTATTCCAAAGTTACTAATAAAATCTAAGGTGTTATCAGCATAAAACCTATTAAAGATATTATTGACAATCTTATTGATAGAGTTACTCTTCCAAGTCACATGATTATTTCTGTCTGTCAGGTCTTGACCTGACCGTTCCAAATGTTCACTCTTTTTGGCCAACAAATATGGACCCAGCTGGTTCTCAATATCAGATGCCTTTTGGTAGGCATATCCTCTCTGTTCCTCATTAACTGGTATTACTGTTACCATCAGTATTGGACAATGTTGGCCACATATAGCATGGAGTCTATCCAGAGAATCTTCTTCATGAAGAGCACTTCTATCAACATTACTAACATTAGTTGGCTGAGACTGTATGGGTACAGCATGTAAAGACTTTTCTAATGGGTGCACCTTGTTGTCAGGCAATCTAAATTCTACAGATGAAAAGGCTGGAAAATTGCTGTCAGCCTGTGTGGAAGCAGAACCTACCATGGCTGATGGATTGGTCTTTTCTTTGTTTGCTGCAGGAAGGATCTTACCATTGTGACTAGGTTTGCCTTTTGTATTTAACTCATCCTGAAAGGGGTCTGAATCACTATTATGAGGCATATTGAAGTAGCTGCAAAAATTTTCAGGGGGTTTTACCATGTCTTCAAGTTCTGAAGAAGGGATCTCATCGAGGGCGGGGTACTGATCCAGCTTGCCAAAGTGAGAGTAAGGAGCTTCATCACTGTTAGTTTCAATTGATGTTGTATCCAAATTACCATACATTCCAATCCGTTCAGGTGGTGATCTTCTTATCAAATGATTTTCTTTCAGAAGCCATTTGCCTTTATCTATCAATATTCCTTCATCTTCACTAGCTTGAATGCTAGGTTGACAATGGTGATGTGGAGATTCCCCTAAACACTCATTAGTATAACTTGTCTCTTCTCTGTTAAGAGTAGATTGTGGTGTTGGTAAAGGAGTATTTTCTCTTCTCAGTATACTGTCATCTTTGTTCACATTTACTGGATATTCTTGTGATGGTAGTGAAGAATGTGACCATTTCTCTGAAGAATAAGACGTAGGTTCTTGAGAAAAATATATTATTTTTTCCCCCACTGCAGAGTGGAATCCTTCAGTATCCATTTGAAATACTTTTGACATATGAGGAAATCCGTTGTGAAAGTCAGGCTTAAAGGAAGCTTCTGTCTTGCCATAGAGTCGTTCAATAGTTCTCTTTACATAGCCAGTATTATAATATTTTTCAAGTGCTTCCTCCCCACTTTCATTGGTCAAGTCACTGGATGCTCTAAAGTTATAATCACTCTCTTCAGTATCTGGTCTGTAGTCTGACCAGTCTGAAGTAGCAGGACTTTTTAAGCATTTTTTTAATCGAGAAGTGTCAGAACACATTTTATTCTCCAGTTCTTCTACTTGCAATTTCTGTTCTCCTTCGGTCATGTCACATTCTGTAATTTGCTTTGATTCATAACGAAATGATAAGGGAGAGACTGTGGATAACCTCTCAGAGGTCTGCTCAGATATTTCTGCATCTTCCTTGTCATCCTGTACAGAATGATCGTCATTATTATATTCTACAGAGGTTTCAGCATCTAGTGTAAGTTGGTTTTTGGGGGTTTTGTCAGTATCTGCTGACTTTGGATCAACATCCTCATCTTCACTTTTATCAGTAGTAACATGTACAATTTCTTTTTCACCTTCTAACTCAGAAGTATCCTGCTCTAAAATACAATTATTATCATTAGAAGTTACACTATGAACTGTGGAGTTAGGTTCTACTGAAGATTCTGATTCTTCATTAATGAGTGATGTATCTTGAGTTTTTTCATATAGGCTATCAGGCATTTCTTCATTTCTTTCTGGTGTCTGTACAGCTGATGGCAGGCTACAGGTATTTGAATTAGTATTGGCATATTGACCATCTAGTTCTGTTTTGGGAGCAATCATGTCTAAAGTCTCTGCTTCTTTGCAAAGATCCTTCTCTATATCAAAGCAGCTTTCTGATTCCCCAGTTAATTTTAGAGCTTCTTCAGTATTGACACTGTCCATTGCAATACAATGCTCAACTGATTCTTCATGTTCATTCAAATGTATATCATTGGGAATTTCAGATATGGTCATATTCTCATGTGTGGAGTCCTGCTTTTCAAGTTCCTTCTTAAAGAGTAATAACTTATTTTCTGTTGAGTGTTGAAGATGTGAGAAGACAGCCTTCAGTTCATCAGCTTGTTCTATAGCTGCAGTTTGTTTCAGACATTTTAACTGTGTAAATATTTCAGAACAGCTACAGGCATTTTTTTGCATATCATCCGTGATTGTCCCAATCAAACTCTCTCTCAGATTCAGTAAAAGTAGCCAGGTTAGGAGGCAATTGGAGGAAGAACCAAAAGCTGAAGGAGAAAGATCCGAAAAGCTGCAAGCTTTTCCTATACATCCACTATGTTCTTTCTGCAGACCAAGCAACGTTGATTGTAGTTCATGCAGCAACATGCTAGACATGCAATTATTCTGAACATCAATTCCAATTTTCTCACTAACAATTTTGCAATCAGCTTGAACAGCGACTTCAGATCTTTTTCTTTGACATAGGTTGGTAACTTGAATGTCAACTTCTGCCATCTTTTTATCATTTTCATGTGCTTCATGAAACAAATGTAGCTTACCATCCTGATGAAATTCTGACTTTAGTGAATATTTGGCTTCTTCTACTACAGATGTATTAGAATGAATCCAAGAGTCAGTTTGTCTTTCATCTGAATCCTTGGCTGAGTCTTCTGAAATTCTCGATTTACCAATAGGCTTTAATGGTTTTTTTGTTAGATTATCTTCAAGTAGATGTTTTTCTCCAGTTACATGCACATTATTTGTGAAAAATCTAGCTTCTTTTCCTATAGAAGCATCAGTATTTTCTTTAGGAGAACAGGCATTGCTATTCTCTACATTCCCTTCTTTTTTCTTTATTGGGGGTAAGACAGAATTTGATAATGAGTTTTTCAGCCAAGTTTGGACATAGTTTTCACGCAAATGTTCAACAACCTCCTGGTTTAGAGCCTCTAGTGTAATGGCACTCTCTGACATATTTCTCTTATTTACACCTTTACTTAGATTTTTCTTCATCGCCTTTTGCTTTTTCTCTTTCTTTGATGACAAATGTTCCAAATTATTCTTTTCTTTCTCAAAGATAAGATTCTTTGGCACTTCTGACAATGGCTTTAAAGTCACTGGTGTCTGTTCGAAAGAACTGGTTGTAAGATGCGTGCCTTCTTTCTCAATACTAAGTGTATCCTGACTGAGTTCAGATTCATTGTTTGAATCAGCTGTCATTAGACCATCTTCACTCTTTGCAGATGAAATGATACTACTTTTTTTGCCTGACTTCAATTTTACCTTGGCCAACTTCTTGTTATTACTTCTTTTTTTTTTATTAGAAGATGATAATCCATTTTGTTCCACTGAATCCTGGTGACAGAACTCATCTTCAGGACACATGCTTTTTTCAGAATTGGCAGAACCATCATTGTTTTTTACAAAATATTCAGATCCTTCTTTCTGAGGCATTTCAGAATATTTATCCGTAGCCTCTGTTGTGGAATCCTGTGTGATATGCAATCCTTCACTTTTAATTATCCCTGAAATGTCCTGATGGTTTTGATTTTCATATGTACCTTGCTCTAGGAAGCTAGATGATTTTCTTTTCTTCTTCTTCTTTTTGGTGAGGGATGATGCAGATTGGCTGTTCTCAATGAGTGTTGTCATCACAGATTCAGTCCTGGCACTGATTTGATTCTCACTTTCAGAAACAGTAGGAAAGAATCCAGTTGTTGGATTTACTTTTTCAGTAGGACCCTTACTACATGGGGGTGCCATCATCTTCATCTGGCTATGTCCAGCACAGGCTGAATGCACTGAATCTTGAGAAATACTTATTAAATCAGCAGCTTGGCATTTTATTTCTTCTTTTGACTGACATAATTCTGAATATGTAATGAAAGAACTCACTGATCTTTTTATTTGTTTAATATCACATGACTTATGGATGTGGTCTGCTGTGCCTGGCCTAGCTGTCTGGTAAGTTTTTGGTGATGGTATGAAACCACTGATATTGGCTTCGGAGGTTGATACCAAACTACTATATGCACCTTGTCCCACAGCTGATTTCTCCAATATATTCTGTACCAATTCATTCTCATCAGGCACTTCTAATGTCTTTCTATTTGTGGTTTCTACTAACTCACTACTTTTGTGGCTTACTTTAAAAAGCATTTCTTCTTTTATATTTTCTGAAGAAAGCTTTAATAAACCATTGTCACTCACCTCATTAAACTTCGGATTACTGACACTTGATTTTTTTCTGCTTGAATGAGCTACCATGCAATACTCAGATGTTTTTTCTCCATTCTCTATTTCCTCACTGTAGGAAAACTGTCCTATTGTCTTTTCTTGAACCTCTTTCTCAGACACCAAAGTGACACTTTCAACTACTGCTTTCTTTTGCCTAACACGCCTTGGCCCAGGGGTGGGAGGCCTATAAAAGCGAGGCCTGATATTTTCCTCAGGTACTTTGCCTACCTCTAAATCTGCAGAATTGTTCTTCTCAGAGACATTACAATCAGCAGTTTTCAAATCAGACTCTGATTCTTTGTCTGACACCTCCTCATTGGATTGCTGTAACAAGTCTTCCTCTTCATTATTGCAGCTCTTCAAAAATGGAGCATCTTTTGGACTTATACAGTCTGATGTCTTTATATTGGATGAGCAGTCTTCCACATTCATTGCAGAAGAATTGCAAATGGATATATTTTTGCCATCAGAAAGGCCAGCACGACTTACGGTGGTTGTCCACTTAATGGTTTCTTCCTCTTTAATTTTGAATCGAACTTTCATTTCCACTGTAATGCTGCCATCTTGATTAACGTGAACAGATTTCTCAATGTCATCTTGATACTGTGCCACAGATAAGTCTTCACCAGTAACTGACCGATTTCCTTCTATCCCATTATGACTGTCAAGAACATAGGAAGAATCTGAGTTGTTATCATTTGAGTTGTTATCATTGCTGGATCCTTTATCAGAAGAAACTGAGAATATCTGAGATCTTGAGCTAGAGTCCATTTCAGCTCTCACTACCAAAAATTACATTGAAAGAACACAGATTCAGTAGGTAGAAAGTAGAGCAGACAAATACCATGGATAAGGATCCAGATGATGAGACAGCAGGCAACAAAGGAAGAGAAAAGAAGAAAGGAGAAAAATTAGTATTAAAGATGTTAATGAAGTGTGTTAACTTTACAGACTTTGTTTTTTTATTTATTTTGTAAAAATCAGAAATTACAGAAAAAACCCATGGTTAATCTTGCTGTTCATCTAAGAAGTTTTTAGAGAGATAATTATAAGAAAGTCTTAATAAAGAATTAAGCATTTAAATACTTGCCCACTTAATTTTACCTTAAAATAAGTTCTTTCTAATGCCAGAACTATAGTCTTATTTGAAGCTCCAAAGCCTAAAAATGTACTAAATGATCTCATTTTATACTTAGTTGAGAGCTGAGATTGCCTTGAGCTTTTCAAGGGATTCGTAGGCCCTCACTTGTTCGGGCTTCAAGCTACCAGCTTTACTTCCTCTTCATGTTTTAGTGATCATTAATATATAATTTTCTATTAGTTCTTACAGCTAGTACTAAAACATGTCAGTCAACGTGAACATATATCTCCTTGGGCTTAAACTAACAATCATTAGATTCAGTAGTACATGAGTAACTACTCTTTGTAATGTCACTGACACTTGAGGAAGTGGTTCATACCCAATCCTCTGGACTGGCCTTCTATAAAGAAGTAAACATTGAAGTTCTTGAACTCCTTGTAAAATCTGAACTTAAATCATGACATTCTGAAACACTTTTATGTATCTGTACAGTAGACAATGGTGCAAAACTCAGCAAAGCCAATGAGAATACTTCTAGACTTCAGTGAATTTTGAATGTGGCCCAAAATGTGTTAGCATACACAATGTATATTCCCACAATATGTTTTGATTACTCTGCAATAACTTGGGTCTTTAAAAAAAAATTATCTCGTTTCTCGGTCATAGTTGTTGCTGAAGAGATGAGATCTAAAATAACATGAGATAAGAATAAAGTTTTGTTGTCTGCCAAGGTCTTCTGCACGTGCAAGGGAAACAGCGTGGGTATAACCACACAAAGGTTTGCAAAACTGCCACTGATATCTAAATATATATGATCCACCACTTAATAGACAGGTTTCACCTGCAAAAAGAGTTTTAACACTTGTAATATTAACTTATCTACATTTCTTGAATTTAAGCTTTTTTTGTTTGTTTGTTTAAGTGGTTTCACATCAAGACCTTTACAGTAATATATTACCATTATAGATATATGTCTATAACTTCAGGCAAACTGCCTTGCAAGTTTCTAAAGCATATGTTTTACCATGAACTGAATAAGAAACAAAAGTTTGCACTAATTCCTCTAACACAGACCAGAACTTCTTCCTCCCAAAGTAAAAATCTCACCTTCTCTGTCTCAGGAAATGGAATTGAAACAAAAATCCTGAAGTTTCATTTTCTGTGCTTTCGTATCATGCATGGTATCTCCTACACTTGATATTTTTTAAATTCTTGGATTAAAGACAAAAAGAGGGTTGGTTTTTCCTCCCTCATTCTGTAATTGCTGTTAACTAAGAATTACAAGTGGAAGATAATCAGATTCAGCAACTCAGGTTTTCTACAGTTGCAAGGCTCAGTCTGTCTCAAAGCAAAATCTGGGTAGGATTTTTGTTTCTGCAGAACTTTCATTCTCAAAAGGTTCTTACTAATTCTCTCTTGACTCATTAGTTATGCTATGCAAACAGGTCTCAAGCTGTGCAAGTCAAAGTACATGAAGGTTGAAAAAAACTAAAATTAATAGCTTGGTGGAGAGATAATAAAGTGCAAGGAACGTGAATGGAACTCCCTCGAGCAAATGGAAATCAAATGTCTTATATATTAATGTGCTCCACGACACTGTCAGGGTTACTGTGGAAAGTCCCCGGACAGTAACAATTACAGTGTTCCCTAGGCTCTCCACTAGAGCATGAAGCTGTAAGAAGGGTACAGAACACCTCTGGATTAATCAAGTTCCTGTAGACAGTACCTAAGCCCTACAGGATGCTCTAGTGACAAGAATTCCCACAGGACTTAAAGCTCTGGTACTGCAGCATTTCGTTTCCCTCAACCTCAGGCTATTCATCTAGCCTGGCTTCTCTCCAAGAGCTCCTCATGTTCTTGATCATCCACTAGCCTCTTCACACTTTTCCTGACCTTATCAGTGGCACAACTCTGTGAGTAATCAAAGGCAAAGTACATATTTGTGTGTCTTTTCCCAAACTTATTAAAAAAAAATATATAACAGCCATGAGGATATAGGAATGGACAACACTCTGTTTAGGCAAAAGCAGCTTCAAAAACATGATGAATTTGTGAGTGGATGGATGCTGTACTGGTTTTCTTATTTATGTAGAGCATGGGACAAGAGAAGAAGAGTAAGTCACGACAAGCCAAACCTCCACTTGTTAATTTCTGAAAACTGAACAAAAGTTTTGCCCAAGCAGTTCAGTCAGAGCCTGAAGTAGCCTGAGGTTTTTTTTAGCACTGTTGTTATTAATTCTGACACCAAAAAATTAGCAACAATGGAAATCAAGTGAATTAAAATAAAATATATTCATAGATTTGCATCCATGTTCTAAGTAAGTCTGTCAGAAACAAAATATGCATATTGTCTGAGTACTTAGCAGAAACTTGCTCTTTAAAAAGAAAATTAAAACTTTGATCTTTCATAAGCTTATGGAGGAGTCACAGCAGATATAAACAGTTTCAACTGGCCTTTCTGAATATCCTTGATCCTAGTAAGATTGTCACTGTCTATGTCTTAAGCTGAGAGAGATAAACAAATTAATAAAATACTAAAGAATTCAAAGAACTTACTCTTTTCACTTTCTGACTTGGCATTTGCTTTTGGGTACACACGATTTCCAATTCCAAGCAATTTAGCTGGCCGCAAATACTCAAGAGATTCATAATTGCTTGGTTTAAAGGGCTCTCTCCCTGCTGCGACTACAGCTCCAGAACACAATATCAGGGCCTGAAGATTAGGAACCTGGAAAAAAAAAGTAACATTAAATTCTCTGCCTTAGTAACCACCAAAAAATAATGTAAGAGGTTTATCCCTTTCAAGCTTTAATATCTTCACTTCTTAGTCTCTACATTCATTTGCAGCAGACTATTAAATATGTATCACAGCACGGAATTAATTTTTCAATTCCTGTAAGGCAATTCCTATTTCTGTGAGGATATATCTTGTTATATAAATACATTGGATAATTACTTCAAGAAGCAACTTGGATCCAGATGAAAATTTTCTTAAAATTTAAGTGTTTGTACATGTTATTTTGTTTCATCGTTGCACAGTGACTGTTCATAGCCATGAAATATGAATATGCATTTGGAGGTAGGTATACATATGAAGACATACTTGGAGGAAAAAGCCAGAATACAGCACAAGCAGTTGACTCGTACTTCCACAAAGGAATAGGACAGAGCATTATACTTCGGAAAAGACCTCTGGAGGTCATGCAATCTAACCCTCTACTCAAAGCAGATCTGACTGGATCAAGGTGCTCAGAAGCCTTGTCTGACAGTTTTGAATGTTCCAAAAATATATTGCAAGATAATGCTTACAAACTACACTTCACTAACTAGTAGATAATACAGACAGTTTCCCAACCTAATACACAATTTCAATAAGTGGAGCGCAAACAGGAGATTTCCCTTGAACTCTTGGAGTTCTGCATGGAATTCTCTTTCTAGATACCTGCTAAGAGTAACCATCAGTATTTTTCTGTGGTTAAACAACAGACAGAAAAAACACTAAGGTAAAATTATAAAAGCAGTATATGAGATTAAAATCTGGATTATTAGTGCTGCACCATCTGAGTTTAGAAGTACAGGACCTGATCCATGGTTTGAAAACTATAATAGGCAATCAGGTGTCAGAGTTCCAAGTCATTAACGGCAAACCACTCTGCACTTGTGCAATGATAAAAATATGTGTGGCCATTAGATGCTATTTATCATGTTCTAAGACATAAAAATCCCAGATAAACAACATTAAGACTAAAGGAAGTTTTTCTGTAAATGGGTAAAAGTATAGAATTGGAAGCAGGCCTGAAAGAGGCCTGAGTAAGAGAAATAAAAGTGGGGGGATTTTTTTGCTTAAAATGAAATGCATCCTCACTAGCTTCTCTTTGTTCCCGAGATTCCAGTATATTTCCTCCAAGCTAGTAGTCCTTCTGACAGGGGAAAAAGCATAGAAAGTAAACAGATGAAATTTAGGACATCAGATCATACATCAGGACCATGTTTCAAGCTTATAATGGATACAATTTTTATTTAATTTAAAATAATCTAGAAGAAATTGTTTTTAAAAAAGCAGTACACATCCATATTCTCACCTTTCTGCCATCAGTGGTATAGAGTTTCGCAACTGGATATTGCATTAACTCGCTCATATAATCCAGAAAGGCCTCAAATGTTTGTGTATTTTTCTTTCCCAAAACTATGGTGCGCCTAAGTCTTACATCCCCATTTTTGAAAACAAGCATCTTTTTGGGAGTCATTATCCTGCTTTCTCGGTGGCCAAACCCATCTTCATTCTGCCTTGCTAATTGCACAGCTCTACGACGAGCACTGACAGGCCTGCTGATCTGCCAGGGCAGTGGCTTTTTGCTGGCCTGTTCCAGGTTGATGGGCTTCATTTTCCTCTGATGGGAGCAAATATAGGATTTTCCATCTTCAAGATCCTCCAAATTGGTGATGCTGTGTCTCCCTCTTGGTGTACTAATATTCCTCACTCCAAAAGGTAATGGGACCCGTTTGGACAAACTATCCAACAAGGCATCAAACGTCTTGTAAGACCTGCTATTAACTACCATTTTGATTCCATTAAACTGGGGATCTCCACTTTTATAGAAACAAATCCGTTTTGCCACAACAGGTTCAGTAACATTGAAATGGCGTGTGGATAAACTCTGTTCACTCTCAGAGGAGTTTGGATGATTCACCGAGTAACTACTTGAAGGTGTTTCACTCATTTTGACGGCAATCTGGAAGAAAGAGGAGATGGATGTGAAACTTTTCTTATGACTAGTAAAAATATGATCTACGTTTTGAAAGGTGCAGAAAGAGGATTTATAAGAAACCAACAGCAGCATGTTGTGCCAAAAATCATTGGATTTAAAAGGATTCAAGCTGTTATCACTAAATTCCACAAAGACTCCAATACTGTCAGATTAAGTTAGCATAGCTCTACTTGCAAATATTCCCAAAACTCTCCAAAGTAATTTCAAATCTCTTATAATTTTGGCACAAGAGACCTTTTCTTAGAAGGAGGTGGTTTGTCAGTCCATCCTTCCTTGAGGATGAAGCTAATGACATTTCATATTTAAGATATTTAAGAAAAGTCCTTACTAGGAAGGAGCAATTTGTGCTTTGGTACGAGCCTTTTTTAGTCCAAAGTAGCTAAACTGAAAGACAATGCAATTCATTCTGATCTTATATTCTAGTTTCATACCAAGGCAAAACCATTGGAGCCAGAGAAAAGTCTCCTGATTTACTGCACTGTAAACTATACCACAATAAGGCTCAAAAAATGTGTTAAAGTGAAGTTGTATCATAAATTGACAGATCATTTGCTTTTCTCTTGTAAGTTTTACATCTCACGACACCTATCTACTACAACGCTCACATTTATACTGAAGAAAAAAAAACCTACTGACAAAATAAGGAATTTTTAGTAAAAGAAAAGTCTTTAAGTCCCTCAAAAAGACACAAAAAATTCAGGTATTCTTCAGGAGAAGTAGCCTTGAAATGAAAACATTTAAATACTGGTCTTATAAAAACAAATTATTTCTGATAACCATATAGATAGTCTTCATGCTTGTAAATAGAGCACCACTACTACAATCCTTCCATTTTAATCCAATCTAAATATAGATACTGTAGTGACAACCCTTTAAGTGACTAAACTTTATCTTAATGATTGGCTTGCTTTGACTGGATAAAAGGGTAAAAACTGTCAATTAATTAGCCACAAAGAAACAGTTTTAATAGAGTTTTACTGAAAAGCTACATAGCAGTCTCAGCAAATATTTGTCATCAAAATAATATAAATTCAATTCTTTAATGATATCACCTTGATATAGCTGCCATATTGAGTAATGGAACAATCTCTGGCTATTATATAGTTTTCTTAATGAAGCTATGGAAAAGAGTATTTTGATTATTTTAATAGTACATATATCAGTTCTGAAATTGTTAAGAAAAAGTTATGTTTCAAGATAGTGAAGGTTCAAAGAAAGTCAAATTTGATAAGATTTTATCTTACTGTGTTCTTACAGCTTTTCCAATAATGCACTGATTCAGCTCAGGTGATTTTTCTGCACTAGGAATTAATTATTTTGAACACTGATCGGAACAGAGGAAGAAATGTCTCCTTTTAACACATAATTTATGCTGTAAAATATACTCAACTAGGTGCTAAAACTTAAAAATAGCCAAACAGGTCTGCGCTAGAATGATGTACTCCAAAATTTATTTACGTAACCACAATTCCATTTAAAATAAATAAATTTTAAAAAATCAAAAAATTAAAAAGAAAAAACCCCATTTAATTAAGGAATATGCAAGAAGAAATTTTCAAGGTTGGCTGTAGCAACTTATACAACACAGCCCACGATGGCTGTTGAAATGGCTTACTTCCTTGTAGGAGGGAGGAGCTCCACTTCAACTGAAACCACTAAGAGCTACAGTTGTTCATCTTTTTTGACACATCTACTCTGAGTAGCTGAGTAAATTTTCATTATATTTCTATATTGAGAGGTTGACAGGTGATTTAGACTAGGGACACAATTTGAATCAGACATCTTTTGCTGCATGTGTCATTCTGCTTAGCTGGATAAACCTAGAGGAAATCTATAAGGGCATTTTTATTGCTAGCTGCAACAAATGCATTCCTACTCTCTTTGCAGAGCAAATGTTCTACTCCAATAAAAGCAGAGATGACAACAGTAAAGTTCTTGAGTGAACTGAACGTCATGTTACTCCATTTCAACTGGCCAAGACTGGAGTCTGAGAGTCCAGTCCAGGATCTCACATTGTCAACAATGGCCAGAGACAGAAATGAACAGACAAAGCTCCTCAGCTCCTCTCTAACTGTCTGACTTGATTATTCACTCTTACAAGAGATAAAATAGGTGGATTTTCTCATGAGACCACTGACATTAATCACTTTGGAATTAGCCTCTCAGAAGCTGCTCTAGATATTTGTACTTGTGCAAAACATTCAGTTACATAAGCATCCATGTTCGGAAGTGAAATACAATATATTTTACATAAAGATAATTATTAGACTTAATGTTGATGCTGTGGAAGTACTGAAATCCAAGACAAAGAGGAAATATACATATCAAGAAAGAAAAAAAGACAATTTTCAGTGTAAACACAAAAGAATTTGAATTCACAAAACTAACTAAGAAAAATAAGTTTTCCTTAGCAAAATTGTTGATACACCTTTATTTGGCACACCATGTTTCTAGCATTAATTTTAATAGCAAAAATTGCTATGCATCTTTCAGTTACCTTATAATTGCATTTTACAAATACAAAACATTTCAAAAATGAGCAATCAACTTATTGTAGAAGTTACTGTTTTGTACTACAGACCACCATATTGTAAGAGCTTAATTTCATCATAAACATACTATCAATTTTCATACATAAATGATATTATTCTAAAATTAAGAAATAACTGATACTACATGAAACAGGATGTCTATTAAGGTATTCTGGCAACTAAAATGTTGAGAAATTTATTCTCCAAGAAAATCAAACAGAAATCAGAACTTAATCCTTTTCCCTGCATTCCCATAAACAAAATCACTCATCCAACGTTTATGCACAAAGCTAAATTCTATAAAAACACTAAGTGGAACACTTCATTCTAAATACATAAGAATACCATCAATGCCATAGAGCTGGTGACCATTGCATATAATTTTATCATACTCACCCACAGTCCTATGTAAATAAAAGAGAGTATTGCTTGTTTTCAGAGATTTATAAATTGTAGATGTGGTTGTCTTTGTCGTATGAAACAATATCCTTTCTCTTATTCCAAGTATGCTCAGCCAGGAAAAACATCATAATCCACTTGCTTAATCTCAGCTAATGTGAATCACCAGATCAGGTTCACCACACGCAGCCACTCTTCAGAGCAGAATGTCTAACATCTCACCCAGCAAGTCTCTTATATGATGTTAAAACATTTTTTATCTTTTAATTATTTCATTTGTATAATTTTCAATTTATTTAGATTGCTCAAGAGACTCACAAAGCCACATAAAATAAAAATGTGGGTGAGGAATGAAGGTTATCTAATCTACCTTCCTGTCAGAGTAGGTTTATCATCCAAACTAAATTCTTTAGTGATAAAAATTTTTAATATGTTCAAAATGGAGCTTCTAACACTCACCTTCTGAGACTATTTATTAGCTATCTCTAACTATTAGCTTCCTCTAATCCTTGCTTTCGTTCATTTACTTCCTCAAGTTGATCCTCTTTGTGCTAAAGATTCTCCCATATTTTTCTCTATTCAGAAAACACAATGAAAATAGTTCCACAGTTTCTTTAGCAATAGTTAGTAAAACATGACAGTCTGAAGGAGTTTTGTCACCCATGAGGCATTCTTTATTTCCACATGGTGGAAAAAGAGCAATGATTATTAATGTGTGTGAATAGCGTTCAGGAAGAGACAGGAGGATTATGTTTAACTGTATCTTAATTATACCATGGAACGTGGAGTTTTTTTTCTTTTTCCAGTGGAAATACTATGTTCCCAGGGGGTAACTGTTCCATCTAATTGCCACCAGATGTATAATCTGATTTGGAGCTTCTTTGCTTAATCAGGATTACATCAAGCTCTCAAAACTAGCTGTGTAGAACAGAAACAAAAACACTGCTCAGTAGACACTACCACTACCCTCTGTAATGAGTTTTTAACTAGTCTCCTTAGTAGAGAATTCAACATTTATAGAAGTTGTAAAATACCACTTCAGTTCCACTTTCATAAAATGCATAGGTATGAACAAAGATAAAATTTTAATCTTAACAGATATTTTGCTATAAACATTGCTTTTAAAAATAAGATATTAATATAATCATTTAGGTCCTTTATCTACCTTAGCTAATGTACTTGTATTTTAGTCAATATTCTGTTGTTTACACTTGTTCAGAAGATAAAAAGTGAAAATTCTATTCTGATGTCTTAAAACTAAACTGCTTATAACAGGAATTTATATTGGGTTGGATTTCTCTACAGTGTAGGATTTACAATCATTGCTACCCTCATTAACTTTCCAGTGCATGCAAAGACACTTGCAATAAATAGCTAATCCATCAGTAGCTTCCGTGTATCACTAGAATTGGGGACTCAAGAGATCATACTGCTGGGACCTGGTGAAGATGACAATCAAGTGTCACCATTTGACAGTGTAAATGCCTCTTATTTCTCTAAGACTTCAAAAGGCTTGCAAAGCTTCTGCCCAGACATATGTAGCTTAAAGGCCCATTGCATTCACTCTTGTACTACAAACACTTAATATTTTCTGAAAAGATAGAAAAAATCATCAACTTTACAGTAAAAATAGCATCAACAGAATTATGCTTTATTAGGGCTTAAAGCTAACAAGCCACAAAAAAATTATTACTGTCCTAAAGCATCAATATTGACACAGAAACACCTTTCATCCATTCATGTGGGCAGCTTGGCTGATACCCATGAAATTATTAAAATTATGCAATAAGAACTTAGCCTTAATATCTGGAGAACAGTTGTTCTTTACATATAAACCTTTCACAAACTAAAATTGGGAAATATAAAATTAGTCCACAAAATTTCGGCAAGCAAAATCAGGCCACATGAGAAAACATACCACTGATTAAAATTGTAATGGCAAGCACATTTACAATTTTTCTGAGTTGCTGTCATTCTCACTTTTAAATGACAAACCTGTTTATCTCCAAAACATCTTCAGTTTCAGATTCTGATACTAAACATTGCACTTAACCTGTATTCAACATCCCTGTTGGTCCCATTTTTTTTAAGGACTATTGACTGGGCAATAACTGAAATTATGACCACATCACTGTGAGGTTGTCACTAACTTCAGTTCTTGTCTCTCATGGCAAAGAAGTAAAAAGAGGAAAACTCATGTTTGGCTCTTTGTGAACCCAGTGCCAGAAAAGTACAAAGGATCTACTCTAATGACTGCAGACATCAGTGGAAGTTTTCCTTTCGATTCCAAAGGTTGTCTTCTGGGAAGGCAGGGGCAGAGACATGGCCAGTTAAAGGTCCAGTGCCTGCAGTCAGCCTGCAACACCATTCTATGAGGCAAAAGGAATAAGTCCAGCACCCTAAGCAAACACTTGGCCAAAGCTCAAGTGGAAGTTTTCAAAGTCAAAAGTTTCTAACTGACTCCAAAATTCTTTGTATGAGACCAGCAAAACAGAGCATCAAAATAATTGTAACAAATATTTTTATCACTATGCTTTCTGATTTTGACCTATTTGACCTCCTTTTCTATGGACTTTGCTTCAGTAACTGAACTGATTAAATGTTACAAGTACCTAAACATAACCTAACACTTTCCACCTCCTTCTACAAGTACTCAGTGTTTCTCAAGACCATTATCATATCTAGGAAAGTGATGCTTAAGGAAGAAAAAGTATGTTAACAATTACATTCACGTGTTTGCTGATATATCCTTTTTCCTTAGCAGATAACCAGCATTCCAGAAATGGAATGGAGAAACATAAGCAGCCTTTTCTGCAGCATTATCCTGAGCTGGAGCAGAGTCAGAGTTGTGTGTGCTCTGACTTCCCTGCCTGGCAATCCTATGGCCCTTGAACGACACCCTTTGTTTAAGTCAGAGCCATATGGAGCAGCAGTTAACACGTGAGTATTTTTATCATTCAAGAGTGAGTCACTTCTTCAGAAAGGGCAGTTGCTCCACCAGTTAAACTATTACTGTTGATCTCATGCCCCAAGAAAATGCTGATAACATGCCTTATACTTCCAAGTCCCTGCAACCTCTTATACTTCTGGGTTTTTTTTTTTTTAATTGCACTGCACAGTAAGGTATGGAACTAGGAAACCACTATCAAGCTAAAAAGGAAATTATCACATTAGAAGCAGGGCCCTGGGTCAAGTTCCCTTCAGTGTGCCCAGCCTGTTTACATCCTTTCCAGCAAAGCTTTCCAAAAATATGGCACTATTAATATGTTACTACTGATAAGATTCTGAACCATCACATTACAACAGCATTTTACTGTTTGATATGCATGAACTCCTTATCAAGTTAATCCTCACAGACTTTTATTCATTAAATTCTCCAACAGAGATTTGATAACCAACAGCTGAGGATGCAGAATGAGAAAAAGAAGTATGCCTCTGGGGAGGAAAAAAAACCAAAATAAAGCCAGAGCTCTGCTTTTAAGAGAACCCTGCCTGGATAGTCAGCTGAATTGAAAAACTCCTGTTTGAGTTGTTCTGGTTTTTGACCACCACTACATTTAACTCAAATCTGAATTCCCATTTGTGTTTGGTAGACAGATTCCTCTGGGAAATGCCTGGCCTTGCAGAGTACAAACTGACCCATTATCTTTCAGTGAGTTAGAATTTAATTCTGGAGCGTACAGCCTATCTCAGATTTGAATGCATAACCATTCTCAGATTACTTTTTCTTATTTTCTTGCCTCAGATGTATTTAACCATCTACATGTGCCTTCTGCTCTGTAGTATATACTAACTGAAGGGAAGGGTCAGCCATGTTCTCATTTTTTTTCTGAGAGGGAACATCTGAAAAAAGAGCCAACCTAGACTGCATTTTTATTTGTTTGCATTGCATTTACATAAGTCACTGCAGTGTTATGTGAATGCTTACAGAGCATCTCAAATTCTTTAAACCGGAAAAAAGTGACTAGAGATTTTTCCATATTCCTAGTTTTCTTCTTCTACAACATTTCAAGAATTTCTTTTCTTCCTTGAATATTTGCTTTCATGACCCTCTTGGTCCTTTCACCAAACTAATAATGCAGTCATCTGTGTACCAACCTTAACACACCATGATTTGTAAAAAGTCATGTTACAACTAACTGCAGATCTAATCAGGGCTGTCAGCTAATTAAAGACTGATTTCTTACTGTATTGGTTAAAAAATCTTGATGTTTTACTGAAAATTTCACTCATTAAGACAGCTAGGGTTGTCACACAATCCCTTTTTTTATGATTTTTTACCTTCCTTGTATTTCTTCACAATCTGTTAATTTATAACTATTATTCTTTGCATCTCCCAAAGAGCATGGCCAAAGAGAAGGATTAAGCAGGCAGCACATGAGTTCTTTGGCCAAGTTGTTATCAGTTTACCTTACCATCTACCTCAGTTTGTCTATCTGAAATTCCATGCAATGGCCTTTCCAACTTTCCTCTTTCATGAAGACATTGTGAAACATAAACTAAAGAAGCCTCCAGCAGTACAAGTGACTATGAGAGACAGAACTTTTGGTTCCTTCTGGAGGATATTATAAAACCTTTTGCTAGGATCTGGTCTTATTGCCTTGGTGGCATTCAGAGGCTGTTTTTAGAGTGAGTGAGTTCATACATTGAGGCCAAAGAGAGGAAAAGAGGAGGCTTAGACATCTTAGAGTTTTGCCTCCTACAAAATTAGAGCAAAAAGTTTTAAAGTAAAAAATTACATCTTGAAACACTTGCTCTGATCTGCTGCCTACTCCTGTAGGTGCCCAGGCTGCTGAGGCTCCCAATTTGCTAACAGTACAGCTTTGCTGCTGGGCACGTGTACAACTATTCCAGCTCTGACAACACTAAGCTGCTTAATGTCTTATCTTTGGTGCAATGCCCAGCTCATCACTGCTTTGCCAATCTTGCCTGAAGAAACCTGACCATCCCCTCTCACAGCCCAGGCTGCCAGCTGTTGTTGTCCCCCATCCCTCTGGCTAGTAGTTAAAGAGCTCTCTTTCCACTCCAGAGATCCAGTTCAGTGCCTGATTTAGAGCAAAGATTTAAGTCCCTATATCTAAGCCTTCAAGTCAGTGAACCAGCTCTGTGCTCCTCCTCCTGTCCAGGTTGTGCATAAGAACAGACTGAAGAGTGCACAACATCTAATTCCTCAACAGACTTCGCAGCTACAAATGCCCAGTGGCAAGACACACCTAATTTTAAGCCTGGGTTTCGATATCCATTTCTTTGACAGACATAAAAATAGTGCCAAATATAGACCCCCATCCAAAGGCTCTGTATCTGCCCAGGATTCAGAGGCCAAAATACCTAACTCAGCTCTGAGGCTGCCCAGATCAAACAACCCAACCACCTCCAGCACTGTATCACTGCTCCTGAATCCCCAGTACAAGTCTAGCTCAGCTGTGTTAACTGTAGGTACAAGCAAGAAGATCTGAGAAAATACAAGTACTACTGACTTTTATTTGGCTGTCATACTTGCAGCACTAGATGTACAAAATGGAACTGAATGTATATTCCTGGTATCAACCCAGGATTCCCACGGTGAGATTTAAAGCTGAAGTCAGTCACCACATCTGTAAATGTAGCTCTCCAAGATAACTTGGTTTTGTCCTGCCTGCATTTACTCTCACTTACATGTAAGCACTATAAGTAGATATTTCTGCATATGCATCTTTATGTCTAGCTAGGTATGTGCAGATACACAAACACACACCTACACCCACAGAGAAGCTCTACTCAAATATCTTCAGTTATTTTTATATCTTTTAGCTTAATTAGTCATTTTCGGGTGTCTTCCTTGTATATTCCCAGACCTGTTGTTTCCCTTCCATTTTATTTTGGTTTGGAAGTACATTCCTCTAAACTCCCTCATATGCTGAACTGGTGTTTTACCGAAGGATCTCATACACATATAGGATTTTGAGCCAATTAGATCCATGATTTGTTTTTTATGAAGAATTTCCAGACTGTATTTCTACATTGTAATTTTGTCATAGTGCCCGTTTCTAATCTCAAATAGTACTAAAAGATGACATTAGATTGATAAAGGTTTTTTGACATATACTCAATAAAAAATAGAAAGGCATTGTCCACCTCCTTCAAAAATAATCAAATCATATTAGCTGTTCTGACACCAAATTTCCATATATCAATCTTTTCCCTTGTCTGAATGTAGCCCCATATGTTTTCAACAAAATTTTTCTACACAGTAATATTGACTAAAAATTATACAAAAACAAAACTTACTACTTAATTTTAATTAAATGTTCATTAGCAAGATTATGTATTTTTAATCTAATAAAATACCTTTGTATTGAAGTTATTAATTTTTAATCAAGTTATAATTAAATTACCAAAAGCCATAAAAATATTTGCTAGTAGGAAGTCTGCGAGATTAATACATGACCACAGAGTGGAACAGATTGCCCTAAGAGGTTGTGGAGTCTCCCTCACTGGGGTGCTCAAAAACCATCTGGCTGCAGTCCTGTGCCATGTGCTCTAGGAGCAGGGAGGTTGGACCTGATGACCCAACCTGGTGCCTTCCAACCTGACCCATTCTGTGATTCCGTGATTCTGTGATTCTATGATTCTGTAAATGTCACTGCAGCTGGAAAGGAGGAGTATGTTCAGATGCTCCACTCCCCTGCAGGATAGAGCTGCATTGTACTGTGCTACTCTGTGAAATGTATTTATGCTCTTATCTTCACTCTACTGAATATTGAACAGTATCTCTTTTCAAATTATTTTCTAAATTAAAAAATGATGAATTTCAATGGTATAACTTTTGTTATTGCCCCTTAATTTCTTGACAATTTCAAGCACTAATTAAGAAAAAATGCTCAGATTGTCAGATCATACGGAAGGAAAACTATTCTTATACAGATCTAATACTGTCTAAAAAGGTGCTGGAGCAATAGATTCAGATCAATTCTTGAAATCTTTTGATAATGATGACATATCATAGGTGACAAAGAAAGCATGCTTTATAATAAAATATTGGCTATGCTTCCACAGGATTCTAAAGGCACATTTATGCAGTTACACTTTTCTTCAGAAGAGCAGCAGCTGACACTCGCTTTTTGCAGGCATAGCCATCGTTGTCTTCAGAGAATCAGAAGGCAGCACAAGGCCTTAGAGAACGAAAAAATAAAAAACTCCTCAGAAGCACAAAACCCCTCCGGAGCAACCCCTGCTTGGAATCACAATCCTTGTGGCTTTCACTTGGAACGTATCAAGAAAAAAAAACAACTTGCAGAAAATTATTTGAATGTTACTGAAATAAACCAGTAAATTTTTTCAAAATTGCCTCTTATAAGGTCACCAGCCAAGGGCAGCCCTTGGCAATCTCTGCAGTGCCATGACAGAACAATGGACCCTCCACTTGGAGCAAGCGGGCAGGCGCGGGCTCTGCGGCTCTATCTTGACAGATAAGCAATCCCTGTGACTCCAAATAAATCATGGAAAGAGCCGTGTCAGAGAGGCCTCTTCTCATGTTTTTCTTAGCAGACTGCCACAGGGAAATACTGAGATGCTGAAGGATGTCTGTTTACTTAGAAGAGACTGATCTAAAAAGAAGTGACATTCTATAATCTGGTCATGCGAACTGTCTCTAAGCAATTAGACTGTCTTAGTGGTTTAATGTTATTTTAGGCTTAATTTTTGCTTTTGGAAAGAAGACTTGCTGCTTGAAAAATGCAGTACATGTTACGCCACATCGTCCATGCACTTGTGATGATATCAGAGGCTATTACAGTCATTGCATCACTTTTGTAAGATGTATAACCTCAAGCTGAACTGAGCTACTCCTTTGCCTTTTTGAACTACAGAGAAAAAGAAAATGCAATAGGCTTTGTTCAGAGTATTTTCTGGATACTAGCCTTAACTTCTATTTCCTTTCAGAAACTGAATGGAATGGAGGTGAAAAGTAATTTTTTTGTGACCCCACTACAGGGCTAAAAAACAAATTTTCATTTAGATACTTCTTTCTTTTTATTGCCACTCATATCCCTTAAATTATGATTTTCCTAGGATTTTCTCAGGCTAAAAATATAAATTGAGAGGTAATTCCTAACATACATGCTGTTTATACTGCAATCAATAACAACAAACATGTTTGCAACTTAAAAAAAAAGCTCCCTATCAAGATGTAACCTAAAATATCTGCAGAAGCAAGAAGGTAAGATGAGAGTACTAAGTAATAGCAACATGCCTGCACACTACAAAAGGAGCTAATTCAAAATAGGCTCATTTTCATTTGTGAGAACCATTTCTACCAGCTTGGCAAACTAATGTGCTAAACAAGAACCATACTCAAGTCCACTCCACACATACACATACCCTCAGGCCCTTAATTCCCATTATTTGGATTGAATTTTACCACTGTTTTTTGCCCTTCCCCAATGCAGTTGTGAATTTTCTTAATGTTAAATACATCACAGTTTTGTTGAACTGATGCATTTTGATTTATTTTTCATCAATCATCAATAATTCAGTTTCATTCTATATTGCACGTGATCAGTTTAAGTGGGAACAGAAGTGTAAATCTCAAAGCTGGAGAACAGAATCATGGAAGGGATAAAAAGGACTCATAATTAATCTGCTCTCAAACAGGATATTTAATAGCTGGTAATAACAATCCCTTTAAAAGGACCAAATTCTTTATGTATGTGCACTGAGAATAGATAGATTAGATAGATAGATAGATAGATAGACAGACTTTTATTAGATAATAGAAGGGCTTTTTTATTCTGTCAAGTTCAAAGTTTTGTTGCTTCCACAACTGTCTTAGACCATGGTACTTTTATGTCATATAGCAAAGACATATCCCCTGGTTTATTTTTAAAAGCACTTTTGTCAGGGTTGCAGACAGACAAGCTCATGCATTGGTTGTCCAAGTCAAGGTTTTGGTAGCAGGGGGGATAAAGGGAAGAATGGGAGGAGGCTGAGGCTGCCCTGTGCTGGACACAGGTAATTCCTCTTGGCCCTAGCACAGGACACAGCTGAACCCATCATGTCCACACATCTGTGATAGCATATTTAAGAAAAGAAAAAAATGCTGGACAGGCAGGGCAGGAAGAAGAAAAGGGAGTGAGAAACAGCAGTGTAGGCACCAATACAAGAGAAGAAGGAGAGAAGGCGCTACAAATTCTGGAGCAGAAACTGCAGACTCTTGAACAGCCCACACTGAAGCAGGGATCTGAATGTGGGCTGAGAAGACCTCATGCCAGAGCAGTTTTTTCCCCTGTAGGACTGCAGCTCATGGAAGGACCCACACTAGAGCAGAGGAAGGGTATCAGATGGAAGGAGGGACTAAGGATCTGCTGCAGATGGACTGTGCCTGTCTCTATCCCTCACTGTTCTGCTTGTGGGGTGGGTGGCAGGATCTGAGAGAAGTGAAGTTGAGCCTGGAAGAGGGAGAGAAAAGATGCTGTTTCATTGCTTGTCTTTGTTTCTCACTACCTGAATCTATTTTCATTGGCAATACATTAAATTTATTTTCCCCAAGTCAGGGCTTTTTTACTCACCACTGTAATTGGTATGCAGTTTCTCTAACTTTATCTCAACCCACCAATTTTCTCATCCTATTTTTTCCCCTGCCCCCTGAGGAGGAGCTGGTGAGCAGCTGGGTGGGTGTTTGTCTCTTAGCAGTGGCTAACCCACTGCATCTCCCCAGGAGATAGCATAGATCCCTGAATTTAGAAACTGCATCTCCTGGCTTGTGCAGCTCATCTAGATGAAAATCAAGGTGCTTTGTGAGAATTACTGACTCATAAATATTCCTTTTCTAAACACAATGCCTGCTGGCAGCAGATGTAGGTAAGGGACAAATGAGGCTGAAAATACTTTTTGCTTTAGTTAGCTTCAAAGGATTCAGAGCTAAAATCCTCACTCTTATAATAGGAAGTCTTTACTTATAGCAATATTTCCCTTGGTACTGGTTGGTTTCAGACAACCTGTCCAAAAACTGACACAGACTGTGTCCTTTGGCCAAGTAACCCCATTCAAGTAAATGAAACTAATACTGTGACCAAGGGCTTTGGACTCTAAGTTGTCTAAATTGAAACAGTTCAGAGGAAATTTGGTTTGATGCATTCCAATGCTTAACATTCTCAAAAAAAAAAAAAAAATAAGCTCTCAAATACCTTATTCTGCTATTTTCTAAATGAAATTTCAGTTTTTTGGTTTGAAGACACTTTAATTTTAGAAACTTACCATTTATTTAAAATGGTAAAATAAGAAAAGATCACAGTCAAAATAACATATCAAACCATTTAAATGAAATATTTCAAACCCATCAGAGCTTTTTTTCTTGGTTGGTGCCCAATTTTTTCCCCCTCTTTTGAGACTTTAACTCTGGATTCACAGGAAATGAGAAAAAAAAACCAACTAAAGTATCAAAAATGCTTGCATGATAAAAAAAAAGCCATGGTTAGAATTTAACAGGACAATCAGCTTTATGATCACATTTTAAAAAGTAAATGCTGTTTTTCTAAACATTTAAACCAAGAACATAAAAATTGCATAACTGGGAGCCTGCCACATGGCAGCTGACATAAGCTGGCTTTACTCTCCTAAATGTCCAGGCACTTGTAGCATATTATAACAACAAGACAAGATCCACTTGATCTCTCTGTGATGTTATAAGCTTGCTGTTCAACCAATGTCTACAAGCAACTCAGTACCACTGATGCATGGAAAAGTAGAGCATTACTTTAGGAGTGCATAGGTGTAGAAACAGAGATGCTCAAAAGAAAGCCAACAAACATTATTCAGTATTAGAAGTCCTTCTTTGAAATTATTAGTGCATGTTGTCGAAAGAAGGATTTATATCTTTATGCTGATAAAGAGTAATTTCTCTTTTATACAAACAAAGTATGGGTCAAATCACTGCTTGAATCTTTTCCTCCTCATGACAATGTCAGTAATCGGCCAATACATTTCAATTAAAAAAGACAACATTTTCTATTTAAAGAAAATTGAGTTTAAGTTCACATGAAGTCACTGCAAAGCAAATGTACACCCATCTAAGAATCAAATTTAGCCACTGCATCCTACTCAGTTCAGAATCCTAATGAGAAGTCAATGGACAAATACAGAGAAAAAGAATCTTTGTCCCAAAGTTTCTGAAGAAGTAGTAGCATTGAATTACCTAGGTTTTTGTTCTGTTATTAGTGTCCTAAAGTAGAAACTCCTATAATACAGGTAACTATTCACAAAAGACAGGATTATATCAAAACAAGGTCCCTCATAGGGACAGAAAAAAAACCCTGAGAGATCTGCAACACAAGGGAGCAACCCTGTCCATTCTAGGCAGGCAAAGGTAAAGTGAGTTAATTTCAGCTAACAGAAATACTGATGCAAAACCTGTATAAGGAAAAGAAGCCCATTTGGCTTCTCCTCCAGAAACCTGCTGTTTCTTTCTAAAAAGGAGAGATTTGAGTAAAATAAATTATGCCAATAGTGAATTTGACCTAATGCTTTCAAGAGCTCTTTGTTAACATCTAAGAAAGAGACTGACTTGTTAAAGCATGAAGTTTGCTTTATTTCTGCAATCCATTCTATTGCAAAATGCTCTAGGTTGTACAATGTTCAGGAAATTTTCTATCTCAGCCCCAACCTCTGGCAAAGACAAACTCAAAACATATAAACCTGAAAAATGTAATTTCAGTCATTTGTGATTCTGTATTTGCTCATATTTTTAATATCAGACTGACAGAACAGCTAAAAAAGGAGTACTTTTGAAATGCCATGTAAAATTATTCATATCACTTAACTTCATCAAGATATTTATAACTGATGACAAACTTTGCTCCTGTGCTAGAACTGACTAATACTGTCCACACCCATAAGCCTTTTGCAGTGCCTCTTTTCAGTTTGTCTTTGATGCCAGAGCCTTATCTATGAAACAAACCCATCAATTTCCAGACAAAAACTGGAAAGAGATTAGCTCCCTCCCTGCTGAGATAAATCACTTCCCAGCGTACTCACTTGCAAACTTCAACATTTTTTGTATGGTTTTCACTCTGATTTGGCCTGTGAAGGAATGTTAGCTTCAAGAGAATTAATACTTCTGTGACACAAACATAGAACTGCAGGCTCCATTTTCAGAATTGATTGGTAGCATTATTCTTTAACTACATATAATGCAAAAAGTTATTTACTTGTTTCACATGGCTGATCATACTGGGTTTTGAGCCAGGCAAGAAAGAAAGAAAAATGCTCCTTTTGCATCTGTTCAGATTAAGTTGATAGTTAAATTTTAGAGGATGATTTTAGAAACTCATGTTGCATAGCTGCAAATATATTTATGATTCTATATGTGAACATCATAACACAAACACAGATCTTATAAGATTCTGGAAATATTCCAGCCTTCTAGCACCCAAGATCCCAGTGCAGACCCCTTTCTCAAATATTATGAATGCTGTACAAATTCTTGCTTTATAAAAGCAGTTATAGCCTATCATTACTCCAAAATAGATGCAAAATTAGGCTATAGCATACAGTCAAATGCACTGAATTACACATACAGAATAAAGAATATTGTTCCCTTTTACAAAAAAGAAAGCAAGTACCAGTTACTCCTTTAATATCCAGACTAAATTGCCTGTACATCAAAAATTCATTTACTTGTTACAACTGCCTCTTAAGACATATAAACAAGCATATATATATTGGTGTCCATTCAGATCATTATAAACAGACCATTAAGACATAGTTTGTAAGGGTTTTGACTTGGAATCACAGAGCAGCTGATGTTGGAAAGTGCCTCTGGAGATCACCTAATTCAACCCACAGCTCAGACAGGGTCAGCCATAGCAGGTTGCCTGGAACCATGTCCCAGCCCAGATGGCTTTTGAATATTTCCAGGCATGAGACACTATTGTCTCTGAGCAACCTGTGCCAGTGTTTCACCATCTTCACATTAAAATCGTTTTTTCTTATATTTCAGTGGAATTTCCTGTATTTCAATTTGTGCTCCTTTTTCTTTCTGGATACCACTAAGAGTTTGGCTCCATCTTCTTCACTCCCTGACCATCAGCTATTTATATGCATTAACAGCCTCCCCCTGACTTTTCTCAATGCTAAAAAAACCCAGGTCTCTCAGCCTCTTTTTGAATATTAGATGCTCCACCAATCCCATAATCATCTTAATGGCCCTTTGCTGGACTCATGCCAGAAGGTCCATGTCTTTCTTGTTCTGGGAATTGTTTTTCTTTTACTTTTTCCTTCTTTCTTTAGATTTGGGAACATATATTTCACTTATTAAAGACGAGGATGGGTTTTGTCATGGGACATAAGTTTGTATAACAGCTGTTGGAATTTAAGGACCACAGAGCTTAGTCTGAAAACAGCACAAAAGCTGTGTCAGAATCTGAAAAAATTAGCTAATTATTTTTTCTCTATCCTTGCTGTTATTTTGAAGCCATCATTAAACAATCTGCAGGCAACTCTCACAACACTTTGATTCTTGTTTTTCACTGAAATAACTGCAGTCCCAGACTTTAAAGGCTGATGTCTGAGCGGCTCATGCAACAAGGCTGATGAACATTCAAATCCTGGATCTGTTAGTTTTGGAAAGACTAATCGGAAAGAGAAGAATCTGCATCATCTAAGCTGCTATGTGTGCTGCGGCTTCAAAAAAACTTAATTATCTGAACACAAGTAAGCCATCTGTCCTAGCAGGCACTCTCCCTTGTTATGAAATGGTCACAGCCTTATTTCTTTTCATTTTGCCATGGTAGAGAGGCCAATAATTTAATGTCATAAGCTAAACCACAAAATACATTTTGATTTGGCTTAAGTTCTCCTATAAGTTGATAAAATGTACTTCAAGCAAAATGTCTGCCTAAAAGTGTAGCTGGAAATACACCTTGCATTTCTCATTCATCAAGAGAAGGGTGTAATAAAGTAAATCTAATGTTCTGGGATTTCAATAGAAATGCAACACTGACAATCATTTCAGGTGGAAAAAAATTACACAGATAAAACCCCTTCCATTAATTTTCCACTCAGATATTGCAAAAACTGGAATTTGTTGTGTCTGAATAAAATATTCAAGACTGATCAAAATCCCTTAAATTTCCAGTAGCCAAAATGTGATTGTTATGTGCATATTTGTCCATCTTATCAAAGGTAGGAAACTGTACTTGTCAAGACAGTGTATGTATATTCCCCAATATTGTAATGAATACTTTGATTTTCCTGTGCCACATGTAGTTTTCTTCTTCCCAAAAGCAAAACTATGCATGATGCAGGCTCTTGGCTTAATGACAGGTTTTAAATCAGGCTTTTGTTTTATACTCAACTCTACAAATTCTTAGTAAATTTTCAGCTGAAAAACAAATAATCTTTTTTATTGAAACTTGTCCTCAGAAGACAAACAGTCAGAAAGGTGAAAGTTGTTCTATTCACATATTTGAGCTAAGTCTAAAAAAATGTTATTTCCACCACAATCCAAGCCTTTTTTAAAGAGAGCTCCTTTTTCCACATGAAAGATGTTACTGCTTTAACCTGTATTTATGATTTGTGACCAGGCCATCAAGTGTCTTTTGGGTAACGTGAGAGAAAATTCTATGGGAAGCCAGCAGAAGGCAAGCTGGCATGTTTGCAATACGTGGTGCTGCTGAGGAGATCTCAGCAGCAGCCCACTTTCTCAAGCAGTGATGTCTAGGTTTATCACTTGCCTACAGACAGACCAACAAGTCCCAAGAAATTTAGAATCAGCTGGGAATACAGAAGGAATTCTCAACTACAAAGCTAAAGGTTATGAACTTTAACATGAAGAAAACTGCATTACAGGCAAGAGCTTTTCAGTATTTCCTGTTCACCTGTATCACCAGTATCCATTTTGCCCTGCTTCAGTTACCCAGGATTTTATTCACAAACTAATACTACTCAGTGTTCTGGGGAAACATGATAATAAATGTAGAGTTATAAATGACCCAAACATGCAGAACTGTGCCCTGTGTTGATAAAAGAGCTCCAACTATCTGAATGGTTCAGCTTCTATTATAATACCTTACATTTTGATCCGACAGGAAGACCCAGTGGATTAAAGTATGTAAGTATCTGGCGGCTTTATGTTTATAGCTTGGCCTACCTGAAGTCAAAATTAAAGGAAAGAAGACTCTTAAAAGGTTAACAAGATCACAGCCTAAGGTCAAGTCAGGCAGATCATGTGCAATTTTTAACACCTTCAACTATTACCAAACTTAGCATGAGCTGTCTAGTGTAGCAGCTTTCAACCACATTCTTTGTCCCCTGCCCAAACTTTTCTAGATGTTGCTCCATTCAGGCTTCCTATAAAACATGCCTTCACCTGTTTGTCCGTAGCAGGCTTTGAATATTTTCTAATTGCAGAAAAATTTCAAAAGTTTGCTGTTTTTTCTTTTTAATAAAGGAAGCTGTACACCATTTCTGTCTTAACTATTTTCATAAAAATGCCAAAATGAAAATTCATAAACATTTTCAAAATTCAAAACCAAGATTATATAAATGGTAACTAACCGGAGTTAATATTATGCAGAAACACAAAACTAATGAGAAATAGCTACATTCCTGATATGACTAATTATATATAATAAACTGACTAAGCAAGTTTCTTAAACTGGACAAGTGTAGTTGTTAAGTAGGAGAAAATTACACAGCTGGTAGACAGTATATTCTATTTACTAAAATAGCACACGGAGTGGTGCTCTAAAAGCACAGGATCTTAAACAATGCAAAAATTATAAAATGCTTTTATCTAAAATTTTACAGTGCAGTAGAGAATCCTCTCTTTGGGGGATTCTGAGAAGCTTATAAAACTGTTCTTTAGAAAATAATTCCAATTTAGGCTGATGGCAATGAGAAAATACAATAAATTTTTTAAGTTTTTAAAATTATGGGGTTTGAGTTCTCAGCTCTTGCTTTGACCTTTCTTTCCTGTAAATTTTGAGATTCAAAAGAAATTTAGGTACCTGATTCTAACAGTGAAGTATATTGTTAGAATAAAGGCCTCAGCACCTTCCTGCAGAGAACCGAGGTCAAAATATATTTAGACTGAGGCGCAAATATAATGTTGAGCATATTACACTGTCTCTCCTACTAGAACAAAACACACTTATGGTCTGAATTTTTCAGAATGTACCACCTGAATTTGGGGACCTAGATCACTATATAACAATAGGACCTTTGCTGACTGAAGAGACTGACAAAAGATGCACAGTAGGTACTCATTTAGAAGGGGACCAAAGCACCCTCACATTGAGAAGAACACTGCTTTGTAACAGAGCTGTCAAAGGAACAAAAAGACAAACTCAAAGCTGAATTATTTTTAAGATGAGTAGGTCTGCATATTCAAACGGTTGGAAAAAGTACAACATTTTTACTGCTTGGCAAATGTAAATCACTGGGAAAAAGATCTGTATCACAGATGTGCTGTTGGAAACTGCAGGTAGTAGATACAGAAGGTTTGGGAGGTATTTTCTTATGTTGTTGCATTGTCTTTGGGCTTCTCAGTTCGATTGTTTCCTATAATGTTTTTTTACTCCTGACGACTGTGTTCTTATTGAGGCACAGAAGAAATTCATGACATCTTTGTGACATTTAAAAAGCTAAAGCCCAACACTGAATTACCTACAATCTACTACAGGAATGTATCAGAATGAGCAATGATGGCACAAAACACAGCAGAGTGTGCTGTGGCTAAGGGGCAGAGAAGGCAGGTACAGAACAGAAATTATGTGGAATGTGCTGCTTCAGAGGAATGTTTCTCTGAAAGGTTGCTGCTAATGTGCTATGTTTCAAAGGGCTCACCCTAACAATTTGTGGTAGAAGGTATCTCTTAGCTCTACCTTGACACGAAGTCTTCAGAAATCCTTCATCAGTAGACACATTGGGTTTGTGGACAGAATAAAACAATCCTCTTGGGTCATCTGTCAGCAACAAAACCTGGGGGTGGAGGAAAGAGCTTTAAGTCATTGCAATAAAATACCATGACTTATTCGGACCCTCACAGCCACAATACCCAGTTTATGTGCTACTATCCTCCTATGCCAGGATGGCAAAAGCAAGGTTTTCATCCTTGTGAAGAAAAAAATCTTTGAGCTTAAGACCTTTGGGGCTAAGCCAGAGCAAAAAGCATCTTAGCAAGAATCTCTGACCACTGCCAGCAGAATCTTAGGGAGAAAGGCCATAAACATAGAATCTATCACACACTTCTATGACCCACCTAACTTGCCAAATTTCAAATGATGAGAGGCATCCCAACTCTGAGGTTGCTTTCAGACCATAGCATTCAACAGTTGTGGATGAATATATTCTCCATTAGCTTTTCCTTATTCCTTCCTTTGCCTATTTATACTTTTGAGCATCCATGACAGGTATGATAAAGATTTTCACAATTTCAAGTTTCGTGGGAAAAAAACCCAACCTTTCAGCCTTTTCCTTCCAAATTTGCTACTGAAAAGCTACATCAGCCTACTTGTGAGAAACAGTAAATTATTCTCCGTATCACTCCTGTTTGAATTTATTTTAATTTACTTTTCTTGCTCATTCCTTTTGGCTATCCCTTTTACTCTACTAAACAGGCACAACATAGATTAAGATACATAATAACATTAATTAAGATCTGAACAGACCAGTTTCCAATACAGAGAAAAATGTACCACTGTCATGGTTTAATCTCAGCCACCAACCAAGATGCTTGCTCATTCTCCCACCAGTAAGATCTGGGAGAGATTAAATGGACCAGAAAAGAATTCCTGAAATATGCCACTGAATGGAGAGGCTTTCATGAAATATGGAGCATTATGGCCAGCATAACAGCAGAGCAGGACAGACACAGAAAAGGAACTATGAGGATTAAAATGTATTTAAAAATTATACTCTAATGTAAGTGTCTACAATAAAGCTGCAGTGCACACTTTCAGTTTCTTGGGAAATTAATTCTGTTTTACTAACTGCTTTTAAACTATCAGCAGGTAATTCTTCCATGTGTCCTCAAGTTTTGCCTTGTTGGTTTTGCATTTTCTGTTTGAACTGCCCACACAAAATGTGCACGTTAGACAGAAAGAAAATGAAATTTTACAACTGTTTATTCGTTTGAAGCATTTCATAAGGAAAGCATAAGGAAAACAAGAAAAACAGAGCTCAATCTTACGGTTCTTATATCATCTATTTTTAGTCATATTTCTATTGTTACAACATAATCTGTTCCTTGCACAGCAGAAGATACTTTTTCTGTGCTATCATTTGGGTCAAATCTCAAATCTCATGCGTAGAAACTTGTACCACTGAATACTGTACAAATATGAGCCATTCCCGGGTGATCTTTATCACATATCAGAACACAAAATGCAATCACACAAGCTACATGGTGTTCTTGTGTCCAGTTTACAGTCTCCAAGGATACTGTTTATTTTGCAGGTGGTGCTGACACGACCGATACCGAGGCAGTAGAACTCATACCAAGAAACTGAAAGCACGTGTTGCCACGGCACGAAGAGTGAATGCATTGAACATTCACTTCAACAAGGAGGGGGCTCCTTAAGACGTTTTTAAAGGGTTATAACTGGACAAATAAGCCACTTCCCTTTTGATGTGTGAATAAAATTGTTTATATCATAGGAAAGAAGATAATAACACCTGAGAGTGTGTGTTTTGCTACCGTTAGGTTAGTTAAGATACCTTCAGCACTATAAACATGAATCTGGCTACGTCATTACCCTTAGTATTAGCAATCATCCCTAAGAACAATCAAAAGAAGTAGAATTTATTTTCCTCTTAACCATGTCAATGGCACTTAAGCCACTGTGTCTGCAGTCCCCAGATAGGGATCTAGGAACCACACACAGGAATTCTGAGTCTCAAGAATTGTTGGTCTAGAAAGGCAAACACAAACTTGCTGTGTTTATACACTCCGCTTTGAGACGTATGTCAACTCCAAATCTATGTCTGCATAGCACAGCTGGTGCAAAATCAAAATAAAATTGTACTGCTGAATTCAATTCTGCAATAAGGCAGGTCTGTACCGTCCCAATCCCAGTAAAATGCATTTACTACTACTTATTCTGGAGTGATTTGTGGCTTTTCTTGCTGTTTTTGTCCTACTCGGCACAAATATTTTCATATTTTCTAAACACAAAATTTGAGTTTGACTTTCAAAAAAACTCAAGTCAGGTCTCTATCATTCTAAAGCAATATAAAAAGCTAAGATCATTCATGCACTGGTTTCCATTTTAATTTACTGAGTCCAAAAGTGAGATCAGTGACAGTGTCATCCAAACATGCTCTTTCATCTTTGTTCTCTGGCAATGGGGATAACAAAATACATCTCTCTACATCAAGATGCAAGTCCAAATGTAAGGAGAGGCACCATTTTCCCAGCCTGGCACTTTGAAGGCTTGTATACAAGAATTTTTTTGCAACAGTTTAATACTATTAAAATTGATACATTGATTTCTTTACACAGAGCAACTCGTCAATCAAACATGTCTTTTATCTTATGAAACCACTTCACGTGTTAGCCATAAATTGATACCTTATTGATTTAGGGTAAACTGGCTTCATGCATTGCAAAACAAAGATAAAGTACCTGACTGAAGAGGCTCCCCCTAATCAATTAGATGATATTTTCAGATCTTTAAAGTCTGCTTTACAACCTTAATCCTTACAGTTCTTCATGGTTTAATGTTTCTAAACTATGTCACTTAGACTTAAAACTAGGATCTAGAGGGTATGGCAGGTAAAAACTTCTATCCCTTCATCACACTTTGCCTCTCCATATTTAGCCTGAGACAGAAATCATGTTCAACAAGTTGTTCATACAGTGCCGAGCACGGCAAGACCCTGATTTCACAGTTGTAGGTAGGCTTTGCTCTACAACTGCAGTTGCATGTTCCTGCTTATACCGTTCATAACGTTATGGCTTTCCTGCCTAGACAAGAGTGCTCTACTTCAGCATGTGCTGTGTGAAAGCTGGGAAGGGCTGGTAAAGCAAGAATTGTATAATTAAAAAAAAAAAAAAGAATAAGTTCCAATGGAAAGACTGTAACTTTGTTCTCCTTTCAAAACAGAACACTTCAAGAAGATCACTGGAAATTTGTAGTAAAGGCCAACTAATACAGCATGCGCATCGTGATGTCTCAATCAAGAAGCTTCTAAGGCAAATATCGGGCCTCTCAGGAGGTTTTTCAAAGTTTTCCTCCAATAATCACACAGAGCCACAGCTTGTGTGTTTTGTCATCCTATTCCTAAAGGAGGTACACAGCCATAGATGCAATCTCCCAGAATAAGAGATGTGTCCCATCTTTGGGACACACAAAGACGGAGCACTTTGCTGTGAATCTTTCAGGCAGGTTTTTTTTTCCTAGAGAGAAAGAAGAGGCTTTATTTTCTGTTTTCATCCAATGATGAAAGCAAAATTTTTAAGATGTATCTGGCCACTCAGCAATGTCTTTCTCATGGATTTTGGATGGAATACTCTTAATATGTTTTGCCAGCCTGGAAAAATCCATGAACTTGAATTTATAATACTATAAAACAGCACTGACAGATAGTTACCATTCCTTGGTGATGTAAATCCCATATTCATCCAAGAGGCAGTAACACTATGTGACAGAAAAAAAAGAGGAAAAAATAGACAATTACTGTGCTCAGGATCACTACTGGCACCCCTGAGTATAAGATACTATCTTTTTCATGAGCTTAGTAAAACGTGGGAGAAAATTTACCACCTAAGCTAGTAAGCCAATGGTTTAGGTTTGTCTATATCCCAATATCATTTATAGGATTCTTCAAAAATTTTAAGTCAAAGTTTCTGCAAATTAAACTCTTTTAATTTCATTTGAGGTGTACAAATGGGGAAATTGGTAACAACTCTGAAAAAGGTTTTCAACAAAACAAAGTATTGCATCTTGACTAGAAATGCAAAGTTAGAATAGGTAAAAATGCAGTTGACAAAGTATAACATGAACTGTTCTTTCTCATGCTTCTAGCAGAATGTACTAACCTATAATTTTTAAGTGGCATCTCTTAGTCTGATCTATTTTGAAGGTGTATTCATAATCACTAACACAAAATTTTTCAAATATAGGCACCTAAGTTTAAGCATTTAAATAAAAATATTCTGTTTTGGAAGAAAAAAGAGGCTGTGACTGAAGTCAAAGAAAGTTTCCAGGCCTCTGATCCTGTGGATATGGAATTAAAGAGTAAGAAAACCATATATAAAGTAATGTGATTAGCTTTCCCAGTCAAATTTAAGTGTGTTGGTACACATCTTTCCTAAGGCTGACAGAAAATAGCAGGTAGAACAGCGTATGAATTTAAAAAAATTCACATTTGTCAAAATGTTAAAAACAAATATTTTGGCACAATCTCTATAAAAAACAAAAAGCCAAACAACTACAAATATAATATGCTGCAGTGTAATCAGAATATAAATTCATTGTGATATATTATCACTCCATAGAAATAATAATCAGGAAAAAGTGAAAGAGGTATTACCTGATGCTCTGGAAAGCAAGTTGCTAGCAACCACAATCCTTGATGGGTTGTAATATGTGAGAGAAAAACCAAAGTCATACAGATGGTGTTTAAGTGACGGATACTGCTGCTTTCTGCTCACACATATTCCAGCCACAGTGTGTTCCAAATGCTATTGCCCTACCTGAAAACAAAGCTGATGTTAGTTCAGTATCATGTTCTCTACCACCTATAGCAACAGCAAACACACACTGAATGCTTCAGCAACAGCCTGATTATTGCCTTATCACAGTTTCAGTTGGCAATCTTTCAGTGGTGTGTAAATGATATCCTGTAACCTGTGTCTTCTATACTGTAAACTTTGCCTTGCACAAATGTTTTCTTTTGCAATACAGTTCAACACTGAACAGAAATTTTTTATTTAATCTTTTGAAAACATTATTTATTTAAGATCTTATTCTACACCTCCAATAGTCATATAATAGCTTACGGGTATCATGTAAAACATTGCACAAACACTAGTTAATGAAACTTTGTAACATTTTCATGCAAAACTGTACTAGATGTACTAAATGTGGGAAAAGGTGGAGATTAAGGTACCAGAGAGACAAATTATTTGAGGGTAGAGTGACTGAGAGAAAAGCCATATTCCTCTGACCACAGTGGTAGAGATTTATTTGCTCAAGTTAGATATCAGGTAAAGAGCTTTGCTGTTTCAAGAATATGTGACTTGCTGAAGGCTCAGGAACTCTGGAAATCCAATATCACATTTAGGAGAGCTTAGGAGCAGTTCCAAACCCTACACTCATGTTGGGATTGCCTCTATGGGAGCCTCCTCTATTGAGGGCTCATCTTGGTCTCTGTGGGGACCACCCCTTGTCCATCCACCTGCAGCCATCCAATGGGTGGAGCAGCCTGGGTCCGAGGGCAACCCCATGGGCGAAGCCCAAGTTCAAAAACCACTCTCCCTGGAATAACCACTCCTTTATTCCAGACCCTTCTATGTTAAGTGATTGATGCATGTTGGTCGTCTCCACCCTTGCTGTACTCCAATTGGCCCCATGTTTCAGTGTTCCACCCTGTACCTTCAACCCCATTTGCTGTTGTTCCGGGCACCTCCCCTCTTTTCCCCTCCTCAAAAACCCCTGCACACCCCGGTTTTGGGGTCGATCCGGTGGGATCAGCCCTTGCTAATAAACTTGTTGCGTGGGCCGCGGATCGGCCTCCTCGCAGTTCTTTACTCCTCGGTGCCTACCTGGTCCTGCCATCAGCGCCTCCCTGCCAGGGGAGCGTGCCCCGACCGCAAGCAGCGGCTCTAGCGCTCCGACGCCGGCACACGCAGACGCGGCGCGTGGCTCGTGACTGCGGACTGGTCACTCGGCTGACCGCCCCAGGGGCCGACGGGGCTCCGGGGGCCGGGACTCAGCCCCAGCTGACGCGATACACTCAGGCCTAAAATCTATGCAGATTATGAAATTACGTAACAAAGGTCTATATTACTCATTTGGAATTACATGGCAGGTATGATAATGTATTACTGAGAACATTACAGAGAAGCACTGTGGTTTAGAGTACTGTTTCATTTAAATTGCTGCAGTTATTTGAAAATGGAGGAACACACTGGTGAATCAGAGTATAATATAATGCCAAAAATACACCACACAACATATTCGTATTTCAGTGTGTAGATGAATAATTTCTTATCTGAACTAGGAACTGGTTTTAAAGAACAAGATACCAAAGCATATATTCTGGCCAAATTCTGTGGCATTTTTTCTTCTCTTTTCAATATTCTTTGCAGGTTTTCTTTCTAGCACCAGGAGAAAAGAAAAAATTCAGAGAAGCATAAAGTAAATTAAATCTATATGAATTTTTTTAAAGAGATCCAAAATTTAGAGTGATGTACCATTAAAATAAATAAATAGTAGCAGGTTCAGATTATAAGATTTTATTTTTAAATGGAGCAAGAATTCCTCCTTCCTCCACTGTGTACCTGGTCTTCTCCCACATCCTACCTCTGCATTCGATCAACAGATCAGAAACAGACTATTTCAAATGCAGGAATAAAGTAGTCTCTCCTCAGCCTGAGTAAATGCCAAATCTAGGGAACACCATATCTCTGCATCTGCCCTAAACTTTTCTCTCACTTAAAGAGAGGACCTGCCGTTGAGACAGGCTTATGGAAGCCAAGGTGTAAGAGGTGACAGTATCTGTACACTTTGTGCCTAGGCAACACAACCAGTGATCTCCGTTTTCTTGTGGTTTTCATAGCCTGTGTTATCTTCCTTAAAATACCACAAAAAGTGAGAGTTTCAGCTTTCATGGGGAATAACTGCATCAGGGGCAGTTATGAAGAGACTAACCCAGCAGTGCACTGACAACTTGCAAGCCAGACACAAATAAATTGAAAAGCAGAAATCCTTTTTAATACCATGATTTTTTTTTTTTCAGATGCTGGATTATGACTTTTAAGAATCTTGGAGGTGGATCTCTGGACTTTCCCTGAGAGTGGAAGGGAATAACATTTGATATATGTAAGAGCATATAACACAGTATCTGTCTGGAACAGGTAGATGATCAAAGTGGTATTTCCCGTTTTGATTCCCCCTTGATCATTTATCAGCAGGTCAGCATAACTTTATATAAACAGTGCATGTAAAAACTGGAGTAAAATCTTTATCAGGTAACATACAGAAAAGCAGTCCTAATACTAATAATGTCTGTTCAGAAAAACAACAGTCTGAAACTGGGGTATATGGAAAATGGGCGCACAGTGACAAAACCCTTGAGCTCTGTGTCTGTGGTTTGTGATCAGAAGCTTGCCTCACCAGTTTGTCTGTTGTGCATGATGACACCAAGTACTGTAGTTGTGAAATGTGTCATGGACAGTTTCTACAGAGATCTTTAAAGCAAACAGAAGTGTTTTTAGGCAGTGCCACCCGGAGGTGGAAGACAGCTTCTCGTCCCCAATGACATCAGGGCTCATTTTTACAGCAGCTATAAATATATATCATAAATGCAAAAATCTCTTAATGATCTGAGAGTCCTATAATAGAAATGGTCTGCAGAGAGGTCACCAGTGGGTGAGGGGAGGAGTGCAATCTGCCCTGAGACAAGTCCTATCCTAAATTTAAAGTGCAGTTTCACATACTTGAGTCCTACAGCTACACTGAGGGCAAAATCTCGTGGTTTGTTTTGTTGGCCAGGGAATTGAATCTCTTTGCTCTGTCAGAGGGCTGTGTGTTTCTCCTGTGCTGTAGGAAAATCAGTATTGAGACCTTTTCTCCTTAAACACACTGTCCCAATGAAGTCACATGAAACAGGCTCCCTGGCTGCCTCAGTGGCCCCTCATGAACACACCCCAGTTTATTGTTGTCTTTTTTGTGCCGGTGTCCTAAAAATGGACATGGCATTCTAGCTGCAAGCTAGACAAACTCTGCCAGGAGTGATCCTCCATCTGCAGTGAGGAAACTGCAGAACCCCTTGAGGTCCTTCCTGCTCCATCTCTTGACACAGAGTGATGTACAGTGTAATATACATGCCCTAACAAAAGTGAAGTCTGGAAAGTTCTACCTCTTTGTGTGTTACCAAAGTCTGTGTCCAGAACCTATAACAAGGTCCCATCCTTGACCACCCCATCAAAGCCTGTTTCCAATAAAAAGTCAAAGAAGCAGCAATATTTGTAATGCCACCTATGTCAAATAGCACAGTATGGTGGCATGATTTGTTTCTAGAAATATTCCTTGCAGTGTCCCTATATGGACTCATCATATAGCAAGCACATCTTAAAGTAATCTCTACAAAAAGTCATAAGAAAACAAAGTAGAAATAGAACATAAATAACTGAAAGGAAAAAGGGAAAAAAATGTTCCAGGCTGTCAGAAAACTAATTACTCCTTCCCATTATCTTCATTGTTGATGCAAAGAGGTAAATGTCAACAGATTGCAAAATAAAAAATGGGAATGAAAGCAAAATAAAGATAGAATGAAAATATAAAATTTGGTTTTAAGGTAAAAGAGGAGTTGTTTGACAGTCTATTGATGCAACGAGTCAATATACTCTGCCAAGAGACAGCTCTTACTTAGCCACAGAAGAAACAAGAATTATTGAGTGCATATTTCTCTTTAATTAGGGAGGGCATAGTGTGTTCAAACCTCAGTGTCTGTGCTGGCATGAGGAGCTGGGTTCAAAATCTGTGAACAGATTTTGCCAAGAATAAATGCATGTATGGGCAAATTATACAAATACTTTACTGCCACACTTCTACTGAAATTCCATTATTGTAGAGAATGTTTCTATTTCAATAAAACAAATTAACAAAAATATCCCTTCAGCTATCTTTCTGTGAATCTCTAGTTAGGCCTTGCAAAATATATTCTTAAAGTATTAATGCCTGCTGCCTCAAATTAGAGTCAACTGACATTAGAAAAAAATACACTGGCTTTGTATTTATTTATTTCAACTGAAAAGATGATTTTCAAGCACAGTTGCACCAGTTTAACTGTTAAAAATTCAAGGATGTACGTAAATTAAGTTTCTCATCCCCTTGCTAGGCTTTAGCCCCCAAGCACTTCCCACTTAGCAACTGATGTAGAAAACATCCTGTTTATACCCTGCATTCTAGTAAATAGTGTGTGAAGTCATACCTGTTCGCAGGAGTAAACTATAAAATGGCAGAAGATCAAAAATTCAGTGGCACTTTTAACACCTTTCAAATTATCTCTTGCAATTGGGATGCAAGTCTCATACAGCAGCTGTTTTCCTCCAGAAGAAACCTGTGCTTTTTACCAAAACTGTAGTCAACTGCTCTGTGCTTTTCCATATTCCAAAACTGCCAGATGGTTTCGAATTCTTCCCATGTCTTTTTAACATGGTCTCTCCTGAAAACTACGAGAGCATGAAACTCAAAAAATATCCAGAATCAAGTACTGCCAAGCCATTCAATGCTGGAGCTTTGATGGCACTAAGAGGGCTCCCTGGCCCTGAGCAGCTTCACCCAGGACCCACACTGTGCCCAGGTCTCAGGACCCCGTGGCAGCTCCCTGGGGCTGTCAGAGCCTGCCCCAGTGAGGCTGCAGCAGGGCTGGGCTCCATCCCCAGCGAGGTGCCTGATGCCTGGGGCTGCCCTGGTGCCCCCAGCTGCCTCACTCCTGGCCAGGGTGGTGGGACAGGACTGCCTGGGGACACTGTGCAGCTCCAGGGGTCAGGGCCCCAGAAAGCCAGCTGCCTGTGTCACACCCTGACATTCATAAGTAACTGAACAGATAACCTGCTCAATCTACTGAGATAGCTACAGCCCTGTTTTGCTACTTAAAATCAATGCATGGCACAATAGTTTCAGTTGTGCAATTCCTGTAAAAACCAACACAGAGAAGTACACTAGCACAGTGACATTATTGCCTGCCAGACACTACACCTCAAATCTTTGCCACTTCAAGTATTTCTAAGGTGAGAAAGATGAAGGCAGAGGAACATGGGAAGGAAGGCTATTTGATTACAATTATGGTTAATCTTTACATATACCCTGTTAAACTGTGTAGTTGTTTTTTATTTATTTAAAAAGTTTTCTGGCTCACTCAGCAGTGTAGGCAGCTATGCAGGACAGACTGTTTCTACAGTCCTGTAAAAGTACTCTACCAAAAATAAATGTGTTAATTATACTCTGAAGGTTCTGCTGCACCACAATGAAAGTATAAAGAAGATAAAGATTAAAACAGGCCCATACGGCACAGACTTCTACAACAGGGAAGAAAATCTGTTTCTAAAAGAGAATTACACCCAAATCAAAAATATTTAGATTCATGATTTCAAGTTGCACAAAACCAGACATGTTTTATACATCTTTAGAACAAAGCCTGTGTCACCAAAAGGTTATATGCAGATTTATAAAGGCTTTAAAATTAATATTAGCATTGCCCCTATGATATGCTGAGTTTCTGTGCTCTAAGTAATAAAGATCCTACACATCACCTTCTTTTTTGAGTAAGCAGTGGGATCAATAAGATGCCACACAAACTTCCAGTTACAGGCATATGTTCAGCAACAAAATATGCATAAGCAACACAATCCCAAATGTTCCTCTTCTTTCTCCTTATTGACGATATATTGATGATATAAGCAGCAGAATGTATTGGAGCAGTTGAAGAATAGCTAAGAGAGAAGGCAGAATACTGAACTCACATGAATCTGCTGTCAAACACTCTGCTGCTCCCTAAATTAGGGCTGTTGTATCCTCTCACATCAATTTTTAAAACAGGTCAAATAGTCTGGAAGACACTAAACTCCATCAGGGTACTTGACTTGGCGCCACAGTGCAACACAGTGCTTAAAACAACGCAGAATTCCTCTGCTGATGCCACTCTTCAATCTAACCAATGGCAGGAGCATAGAGCAGGCACAGAGAAAGCATCTGACTTAATTATTGGGGAAACAAGACACTACTATATTACCAGAATCTTAAGAGAGGACATCCCTTTTGTCAGAATAAGTGCTTCTCCTTCATAAATTATTCTTTGCTTCAGAGAAAATATGTAGCTGGACAAAAATGTTGATCTGAATGCTTTTTTCTTCTTCTTTTGCTGAAATCTGTATCACAGCTATCAATTACACATCCTTAAAGCTTTATGCCAAGGCAAGCAAAGTAAAAAACATGTTCTGACTCTAGAATATTACCAAGTGATTTCCATGAGTCTGGCACAAGACTAGGTTTATTGATCTAAGAAAGGGCAGAGCTGGGATCCACTGAAGGGAACATTTTCTCTAAAACACAGATCACCTTTCATGGCTATAGATATGTCCACAGAACTTCCACAAACAGGTTCTTTGGGTTTTTGCCTGAACAGTGAAGTTTTGCCTGAACAGTGTTTTTCACCTCATAGATAAGTTCATCTGTGATAAGTTAAACGAAATGGCCAAGGGTTTCACAATATTTTGTTACTAAAATAAGAAAAGCATACCTATCACTTCAGTACAATTATCCCCAATGGTTGCACACTTCTCTCTGTATGCAAACATTATGAATCATGTAACACACACTTGAATTGCTTCAATAAGATGTAGCAAGCAGAAATTTTCATCCACTAATGCCTTTCATTAGGCCTTAAATTCTCATTCTTTGCAGCAAAACTAGCAGAGGCACTACTCTAATCCCTTGTGAGCCATTCAGCCTTCTTGTGAGCTCGGTCTCACAGCTGTGAGACCCAAGTAGCAGAGGGGCTGCCCAGGCACAACATCTTGCTCAGCTATAGAATGTCATCACATTGTAAACAGAGACTAACAAAGATCTAGCTTTTCAAGTCAAACAGAGCTTAAAATATGCAATAATTCGCCTGAAGGAAGAATGTTATGTATCTATCACGGCATTTACATCATGAATTTTAATAAGTGTTAGGAGTACCTCTCTAGTAGTCTACTCTTAACATGCTTCTTTTCCTATTACACACATAGTTTCAGCATTTTTGCTACCCCAGGACACCAAATTCTAAAGGACCAAATTATTAAATTTTTGGTGAGCAAACAGTAGCATAACAGTGGTAATAGTTTTATGTGCAAAACCTTGGAAGAGTTAGATCACACTTTGTACAACTAGAAAAAAAAAAATGGAAAAAACCTACCTAGCAGCCATGGTATTCAGTAGGGTAACTCATTCATTTTCCATCTGAATTTCCTCAGGAGTAAAGGCTGCAGACCTTTGATAAAAACAGTCAGGCTTGGCAAACAAGTATATTTATTTGCCTGAACCATAACAGAATTTCGCACCCTACCATTTCCCAGATTCCCACAATTTCAGCCAAGCTCACCAGTCTAACAGAAACACAACATCTTTGTCTCTCCCTTTCTCTAAAAAGGCCTCTCAAAACACTCAACATGTCATTGTTACCCCAAATCCTGTTCTTCTGTAGCATTTGTTCATCCACTTGAAATCAGCGCACCCATCCTCATCTCCCAAGTAACTGCACTCTGTCAGATGAAAACAGTGTTGCTGTCTCTAATTATTAATTCTAAGCCACTGAGTCATTGAAATACTGGAAGTTATTGAGAACTGAAACCCAAGATTACAAATTTTATCATATTCCAGGTACTCAAAAGTATATCTATATCATTAAGTCTGTTAAATCCATTAGTTCTTGGTTCTCATTCCAGTTCTCTGCACAACACCAAGACCTTACCTTATCCATAAAACACTCCTTTTCAATTTTTCCTTTAGTTCATACCAATCACATAAAGATGTTGAATAGTTTCATAGCCAAAAAAATCACTACAGATCTTATTTCATCTCTTCATAAATTCCTTCACTTTATTATTTATCTTCACAATATAGATCACAAAAATTATTTAAAGTAATCCTTAGCTACTTCATACAAATAAATTTCTTCACAGAGATAATTACTTCTTCAAAGAAACTATAAACATCTCTTTCTGCCTGTATCAGATATCTCTAGGCACATTCTAGAGCATTTCTAAGAAGATCAACTCAACACAACAGTTTGGGTAATATTCACAGGTTCATAAGCAGTATCTTGTCTGCTCAGTTGCACGTCATTCACAGTAAGTCCTATATTCCCTGGACAGAGATACCTCCAGTGTTTTCAAATGTGCTTTCCCTGATCGGAAAATATGATGAACATTGATGGTACTGTCCCACTGAACTTAAAGGAAGTCTTTCTAAATCTGCCAACTGCCAGTGCTTAGGGGAAGGTGTATTCCATAAACTCAGGGAGAGTTACAGTCTACAGCTGTGATGACACTACGAATATAGAACAAAACCCAGCAGGCCTTGCACAGCTATTTATAGTCCTGGGATTTACCCTAGTGGCATCTTCTGGGTTCAGCCACTGAATTCAGGTTTTCAAATTTTGGTGCAGAGATTGCCTTTCTTTTAACTCTACCATTATATCTCCTTGACTAACACAGTGATTGAAAAGAAAACCATATTAATTGAAAACTGTCTATTCAATAGTATCTCCTTGCCCCAATGGCTTAAAACACTTGTATTCTTTTTAAAATATTTATATATCGCCTGGCTGCTGAGCTATACATACTGCGGCAAGTCTTCCACCTGCTGGACAAAAGGCAGCACTAAGCTTCCGTAACAGGAAACAGATGCAAGAAATATCTGAGAGCAACACAATGACAGAAGAAAAAAATATTAAAAAGGCGGCATCGAGGTGCCCTTGTTCTTGTCTAAGTGCAGTAAGTAAATAAAGGTGAAAATGCAGCCATCAGAATAAAGGGATACAGAGGTCAAGCATCTGTGGCCGAGGCTGTTCCACTTTCCCAGTATTCCTCGTTTTACAAACTGTGTCTACAAGGTCTCTTTATTTGTGTTTTACAAAGGACCTGCATTACTTGGAATGGAAATACTACTGGCCTTCTGCCTTTTGAGGTGTTCTGGGTTGGTAACTGCCCTAATCAAGCAAGTAGAGAAATTTCCCTCATTGTGTTCTTTGCCTAGCTCAGGTGACTGGCTAAATCAGAACATCATGTGATCACATTCTGTGATCCTAAACCAGCTTGGCATTTGCCAGATTCCCATGCCCTCGAGCAGATTCAGACTGGATGCCAGGCTAAGCGCTGAAGGTTTTTCGCTCCCGGATCCCGCCGGAGGGAGGACTGCTCCTGTGCTCCCGGGGAGAGGAGCGATGGTGCTGTGCCCCAGGGTGGGGAAGGGGGAGATGCTGCTTCCTGCTCAACCTGCATCTCAATAAGACATGGAAAAGGCTTTCAGCAGCGTCCAGCTCTGTATCAGACTAGAGGGTGTTATCTACTCATTCAAAAAAAACAGGAACATGGTCTTAACTAGAGTTCACTTAGATCTTTCAAAGCTCAACTACCTTTTTTATTATGTAGCTTGCTTTGAGACCCCCAGCAGCATTTTTCCCTGAGGTATTGCCTAAGCCTTGAGCCAATCAAGGATGCAAAAGGAGAGGCTGCAGGTCTCCTTTGGTGTTATTCACTCTCCTCTAAAATGTACACATCATCAAGATGGGGGAAGGTTGTGAAACTGCAACCAAAGTCAGGAAAAGATGGGTTACAGAGTCTTGTGGGAGCATTCAGAAATCTTAAACGGGATTAGCAGACATTACTGATATTGAAAGCTGAGCCATAATATGAGCTTTATCATTTCTAGATCTTGACAACAAAAGTGGGTTTTTTTTTTTTTTTTTTTTTTTTTTTTCTCTTTTTTTTCTTTTTTGGCATAGAAAACTATACTCATTGCACTGCCCTTAATGGTCACAAGCAAAATCAGGCCTCAGTGTTTCAAAATTAATCTTCAGAAATTAAAGACCAAATAAAGGTGCAGATGAAGCATGTAGGAGACCTCATATTTTATGTTACCAAAGGCACCACAAAAGAGTCCTCCCCGTATAGCTGTACACATGTGCACACAAATGCATAAAGAGATTCATATCTGTATCAGCTATCTTAAAGGGTCAGTGTCACAAAGTTAAACATAGTTTAGTGACAATAATTGCAAGAAAATAGTTTCTTTAATGCATTATCATTTCTAAATGACACAGTTCCTCAAGAAGCCATAATCTGAGAGACAAATCATTTCAAAAGTAAATAAAATTACATAGAAGGAAACTAATTACAATTGTAAAAAATGCATTAAAACCATAAAATAATCCTAAAGGAAATGTGATGAGAAAAGGTTAAGAATTATTTTTAAGTAAAACAAGAATAAAGACAATTTAATGGTGTTATCATACATTTTCTGTGATAATTTGGACACAGAGGAAATGTACAATGAATAGTTCACTAGCCTGTTTTATGCCTGGTAAATCAGATGCAGTCATACCATATGGCTGATGAAATTCTATTTTTTTTCAGAAATATTTAAGGATTTATTTCTAAATAAAGCTTTAAAGTTGATATTTGTTCAACAGGATGGGACCACGTGTTAGGAAAGCAAGTGGCAGAGAAATGCTTCACAATTTTCAGGTCAGAGGATGCCACAAAACACTCAGAAGAGTTTAAGAAAGTCAGTCTGTGTCATTAATAGCAAATATAACTGAGATATCTTCAATGCTATAGGACCTGCCAACATCTAAAAAATCCTGGATAAAATAAAACAATGCCAGCAGCAGCACTAAGTCAATAAGAAAGCCAAGAACAGTAATTACATGCTAATTTACGTGTGTTTACATTAGATCATGGGAACTGGTTTGATAGATTTCTTGATGTCATTACGAGTCCAGCTGATAGTAACAAATAGTGTCAGCGCAGCAGGTTCAGATCACCAAATTAAAGCAGTTTCCTACTTGCTCCACCCATGCTCTCATCACTCTTACTGTGATGGAAGCCGAAGGCCAGGCTGGCTGTGTAGTTCCTGTCCAAAAGCTCTGACATGTGCTTACAAGCAGGGTATGCTCAGCACCGGACTGACATAACCACAAGGTATCAGGACATAAACCATTTTCAATGGGAGTCCATAGGATCAGTTCTTATCACCTCCAACTTAACACTTCTGGAAGAAATAAGTCACCAGAGAAGACATGAAGACTGGGAAAAGGCAAAGAACAGAAAGGGTAGAGTTCACTGATCCAGAGCAGTCAAGATCACATGGTAACATGGACACAAGCAACCCCAACTCGTTTTAAGATAAGCAAATGAAAGTCATGCATAAGAACAAAGACAATAACTTCTGCTCTGGTGATCAGAAACACTGAAAAGAGTCGTCAAATTAACATGGAGTTTTAATGAATCCTGTGCCCAAAGGGACTACTGTGATTCTGAGATGTTTAAAATGAAGACTACGAAGCAGGAGCAGAAAATAGGAGCACAGTAGTTCCTTTAACTCTGTGTTTGGCAGTGTTGTATCTTTTTTTTTTTTTTTTTAAAGCATAACCTGTTTTCAAGCTAATATGTTAAAAGAACATTGATCAGCTACAATTAAATCAAAAATATGCACAGGGATGATTCAGAGGTTTGATGATGCAGGACTCAGAGACTTGATCTTTTCAGCTTAACAGAGAAAAGCTGAAGCAGTGATTTGATCATGTTCTTTAAGAACCTGGATGGAGAACAGTGCACTGCAACATTTTTCAAGCTAGCAACAAAGACATAGTAAGACCCAAAGGCTGAAAGTTGAAGCCAAATATTCAGAAGAGATAGAAGATAAATATTAACAATGACAGTACTTACCTGTTGGTTAAACCATTTTTTCCCAATATTGAAGAGTAAATATCTAAGACTCTGAGGTTACTCTGAATATTGAAGTAATATGTATTTTTTTAATTGATGGACTTACAGAATATATTGTATCGTGTATTATCCAATTATATATTACTGTAATTTTCACTACAGGACACAGTTTTAAAATGACAAATAGATAAACAGTATCAGATTGCATTAGATCTAATTATGAATTGCATAAAGATGTCTCATTTTATTAAAATAGACAGATGGTAATAATATTGTAAAAATAAATGTATTCAAGATGCAAATGCCTAGATAAGCTGTATGTCAAGGTACATACTACATAGTACATTGTCAAGGTACAAGACTACTGACAATGTAAGACAATTGATTGTTTTTGCATAGACTTCCAAAAAACCATCCTCAACTATAGATGGTATCTGGAAAATAATATTTCCAAGGGATAAATCTTAACAACTGAAGGGAAAAAAAGTCCTTAGAATAAAATTCTTGGAAAAGCTTAGACAAATGTTTTGCAGTACAACTCTGGGGGGAAAAAACATATTAGGAAGATAACAACTAGTGTAAGCAAATAAACATCCTGATTTACACACCTCAGGTATCTAAAACTCTCAGTATTTCATTTGCAGAAAGAAAATTAAATATCTAAAGTATTTTCATATCTCTTCATGTATGAACATGTGTGCATGGAATACACTAAAATGCTATTTACTGGCAAGGATTTGCATCACTTTGTAAATTCTAAATTAAAGCCCAAAAAAAAAGCTTAAAATTAAAATATCATTCCTGTCCTCAAAGATCAATTGTTTGGCCTTTTTTAAACTTCCTGTTTTGCTATATAGGAACTCTTCTTTATCACACTCGATTCAGGGAACATGCTCTTATTGTTTTGCTTTGCTTTACTCCCCATCAGCAAAAAAACTACTGCACCTGAACAAGACTCTAAACCCCTTTTCCATGCATGTTTTCTCACTGAATTAACTGACATCAGTAGATTGTTTGCTTTTAACCCTGACATCCCCCCTCCAACCTATTTTTGAAACAAATTTTATTTTAGGATGTCCTGACTCTGATACTAAATTGGAAACCCTGGTGTGAATTTTATAGAACACTATTTCCTTTTATAGAGGATGTTCACAGCTAATCTGTCATCTAAAGGGCAGACAGAGGCCAGAAGGTTAGGAAACCAGGACAGGTGGCCCAGCAGCAGCCTGAAATCTAAACTTTTTTGGCATTTTGTGGTTAATTATATTGCAAGGAATCTGAGTGTTTTCTCACAGCACCATGTTTTATTAACACTAAAAAAACCTCAGCTCTGTAACAGAATAGGCAATCACTGAGCAGAAAAACTTTCTTGCAGAACTGTTCTTCCACCCGAGTAAAGATGGACAGCAAATTCCCTGTTTCCCATAGATCTTTTCCCAAGAAGTTATGCCAGGAAATGAAGAATCCGGGTTTGTTCAGGCTTCCCCTCAGCCCTGCAAACACACACTTGTGTTTCTATGTTTACAACACGCTTTAAAAAAAACACACTTACCTAGTCAGCAAGTGATGCCAATCCCCCATCATTCTATTGTTATTGACAATGTAATGGAATGAAATTATTGTTCAATACCACTTCTCAATCACTAAAAATTACTAGTTCTGTACTTGCCATCTAATCCAGTGTAAATACACAGCATGGCCACGTTGTCACCAAAGCAGCCACAATCCGAAGGTCTTTGACTCCTCCCTTTCCGTGGCCCACCAGCAGACTCCAGGAGGCACACATAGTGTGTTTTTGCACAGATCTTACATCCTGGCAAGACCAAGTGGTTCTGCAGACAAAGCATAGTTTGCCCTTGTTCGGACAAGATAGGTTGGAGATACAGGACCTGAGTCTGTAGAAGTGATCTTGCACAGAGGACAGCAGCAGAGGGAAATGGGTTACATTGGATCACACGGAGCTACCGTGCCAAGATTGTACTTAACTCCATGTGCTGGTGCAATTAGGCAGTAATCAGGAAATGGGATTTCCCCTGTGCCCCACATGTGCAATGTAGGTATCACCCAAATTATGCAGTAAAAATCTTCTCTTGCTCCCAAAAAAATATGTGGAGCAGCAGCAAGTCCTACTTTGGACTTAAGATGCTACATTCAGCTCAACACTTGCAAATCTACATCACCCATAGCATCAAACACCAGCTCAACTAGAAGGTAGAGTTTCCCCACAACCCATCCAAACAGTATGGAACACCCAAATACACTCCAACAGCACATTTGCTTTCACATCTCTTTCACATCAGCCTTCCACTATGTTGAGGGTTTTTATTTGGGCACACAATCTGACTTTGAAGGCATCAGTCAGAGCAAGGCTTCAGAAAAATTCCTCCTGAAGGCAGCGCTTTGCAGAAAAGCAGCAGGTTCAAACTTACCTTAACAACAGTGCTGAACTCAAACGCAGAGATCCTGCTAAAGATACAACCCAGAGTAGTTAACTTACTGAAAAAGTTTCCCATTTTGAACACAACTAACACTGGTTTATAGCGTTATCATGTTAAAGGCAGACACCAATCTAGTATTTGGGGAAGGGGCTTGCAAAACATAGAAAGAAAATAGAAATGTCTGTGTTTATGTGTATGTCTGCAAATGGGATGGAAGTAACTGTGTTAGTAAAAATAATTGCCATGACACAAAATAACTCTACATTGTTTCCATTTATTATCTACCACATATAAACTATTTTACTAAAAAGGATACACACTGCAGACAAAGGACAGAAGAGCAAGATAGGATATACATTTTGAGAAAATTCCTGACTTTCTATTCCTGACAATTTCTCTGTCTTCCCAGACACGTAAAATAAACATAGCTAGACTGACTTCAGCATTTTATGGTTTATAGCCCTCTGTCCCAAAATCTGCCAAAACTTGCATGCACTGAGACAAGATATCAAGAATGAAACAAAAAAAAATGGTTTTCCCCTCTGCGTTTTTCTACGCTATCTCACCCGTTAACAGTTTCTCACAGAAGTGTATTTTATTTGTAGAAGTATTCTTTCTAATTTGGACTTCTGCAAGTAACACCAAATTAAATAATTTGTGTATCTATCAACAAATGCTGCAGCTTTTGGAAAACATACCTTCTTAATAGTTTTTCAACACTTCTGGTTTTAACTTGGGAGGTCTTTGAATACTAGAGTAGGATGTCAGACAAATGGAAGACAAATTTTATAAACTTAAGAACCATGATACTTGATCCATAAATGCCAAACTAATAGGTTTCTTGATTGTCTCTCCTCACAGTGGCCCTAAACTAATTTTCTGCATAAAATTTGGCATCTCTTTTTAAGGTAGAAGTGACAGTTCTACTAATTAAAAGGTTCTACAGTGATTATAGATTTTTCTGTTTGCTGAATTCAGGGCATGCCATTTTATGTTATCTTGAAACATGTTTTTACACCAGTTAAACATAATTTGTCAGCAATTACTCTTATTTTGGTTTAGCATGTCCTTTGTTAATTAAAGTAGTCCCCTAATGCAATCTTGCCAAGTATTTTAGCTCTGGAGTTTGCAAGCCCCTAAGCTATCATCAATTTCACAAGTTTCTTAATTTACACCTGCTGAGATAGGATCAGCAGACTTGGGTTTGTTTAAATGAAAATTTCTGTTTGGATTACAGACAGAGGCTGCCTACCCATGGGCATACACGTTGGGATAAACAGCCCCCGTAGGTGGCCACTCTCCAAGTGAAAAACATTACAGAAAGTTGGCTGTACAGATAAAAGAAAATAAATGAAGGTATACTGCAAGACAAGCATTTGCATTTACTGTATTTCAAACAATACAACACTGATTTTGTTAAATTCAGTGTTACACTTCCATCAGCATTATAAAGGTCTTTAAAGACAAGGTACTGAAGTGATGTGTGTGCATGAGAGAGCAGTTACACACAGACCAAAGCTTTCAAAACTGACTAGCAGCTGTTAGCCTATTTGTATAAATTTAATGTCTGATTTTCAAGAGTCCAAGTGTTCAGTTTTTGAGAAACACAAATCAAACAAAACCATTTCCACATATATATGGCATAAATGCATGTTAGAGTATTTTAATATTAATAGGAATTTTATTTTCAGGTTTGTTATTAGTAATCTTTACCCCTAAGGTTGGTTTTCAATGAATCTTTTTACTAGGAAGAATCAAAATTATTATTCATTAATTATGGAAAAAAAAAAATTAATGTATTTCCAGAAAATACTTTAATGCTGTTTCTAAAGAAAAAAATAAATCAATCCAAAAAAACCCAAAGAATATAGCTTTGTTTTGTAAATGAAAGAAGCAGTCAAGTATTATAAAGTCAAATTTCCAACCAAAGAAATCTGCATTACGTAAAACTTTGAATAATATTATCACCTTTTCTGCAAATGCATTTATGATTAAAACAAATAATTTAATTCAGTCTAAAATGTTTGGATTAATCTAAAGAAAATTTACTCCTAATTTACATTGCCAGAAGACTTAAATACTTTATTGTGACTGGCTATGTTAGACACTTGTTTATATTGCTGGGGTTTTTTTCTAATATGATTCAACTACCATGTTTGATTTAGAGATTTGCTCCCTACAGCAATGCGTTTAAATAAATTTGGCAACAAGGAGCATAACATGATAACCTGGCCATGTAAAGGGTTAAAGTCAACAATTACAAAGATTTTAGTTGTGAAAAAAACCAGTAAATCTTGAGGCAAGCCAATAACATTTTCTTCTATTTTCTCACCAATTAAATGAGATTCTCTTTCCTAGTCTGAGGTGCATGTAGGTTATCAGGTGTGTGTGTGCTTTTAGGATTAGTCATGTTCATGGCAATACAATTAGCCTGAGGAACTGGGAAGAGTTTACACTGTCCATGTCCAGCTTTTCCATGCTCCATCTCTTATGTCACAAAATACTACAGAGTCATTTCACTTCCACTGATTGCTGCCTAAACATTCAACTACAACAATAATTAGGAATCATGGCTAGAGTGTATCAGACAAGGTCAGTGTCTCTGGCTCTAACAGATACTAAATTAAATGACTTACCATAGGTCATCTCTGTTTCTCAGTCTCTTCAGAAGGCAAGACTGTGGAAAAATTCACAGATACATAGGGATTGAGTCAAGAAAAACAGCAACAGGCTTTATAAGCAGTGGAAAAAAGTTCTAGGGCTATGATATTTTTCCCTGCAATTCACTTATTATTTTTCTCTAAAAGGAACTGCTACAGCAGTGATCTTGTACTCAGCACTGCTGTGGCTGCATGTCAAATCTTGTGTTCAGTTTTGGACCCCTCACTACTACAAAGACATTGAGGTGCTGGAACATATCCAGAGAAGGGTAACAGAGCTGGTGGAGGGCCTGGAGCATGAGTCTCATGAGGAGCAGCTAAGAGAGCTGGGGTTGTTTAGTCTGGAGAAAGGGAGGCTCAGGGGGGACCCTTATCACTCTCCAAAACTACCTGAAAGGAGACTGGAGAGAGGTGGGCTTCATTCTCTTCTCCCAGGTAATAAGTGACAGAATGAGAGGAAATGGTGTCAAGTTGTGCCAGGGGAGGTTTAGATTGGATATTAAGAAAAAAATCACAGAAGGGGTTGTCAAGCATTGGAACAGGCTGCCCAGGGAAGTGATGGATTCAGCATCCCTGGAGGTATTTAGAAGACATTCAGATGTGGCACTCAGGGACATAGTTTATTGGTGGACTTGGCAGTGCCGGGTTAGCAGTTGGACTCAATAAAAAGTCTTTTCCAACCCAAATGTTTCTATGATTCTAAGGGCATGCCCTTCTCTGTTCAACAGCTGGCACTTTGCTATTAAGGAACTCTCTACAGGAGACTGTCAGCAAACAGGGGTATCAAGTACTTTATTTAACAGGCACTAAATTGTTAAAAACAGTTATCCAATAAGTTTTCCAGGTAAGCTGCCATGGGGAAGAAAATGAAAGATGATAATTTTTTATATTTTTATGCACATATATGCACAATTCTTTCCACTGTAATGCGTGCAGAAAACTACTCTTGTGATACTTAGTTTTGCTCCCTATATGCTTCCAAAAATCATAACTTCTCTTAAATAGGAAGGAACTGAGTATTATTCTTCCTTTACTCAAACTTCTGACTTTCATCAGTCAGCTTTTTCCAGTCATTTGTTATGGGTATAGTCTCTTAATTGCAATCTTTCTGCATCGGGGAGCTTTTCTATTGTACTTAATTATACAGTATCTAGTGTGGGGCTCTTTTCTGGTTGTCCTCTTCCACAATGCAAATGATAATCTTAAAGCAACATGATGTTGTAGGAGTAAAAATATAAAATTCAAGCCAATTTTGTTCTGAAAATTTCCCAGTTGCTCTATGAGATTAAATATAAATTCAGAGTCTGAGCTTTGCTTTAGCAAAATTTTCACTTTAAATTTGCATAAACAGCCGTGTAGCAGATGCCTTTAACTTTCTGACCACACATTACAGAGATTAGTGAGGTCAGGTATACTCAGAGGACAAGATGTGGCCCTGCATGATGACTCTTCATGTTAATGAAAATATTAATATAAAAATATTCATGCAAATTATAAAATGGAGTCATACAGTGCATATATTGCAGGAACTGATGATGGATATTCAGCAGCATGTGGTGCTCCCTGTGAAATTTCACTATGTGAAATACTTAATAAACTAATTTCTGTAAAATTACATATCATCTCATGAAAAATACATTATATTCCCTACCACTGCCAAGAGGAGGTGCCTGCTCCTGTACAGGTGCTCTCAAGATGGGGAAGAATGTGTGAGGTTACGGATGGTGAAATGAGGAAGACATCTGAGGGGGCTGAGTACCTGGGATTAATTTAGAGGAGCAAGTGAAAAGGGAGGTGGTGGAGTCCTTTAGTGTCCAGCTGGGTGAGGGGAATGCCCTGAGGAGCCACCAGACAGGAATTCCCTGTGGTATTTAGTTGTACCTAGGTCAGTTCTTTTGCCTGCATTCTGTTGCACACCATTCCCTCACTGCTGGGATCCAACTCAAGAAACAAGGGAGCAGCCCTACTGTCGTACTCTGTTAACAGAGTTGAAGAGCTTCATGTTTTGTTGATAAAGCAAAACACGAAAATGCATGTCATGACAATCTCTGAAATATTATTTGATCACACCATATTTTTACATTGTGAAAGCAATTGTTTAAATCTAGAACAATTCCATTTGCAATGAAAACACTAATGGTATTTTATTTCTGTTAGGGGGGAAATAAGTTTAGATAAATAATTTTGCCTTGTGACCAAAGAGAACAAATGTTCACCATCTTTTCACTTGTCAGTGGAAATTGAGCCTTCACTCTCTACTCACAAATGATGTTTTCAAAGCTCTGCCCCCACCCTTAGGTTATCTCTTTCTTCAAGTGTGTTGTGCAGACATAGATGCAGTGCTCACCTGAGGTCTCTTATAGTGAAATAATTAACTCCTGCGTGTCACGCACGTTCTTCTTCATGCTTGCCAAGATGACCTCTGCTTTTTTTTTTTCACAGCAGCTTCGTTGACTCAGATCATTAGGAATATGATGAAAAAAGAAAGAGATTAAGGTAATGTATTTTATTTTACACTGCAGGGGACTGGGAATGTAACTGCAGTCAGTTATTACATCTCAGATGGGGTGCAGTAATTCCCCACCAAGAAACAGCAACTACTCAAACTCTTCGAACTGAACTATTCATAACTCACAGTATTCTGCTGAATAAATGGCTTGATTCACATGCAACTGTTGCCTTAAGATTCTCCCCCTTCTCTTTTGTAATAGCATTCAAAAAGTCAGTAATTCTTCTATTTATATTTGTGCATTTATTATTTGTGCTTTCCTTAATTGAAGTTCTTCTTGCTGACATTATGCTGTTTCTCCAAATTATCAGGATAATTTTAGCTTCTAATTTTATCATTTAAAATGTTTTCAGCCCTACCCAGGCTGGCAAAATCCAGTAATTTTGTTAAGTATAGTCTATAGTCTCTGCTCCTGACTCATTATTAAATGCAAAAAGTAAAGAAATGGGCCTGTATAATGATACCATCTGAAAGAACTTTTACTTTTATAGGTAAAGGCACTGATAACTGTTCTTAACTGTGATTTAATCTGGTCCATGTCTCCCCAGTTTAGGAGAAAGTATTAAATAACAACATTAAAACTTCTAATATCATCAAGCTACATATACTGTTTCTCCCTTAAACACTCAACCACTTACTCTGCTAACAGAGAAAATTGTGTTGAATTGAAGACATTTGTTCTTGAAAAATCTGTTTGTTTTTGTTTAGTTTCTTTATCCTCTCACTACTTGTAATGTTAATTGTCTGACTTAATAATTTTCTGATTATCAGTGTTAGGCCAAAGGATTTGCAAACGTCAGGCTTTCCTTAAGAAAAATACTATGTCCTTTTTTATCCCAGAGAATCTTCGTCAGGGTTGTGATAGAGAATGTCATGACTATTCTCACTAAGTTACCTCAGATTTTTAGATTTTCCACCATCAGTTTCCACCAGTGTCAACATCATTATTTTTAGAAAATTGGAGATTGCATAACTACTACTTTTGAAAATTTTAACAACAGCTAGCAGTATAAAACTACTGATTTAAAGGCCTAATACAGACAAATCTAATTGCCGAGTTACCTTCCCACTTGGATCATTTTTCTCCTCACTTCTTGACTACTGTTATTTTTTCCATTAGTTGTCCTTCCTCAGTGCTTTGTATTTAAGATGCTATAAATACAGTGCAGTGCTTCAGAGGATGGTCTCCTTGCTCCTGCTGTAAGAGGAGGAAAAACTTGTTTGACAAATGAGCTTTCCAAGCTGAGACACTCATAGTTAAAACTGACACTGTTTGCCTTCCTGTCATCAAGGATAACAGAGGTAAACTTTGGAAATCACTTCGTTTCTCTTGCTTTAAAGTAAGTCATGAGAACTCATGGAGGTTGCAGATACTGGAAAATATCTGTAATTCCTGGATATTACTGTAGTTCTAATTTAGGAAGTATGAAGAGCTGAGTTAATGTGGTTTGTTTATATGGGACATCACAACACTGTTATTGTTATTCACCACTTGGCACAAAGGGGAACTTGGAGCATTTCCAGGCAATCTACAAACTGGAGTAATTTCACAAAATACTTGAGACAGCTGAAGAGGCAACATCAGAAACAGAGTTTTATCAAGCTCAGACACTGGGATTCACTCCCAGGTTTTAACTTAGGAACACTTCAGATCTGTGATAAATTTAGCTCCAGAAAGAGCTACTTATGATGCAGGAGCAATTGCATATTCCAGCCAGGGTGCTCCTCCACAATGATGCAGGTCTTCAACACGTCCTCTGTGATGTGTGCCAGCCTTGTGTTATTGTCCTGAATACCCCTAGGACATCTCAGATTGTGTCAGGCCCTCAAGTTTAGAGAAGTATAGCATTATCTGGAAGGTACTGGAGTCACAAAATCCACTGATTAAAAATATATTGTAAGCCTTGAGAGATTATTTCTCAGGCTGCAGATGAGAACACAGGACACCAGAAAGATTACAGACTTTTCCAAAACTCGGGAATACACTGTGGCTTTATTGCTGATGTAAAATCAACAACAAAGTTAAAGACAATCTTACTGTCATCTAGCTATAAAATGTTTTAAAAATCTGCTTCTTATTTTGAGATTTACAGATATTTTATCCCAAGCAGAGGTAAGAATTCTCTAAACCATGAATAAAAATTAATAGAAAGTCTGAAGAAGTATATGAAAAGATTAGTACATACCACAATACATACTTGCCTATAAAGTAAAGGTTTTCTCTACAGGAATACAAATTTACATGAGATAGGAGACCATAGGAAAAGTCTGTTGGGTTTTCTTTCAGATCTCTAAACTCAAAATATAAAAACATTCTTATTGAGAAAAAGATCCAGAATATTAAAAAGGTCCCCTAATAACTTTGTGAAATGAATATATTATGGTTACAGATCATCCACATCGTGTTTCAGACTCTAACCCACAAAGGAGTGCCTTAATGGCAGCACCACTGTTACAGACACAAGTGGTAAACTTGTTGTCAAAGCTGCAAACCAAAATGAAAGGGGAGTTACTTGTCACTGCCATTGCAACTGGCAATGTGTTCTGGAGGTTCTGAATGGAAAAGTGACTAATACAGGAAACACAGCAGTGAAGAAAACCAATCTTGCCCTGAGGAAGAGGGGACTGCTTAGTTTCCAGGTTGCAGAGGTGAGGAACAGCATAGGCCACACTGCAGAAGGAATCACATGAATTTCTAATATTTCAATTCAGTGAAAATTCTAATCTTATGTGCACTTCCAGACACACTTGCCCCTAGCAGATCACAACCAAAGGAGAATACAAGCAACCAACATTTCTCCTACATACAATAAATTCTTAGCAGTGTAAAGTGAAAAGCTAAGTATTACATAAAGCTAAAGCACAATAAACAAATGGGTTGTGGATGATGAAGGACAGCTAACTGTCCTGCTGAAGCTGAGGATTTGTGTAGTTATTTCTGCAATACTGCAGTCATGTGTGCACAGCAAATTACATGAAGACCATTTGGGAACAGTGAAATGAAAAATCTTGCCCAAGGATGTGAGTTGTAGCCAGGGCCTGTTAGACAAATAGAGGAAATAGCACAATTATGTCAAGGTTGTCGGGCAACAGAACAAGCCTGAACATGTTATGTTGTGTTGCTGCTGTGGGTGGCTTCTCTACAGCAATAAGTTCTTATTGACTGAATTACTCACAAATCATGTATTTTGATAGCAGTAAGTAGTCACTCCGAATTACTTCATGTATTCCAGGTCAATCTAGATGCCTCATCCTGTCTGGCAGAAGCATTAAGGTTGGTAGGAATGCAAGAGCATTCATTTCCAACTTACCCCTAAAAGGTTGCAGGTATCTGTGACACCAATTTTTTTTTAAATTCTGCTAACACAAAATAATTATCTATAAATACAAGCAAGCAATTTTCTCTCTGCTCCTAAACATAGACTGCATAAGACATATTGCAATTTTTTCATGAAGAAATCTAATAAATCATAATCTTAATTCTAAAATCTAATCTAAATCATAATCTTCTTCTATAGAAATTAAGATTATGCTACTACCAATTGTTGTCAAGTGTTATTTATACTTTCTCAGCCACCTAGTGGTCATGTTCCCTGGTGAGACTTCCCCTGATGGTAGGCAGCATGGCTGTTCTTTGCATCAACCTAACTACATTTCTCAGCATGAAGCTTCCTGAGGGAAAGCAGATATTCAGGCTTCATTGTGCACCTTCGATTTTTTTTTTCTTTTTATGGAAAAATAGAATAGATAATTGTGAATTCTACTCCACATGTTTAAAATGAGCATAGTACGAAGCCAAATTAGTAACAGCAATTTTCACTCTAGGAAAGTTATAAGGTGCTGCCATGTTGCTGTTCTGGTACTTTAACCAGAGGGTTCCATGAACATTACTGTCAGAGCAAACTGGGCTAAAACCAAACAAATAGTAGCTTAATTTGGATCAGTGTTGCTGCTTTTGTCACCTTGGAAGACAGTAGAATAAAAACCTCAGGTTTGTCAGTCAGGGATTTACCCTGACACAGGATTTTCGAATCAACTGTTTTCTTCTTTTAGAAGTGTTGCTCTGAGTTTGATTTCATTGAAAAAAATTTTATTTAGATCTTTTACTTGACATCTTGTGAAAGTTCTCAAATTTCTAGAGAAAGTGTTTCACTGAGTGACAGGCTATTTGGGGAAAATGCCTGTCCTGAGACTAAATTCATCTGGATGAGGTTTTCTGTAAGTTTTGAAAGACAAAGCCTAGTTTTCTGCCTCTCCCAACTAGAACAGCCTGTAAATGACTACAGAACAGACTATACTGAACAGACAAGTGATTAGCTAAGCTTACTTACATAAATACACCCAACCCTGGGTACAATGAACCCATCTGGATCCAGGTAGCTATCCCCCACACTAATGAAACAGAGTATAAGTGATGCTACACTTGCTGGGAAGTTAGTAAAGCAGGCTTTAAGGGCTGAAACCGGAAATCAGACTCATTAATGAACCACACCTGTCTCTCTAAGATTCCTTGCAGGATGCTAAGAACGGGTTGAAGGAGAAGATGATCTCTTGCAGTCATTTCAATATGCAGCAACAAAATAACAGCCTTGTTATTTTTCATATCTTCTGTGGGGATTTCTGGACTATATATGAGTAGGTACAAACCAGTGGGTTATTCCCTGAGACATTACTTTGACCTATTCAGGAATAGCAAAATAGATATTTTCTTCTTTTGACTGGGTTTTTTTTCTTTTTTTGCCTCAGGTTTGACCTTCTCTAATATTCTGCTCTGCAATAATAATTGTAGTGAAATAACTTAGGTCATTCTGTCTGAGAACAGAAGCAACAGCACTCCTATCTTGACAAATTGTAGCAAGTTTTCCATGCATTAAATAGCCCACTACAGCTTTAACCTGTAACTCCAAATCAGTGGTGAATTGAGTCCATTCTTCTCAAAGGAAACCCAGGACACTGTGATTCAAGGTTCTTGTATCAGTACTAGGGAGTGTCTTTGTAGTATTACACTTTCAGTCATCACACCCAGTTCAAAGGTATGAGAAATTTATACACACTGCAGTCTTCTGATGGCAAATCTGCTTCACCTTGCTCAGGGAAACCAGTTTTCACTGTTGATTTTGCACAGAAAAAATTACCAGAGGTTGACACATAGAAAGATGATGCATGTAAATCAAGGAATCACATGTAGTCTAGCTCACAGTAACATGTAGGAGTGGTACTTTTCATTAAAATAATGAAAGCATAAAACAAAAAATCAAGACTACTTAACCTGACTGTACCTTAGCTATTCCCCAGTAATTCTAATCTGTGCATTTGAAACCAGAATTTCTATGGTACCAAGGCATTCAGGTCCATGAATTCACAAATATTGGTTCACCTTTCCAGTTAATTTGAACACAACATTTACCCAGAAAAACATTCTAATATTCGTTATCTTTGTTCAACAGGGGACAAATTTTTGTTTTAAACAGGATGTGTGCAGTATAAATTTTGTTTCTAAATGGCAATAACAAGAAGCTTTAAAGTAAATCAGACACCATAAAGTAATTCCACAATGCCTTGGAAAGAACCCAAGACTTGCTGGTACCTAAATATATTCTCTGTGGGTAAATGGAGAGGCCACCCTCAATGTGAACAATAACTATATTCCCCTGATAACTCTATGGAATACTCCATGAAATGAGTTCTCTCTGATAAGGAAAAGGATGGAAATTTACTTTCTCTGAACTGTTGCTTATTAAAATGCAGAAGATGCTGGTATCCTTCTTTAAACAAGGTAAAAATTTATTTTGATGAAAAACTTTGTTTCTAAAACCTTACTTCAGCATTTTTCAATGCCAGGTACCTAGAATTAATTTGTATCACAATATAGCTACGATATAAAAATGAATTATTTAATAGTGAGAGAACACAGCCATAATAAAAGAGCCTCAATAGCTCAAACATTTTTACTTTACTTGTTACTGCTCCACTATAGATGAAAAACATGCCTAAAACAAATGTTGTGAAAGGATCTGAGAACGGCTGGAAACAAATTTGCAATTTATTTAATTATGAAATTTCTGGAGACTGCACCAAGTCTCAGATATTTACTGGTATCTCAAATGGCATTTCTACATTTGCTTCAAAATGTTCTGTATTTTTCCTCATGCTCTTCATTTTGAGATTCTTTTTACTGAAGGGATCATGACATCATGAGTAGTGTTTCAGTTTTATCAGGTGTCAGGTGACACATACCATGACCTTTGGGTGTTTCACTTTCTTTACCTCAAAAGTTCAAAACTTGTATAGTCAATATTATTATTTTAAGAGCTGTGGAAATTTCAATTTGTAGAGATACATAAGTTATATCAATACTTGAATTAAGTCTAAGAGAGACACCTTAGAACTACATTTAATCTCAAATTATACAAAACACAACATACTACCTGGACATTAAGACACCTCATGAGAAATCTCTTGTCTCCACATGACCATGTGCCCTTTTAATTAAATACATTTTTAAATCACTGGGATAAGAAAAAGTGCTTACTTTTAATTTACCTAACATGAAATATAAATTAGACATTATTTAGGACTATGCTGCCATAGTTAAATGTTTTCTGCTCCACTAACTATCCTAGTCTTCTCCATTTTACACTGCAATCTATAACACAAAATTTAAAATCTATATATCAATTTATATTAATGTGGTAATCAGCACATATACAGCCATAAATGTAATGGTTGCTAAAATACTTAATACATTCCTCTTCTAAGTACATATTAATTTAAGAAAAACTAAATTTTAATAAACCAATCAATAGTTTTAATAATATCTGCAAAAGGAACATTATTGTTTTCACTATATTAATTTGGAAAACTATTGAAAGCAATGTAGTCTCTGCAGAACAGCTCTAAGGAACTGAAGAAAAATACTTTATATTAATACCAATATCATCCACACCCTGATTTCCAGCTTACCAGACTGGTGGCCTTGGATATATGATGACCCTTGATTTATCATGACAGAAGAAAACAGTCCTTTAAGAGTTCCAGAAGCTGCTCTGATAACCTGAGTGGATTGGGATAGCCGAGATCCGCCAGAGATTAACATGTGCACCATTTATCAGCCCATAAACTCCTCATGCAGCAGCTCCAGGAAAACAAGAGTGAATCAGTGAGGAATACTTCAGCCTGCACCGCCCACACTTCCACATCAGCATCAAACCAGGAGCTGCACAGACAAGCCCCAGCCACTCAAGGAGCCAGGGAGCCACACAAACCAGCCCAGTGCCCACCGCACACAAGGGAAGCTGCCAACAACCTTTCATACATCTGAGAAAAAGTGCTCAGTGTGGCCCTAGAATACAGGACAAATTTGAACATTCCTGTGTAGGATTTTCCTAAAAAATACTTGGTTTATGCTTGAACCGATACTTCAGTTAAATTAATTTTCCAGTTCCTAAATTAGTGCTCAAAGGCATTTGAGAACTATACTTAGATATTTCTGAACCTGATACAGGTGCCTGCAACTAAAGTCATCTCAGACTTCCCATTTCAAGAACATTTAGTCAGCTTTCTACAGCTTTAGCAACATGTCTGGACCACAAATTTTTCATCCCAGTCAGATGACTCCAGCAGAATACATGAGTTTCAGCTAAAACTGGTCAGATATTCCTGAAAATAAGGGCAGAGAAAATATGTTCTTTTAATCATATTAAATAAATTTTGGGACCCTTTTGCAGTAATTTTAATATTTAGCATTCCCTCAGTGTCAGAGGTGTGATTGCCATTGTCCTCCATGGAAAGCTGCCCAAGGTCTACAGTCAAAACTCTTAAGAGGCTAGTAACTCTAAAAACCAGGAGGAGCCCTAAACCATGAAATGTGAAGCAGGAAGGCAGGAGAAACAGCTTATAAAGATGAAGCTACCTCACAGGCTAACAGCAGGAGCCAACAAAGGGAGAAGAGAAGAAAAAAAGAAAAAAGATGGGAGTTTGCAAGGAGGTAGAAAAGAGGGCACAGTTGGGACTGAAACAATCAGGAGACACTGAGGAGCACAGGCAAGGATAAACGAAGTGGGCAACTAAGAACATGAAAGAAATAGGGGTTAAAAAAACCACCAAGGAAAGGGAGAGAATACAGGTAGATATCAGGCAAAGGGGAAAAGCTTGGTATTTTGAGAATGGAAAGCATAGACGAACCAGGTGGGAGTGGTTAGCCTGTTACAGAAAAGGAAAAAGGCTTATGAGAGTAATAAAAGGAGCAAACCAGGCAGAGTGCAATAGAAGGAGATTATAGCAAAAGGAAAGGTACAGAAAATACAGAGGCAAAGTAACATGTCAGTCTGGGAATTGAACCAATTATTCCACAGCCCCAGAATCCTACACTATTATCTTAAAAACTCGCTGACAATATTTGTTCCTTTACCTTGCAGCAGATTAAAATACAAATAAAAAGAGCAGAGGAGGATTAGATGCTCTTATTTGGTGAGGGATTCCCCCTTTGCTGCTTCATTTCACGCAGATGATGGACAAAGTTCTAGGTAGAAATCAGTATTAGATGGTCAACCACAAGCCAAGGGGAATTTGACTAGGGAATTAGAAGCTGGGAAGGAAAAAGTGGTGTAACTGCTATAATTAGGGAGCATTTTGGTTTCAAACTTCAGGTATGACTTCTGTGTAAGATATGGATTGACTGCATTGGAGTACTATAGAAAATGTGTGTATCATTTATAATTAATACTGATATCGTAACATTATTCACTAAAGGTTAATTAGAGCTGCACTGGTAACCTTAATCCCGGAATTTGTTTAACCTTACTTTGGAACTTCCTAAATTAAGCTTACTTCCCTTCCTTAATTTCCTTTTACTGGAGGACTTTAATTTTTTAACAGAATTCAGCTAGATACTGAGGCTGTACCACTGTACCATAAGAAAAAAAAAAAGTGTCTTAGGACATATCTAGTGAATCAATATACAAAAAAGCAATAAAACAAAATTAATACTATTTTAAAATATCTAAACATCTATTCAAAGTACCTAGTTTGTCCTTGCTATTATTCTGAGGGGGTTTTTCAGAACACTTCTGCAATGGTATGAGAAAGAGCCCCTCCTACAGTTTTACCAGGCCATAACTGAAGGTATGATTACCATGGTGGTGATCAGCACAGCAGGTCACCTAGGAGACATCTGGAGACAGTTTTCACTGTTGTTAGACCTCTACTAGCCTATAACATGTCAAATAATTCTATCCAGACAAAAATATTGTATTAAAGTGACTGTTTTTAAAACAGTGACATATATGTAGTCTTATTTCCCACCCTGCACCCAGCCCCCTTAATATCAGACACTGTCTTTCACACTTTTCTCACTGTCAAGTTGAGAGGGGAAAAAAGATGTTACGACACTGAGGCAATGCAATTTCAAGTGATTTTTTCAGTATTTCATTTACAGGCTGTTAAAAAATCATCACTGGAGGCAGTGGACATAATCGGTATTTCTTGTGACCTAAAGAAAATAAATTTTCTGAATTAATAAATAAAACATTGTCTCATCCCATGTTTTGACTAGATTCATTCAAAAGTACAGCTAGCTCTGTGTCCATAATGTGTTTAAAAAATGGTCACTGTCATTTTTATAAAACCAAGCATAAATTGCACAAATGGATTTTTTGCAGGATTTCGCCACCCACAACTTAGTAGTCTAATAAACTAATGCAGGATAAAGTACACTTACCCAAAAATATTTGTTACTGCTAATCACTTTTGAAGTGCTGCGTGCAAATTAAAATATCTGAAAATCTCTACCAAAATTACTGTAAGTTGACTCCAGCCAGCATCTTCCAAACATCAGAAGAGTCCTGATGTAGTTGTACCCCTGCAGTGGCAGAAATGTCACAACAGAGAAGTACAGGTGAACATGCTAAAAAACCCCATTTTAATGGTCAACTAATACCAGCAATTGATTGTTAGTAGCAAAGATGAGCACTTGGACTGCACTGTTTCTTCTCCTCACTAGTATAAACCTGAGCACGAACCCCACGGCACTAAATGGCATGAATAGACTTGAAGGTAGGTGGCAGAAGGTAATATAATTTCTACATACAGCTTCAATCCTGTCTGTGAATCCTTTGGTTCAAACAGGAACCATGGTGTACAGCAAATTCACCTTCTCATCTACAACTTTCCAAAACCAGTGGATTTCCAGGTACACTTTAAAATTATTATCTCAAACTTACCTAGCTTCCTTTGCTGCAGAGACTGGAGTTTTTTCCCAATGCATTAATGCAAATTCAATTGGCACTCAAATCAGAAGGAAAAAACCTACAAATTGCACACAGGTACAGTCACATGTTCTGTACTCCAAGAGATAAACCAACAGCAGAGATCTGGCCATTCAGCTATGTGACAAGAATACAGCCACACCTGGGAAAAAATATCTTTGGTCCTGGAGGCCGTTTTAGAGCCATTGTGACGGTGAAAGAATCACATCGTATCTGCATTCGGGAAGCATCGCTCTAGGGCATGACAGATTTAAACTGCAGATTAGTGACAATCAAGGGCCACGTGGAAAAGAAGAATGACAGAAACAGCTGTACATTCATTTATTTTCCGGAAATACAAAAAACCCCAGATCAAGTAAAAACACATTAGAAATAGGTTCTGGGCAAACAAGTAAGAGTGCTGATGTTGCAAAAATAATACATCCACGCGCATGAACGTAAGAAAAAAAAAAAAAATGTAAACATTCCATTAACACCAGCAGAAAAAGTTCGAACCAGGCTTGCAGCCTGCAGGATAATCAGGATAGTAGCATTATTTCCGCCCAGACAAAGTTTGCGAAACTGTTCAGAGAAGATTCAAATAAATTACATAAA
>VXAD01007711.1:136386-181296 GCA_013399195.1 Dicrurus megarhynchus | reverse complement strand
TTCCTTTTCCTTTTCCTTTCTTTGATATTAATTTGCAAACCATGAAGTAGTTAATGACTTTCTCCCAAATATAATTTTGAAATATAAAAATGGATAAATAATACAATTGTGAAGATAGAGCATTTCACAGTGATTGTAAAGTGAGAATTAGAGTTAGATATTGAAAATTCAGGAATACAAAATTAAAATTATGGAATAGACGGTTTTAAGGGATTTTATCTGTATTTCTGTGATACTGATTATGACCTTCAATTTTATGGAACATATCTTCTGAGAATACATATTAAAAGATACTACTTTAGATAATGAAAATATTTCCAAAATAAGAAAATTAATTTATGCAGATGAAAATATAATATTCTAAATATTCAATATCCAGTACAAAGGATTACCATTACACACTAAGCTTCATGGAGATTTCTAGTCTCACAGAAGCATAGGAGAGTTTTTCAGCTGATTAGAAAATCTCTAAAAACAATTTCTCTTTTAAAAAAGATAAATTAAGATCAGAAAATGGAACCTATCCACACTTACTATATGTTGGTTACTAAATATTAGATCTGTTGAGTGGATGAGTACACTTCCTGTTCACACACACATATTCCTTCCCTCTTCAAAGAGTTGTGTGATTTCGGGTCTCAAAGAAGGGACTTTCTTTCTTCTGTTCAGTATGTTTGGTTTCTCAAAGTCAAGGGGTATTCTTCCTGGATCTGAAGTTCATAAAATTAACAAAATATTTGGTAAAAATTTTTACACCTTCATGTGAACCATTTAGTCTAATTTGGGCTGCTTACATACAATAATTTTTCTAAATATTATGGCAATTAAAGAATAATTATGTCAGCAACAGATCATCTTTTGCAGGAAGACATTCATGGCATGTTATTACACACCTATGGCATGCATTTTTTATTAAAGGATTTTTTTTCCAAGAAATCTCTCTATATTTAATTTTTCCAATTATTGAACCCTGGATTCATTAAAATATGAAAAAACTCTCATTAAAACCAACACCTTGCTTTCCAAACATCAGCTACCACAAATATATTTGGTTTCTGTCTAGATAATACCAATCTGTATAGGTAAAGTTTAGGTATAACCTTGAAAATAGATTTTCTTTTATCAGAGTTTATGTTTTTACAAATATCATTCTTCTACAAACATAGTTAAATTTAATATAATAATAATAATTGTTTCTAGACATTTTGACAGCTAATAAGATAAGAAATCTACTATGGAAACTTACCTAAGCTCGTTTGCTTTACAAGAGCCTTGTGAGAAGTGGAATGTAGCCAACAACATGGTGAGAAACCCATTCTAAAATTACCAACTGAATAACTCGATTTGATGAACTTAGAAAATTCTTAAGTATTATTAACAAAAACACAGTTTGAGCAGAGTTCAAATTAAGAAAGAACAGGTTCATTTGTTTGATTTCTAGAGGTTGATACTGGAAGCATAATGGCTACAAAAACAGTGAAATAAATATGTATTGATTCCTCAGCCCCATAAAAATGTCCAGCAGAGGCTTTGTTTGTAAGAGGTATGCAATAAATATACACTTAATTAAATTACAGACACATACTTTTGAATGGACAAGTCATAAATTTACCTTCTTGAAAATCAATACATCAATCATAATAGAAATTATATGAGCAATAAATGAAATTGCAAGCTGGTTTTAATTAAAAGGTAATAGTGCAAATATGTCATGTATATTTTTTCAAGATCATATTGCCAACTATAAATACTATCAGAAAAGCTGAAAACAAATACCTTTCATTGCACTTAGTTTAACTACAGCAGTTTTCACAGGAAGCACTTAAATAACCAGCAGTACATCAAACTGTTCCTATCAGGCCTTCTGGATTAGTACTTGCAAGTTACTAAAATGTATGAACCATAGTATAATTTAAAGTAATTTGGTATGAAAATACATGCTGAGCATATATGGCACCCTGTCCATAATTTCTATCTTGCAAAATAAAAAAGCAGCCATTATTATAAATATGCAAATTAAAGCATGTGGAACATCTATGCAAAGAATGCACTATAAATTCAGGTAGAAATTATGATCTATTAAAAAGCTGATAACTGAAGAGAACAGAGCAGATGCTGGGCTTCATCACATCACTACAATTGTTTGTCTTCATCTGACAGAAACCTATTGAGCTGGAAGATTAATTTTAACCTTAGTTCAAGTAGTGACTAAGAGCACATACATTTAAATAACCTTCTCCAGGTCTTTTTATGTCTTCTATTTTATTTTAGAATAGGGAGAGCTTATGCTACAGACTGCAGAGGCACTAAGTAGTGACTAAAGGAACTTGCCTATCAATTGCTTAAAGGTAAGTGGTTTTCCCACCATCCTTCTTTTCTTTTCCTTTGGAAAATCTAGAAAGTTTTCATCAGAAACAATAAGGTCATCTATCACAATATCCAATACATCCAATGAATTATGTAGAATAAATATTGTTCTCTATAATGTCCTTATTTTACCCTTTCAAAAACTTGATTTTCAGTGGCAAAATTTGGTTATTTAATTGTCGATATTTAGACTCAGTGAAAATTAAGTTCTCCACTTTTCAAAGGTAAATTGTTAGGAATTGATTGTGAGGATTGCTTCTTCAGCAATATGTTTTAAAAGTTATTGCCAAAAGATAATAGTGAAATTTGGAGTGTAGGAAAAGTCTGTAACAAATTAAAAGAAACTGGCCTGATTTGTAGAATAATGTACAGACACACACATATATATATATATATAAATAAATATGAGTATTTTATTCCTGTAACCAAACCGTCTTGCACAATTTAAGTTGATTAAAACCAAAGAAATATTGCAAGTAATATTTTCAATTACAACTCATAGAAGCAAGCACTGCTACTTACTTAGCACAGAAAATCATATCAGAAAAAATATTCAGGCCAAAATATTTTCAGAAGCAATATGGTTTCAAATAGACTTGGATATTTTCTACTTAAACTGCCAAGAGCTACCCTTACATTGTGGAATATAAGTGAAAAAGTGGCAACTGAATAAAATGTTTCATTTGATTGTTTGTGAGTTTGAGTTTTATATTTTTAATTTATTTTGCTTTGTTTTATTTTGTTTCTAACACAAGATATATTTATTATTTATAATGTTAATTAACACTATAAGGAGATATTTCGATTTCAGAAGTATATAAAATTTACAACAGTTTTTATAGAAGTAAGTGGCTAGAATGCAACACGAAACCACTATCTGGAAACATGTTTTTAATGTCAGTTTTTTCAAAAACAAACTAATTCACACAGAGGTGTGTTTCAGCCTTGAAATACAGGTACAAGTTACTAGCTGGGCATTTTTATTGCCATAGCTCTAAATATGATTTGATTTGGTGGAAACTCTGTTAAAGAGAATGGTGTTTCAGAATCTTTGGTTTCCATAAAACACTATAGTCTAGAATACTAGGGAAAAACTCACTGAAATTAAAATCCTCACCTTTTTCAGATGTGACCAAGTAATCATTGTACCCCTTTGTTCCTAGATACTTGGGACTAACCATTTATTTACAGTAGAATTCCTTACATTGCTTTTTAAATGTGACATCTTTTTCTAAATACTTTGACTTTTCTGAAGAATACTGGAAACCAAAGTCTATAACAATCAGTATCAGAGCATTACAAATTAATTCACCGGAAAAAAGAACTAGATAGCAGGTGAGGAGATGCACTTATTTTTTTCAAGTCTCAATACTAGTAGTGGGGTAACTGCCCTTTGAGCAAGATGGCAGAAATAGACATACGACCATGTTGCTCTCGAAAGTCTGGATGAGAAACTCTAGTTTAATAAAGTGCAAGCGTGTTCTGGGATTCTGGAAATAAAACAAAATGGTTTTGATCAATGGTGGGAGAAATAGTGGAGAAGTATAATGAGAATACTCTTATTTAGTGGGTTTGTCTTCTATAGACAGCACCACAGATGCTTTATAATATTGCACAAATGACAGAGCAGTCAAGCAGACCATTTCTGGAAATTTTTGCCAGTGTTCCAGACAAAAAACTTATGCAAATATTAGCAAAAAAACCCACCTGTTTATCCAAAAAGCATTAAATTATAGATTGTAAAGGCTATTAAAAATGCAAAAATTGCCATTGGGAAGCTAATAGGTGGCTAAGCGTATCCACAGGGTACATGTCTCTAAAGAAATACTCTAATACTAAAAGCCATTAATTCTTTATATCATAGTCTTATCCTCTTTCATATTTTAAATTTGAATGAAAAACATAATTAAGGACTCTAGACATATATCTCAGATACATTTTACATATAAAGCAAATATTTTTCACTGGTTTTCTTCAAGTTCTGCTGACTGCATTACACATTTATTTGCATGCTTTTTTGCTTCTTGCTTCTATCAATACTGGGCAACTCATGCCATCTACAAAGAGTATGATTTCTCTCAACTAAGTAAATGTATTTAATCTTTAGGATCCCTTTATATTAAATTGACAGAAAAATAATTGATTTGTTCCACCTAACATTGATTCTTTTGGTAAAGGTCACCTTGAGAAAACTTTTTTTCTGCTAGGATTCAACTGAAGGATTGAAATAATTGAGAACACTGGTAGGCACTGGAGCATGGAGAGCCCTTCAGCCTCTGTGGATATATATTACAGGATAAAATTATCAACTCTCTAAACTCTATTGACTGTACTGAACAGAATTCTGACTATAATCTATTTCACATGTAGATATCCCCTTTAAAGATACACTGTAAGATGAAACTCACCTCCTGTTCTGTGCAGGTATTTTTATTTCTGTTGACTATTTAGGAAACCTAGACGAATTTCAGATGTCTAAAGTTAGATGAGATGAAGCCCACTCTCAACACCCAGAAACCCCTCCCTATAAACTGCAAAACCCACAATGCTGCAGTTCTGTAAAATTTGCCAAAGCAATGACTATAGCATTAACTGAGGTTGCAAAATACCTGTATTTTTCAAGATATTCACAAGATATTCTTCACATAGGAAGATTTGAAGACACATCTTTTATCTCTTTGCTGAATAAAACTCCCAAAATATATTAAGTTTTTAAATTTAGTACTCTTCATATTACAATTATTTAACTTTGCATGGCTTAATTAAAAATCATCCAATTCAGAGAAAGATTGGTAAACCCAGATAGGAAAGAAAATCAGAAATCGGTTACTCAGAGTGCGAGTAGGAAGACAGGGAAAGATTTAAAAGAGTAAGGAAACTAAACAGAAGCAGTGACAATGAGAGACATCCTACAAGTTTCCTGCGGGGATTATGTATTATTTAATCAGTGACAAAATTATAAGAGCCTGCACATTTGATGTCTCACCACAGGAACACAATAGCCATTGTGCATGCTCATAATTGCCAAAGTAACATGGCAAAGAGAAGGAAATACGCAGAATAATACAGCTGAGTAATAAGACTTTTTCAATAATTGAAATTCAGGTGGTGAATTATTCAAATAACCATTTTTATATTGTAAAGCAGCAGATATAGACAATCTGGTAAACTGCATATATGTATCACCTGTACTCAGAAAATGATTTGCAGAAAACTACAGAATCTAGTTTTGATCAAAAGTTCCTGAATGTCACATAAGAAAGTATAAAAATGCAAATCAGAACATTTGGGTAAGGTACCAGGATCCAGAGATCAAGAAATTTGTCAAGGCTGAAAAAGCACAGCTGAATCCTCACAAACTCAGCCTATGCTAACAAATTAACAGTGAATCAGAGTTTTGTCTATTACTGAGGGCAACACTGTGGAAGAACCTGCATTCATACTATTAAACTATTAAACTCCCTTATGCTCCAGGACATCATGAATACATCCACAGTGCCTTTTGGGGGTCATCCATAGTCAGTGTTAATTCCCCAAATGTCCTAAGAAGTGCTTTAGGAGACTGTAACTGGCACAAGCTTTTCAGGGGCCATTCCAGCAGACTAACAGGATATGAAATAGTGTCCAGGAGCATTTTCAGGAGCTTTAATATAAAGATGCAACCCAAGGCTTCACTATTGATGTTGTTTACCATTCCATTTACTTTTCAACTCTTTACTTCAAGCTTAGGCAGCTTGCACAACTGTACATTCAATAAACCTCTCTATCTGGTCATTCTGTGATTTCTCAGTCTGATGCCCTTGAATATTAAGTGTGTATCTTGCTCTCATTAATAGCTTTCCTTCTGGCATGCTGCTTCTCTGTACACTCAGGTATACTAATTGGAAACATCTTCCTATCTGTTACACCAGTTTGTAATCCCAGGCTTACTTGTGAGGTGTGAAGACTAAGGTATGGCTCAAGAAGGCTTCATTAGAAATGCCTGATAGTCCACTATATGATTTTCATTTTAAGTTGCTTAGCAACCTTTCTCTGGTATCAATCCCTGCATACAGATTGGCAAAAGGCTCTACAAAGGAAAGGCAGATAATCAAGGAAAGGGAGAGATATATGAAAGAAAAATCTGCATGTAAAGGGATCCATTTATAAAACTTATTTTTGTGAATTTCTTCATGCCTGTTCATTTTTTCACTAATTATTAGTAGAAGAGCAAAGATGTCATTGTGATCTGTGCACCTCTGCAGCTTAAGATGATGCAAGGAATGAATGGATTTCAAAAAAAAAAAAGAAAAAAGAAAAAGAAAAGAAAAAGAAAAGAAAAAGAAAAGAAAAGAAAAGAAAAGAAAAGAAAAGAAAAGAAAAGAAAAGAAAAGAAAAGAAAAGAAAAGAAAAGAAAAGAAAAGAAAAGAAAAGAAAAGAAAAGAAAAGAAAAGAAAAGAAAAGAATTTGTGTCATGACAGTTGTAGACTGAAGAATCTAAATGCAAAAATCCATCCACTCTTCCCTCAAACTTGCTAGTGGGCTATTTAGATCTTACTTTATGCTTTTTAGAAAGGAAATTTTGGAGAGTTAATAATGGGCTCATTTTTAGTGCTGTCCAGCTTTTTTCACATTGGTACAAGTTCTATAAATGAAAAGCTGTGGAGTTCTGGAAACTGGAACTGCTCTACAACACAGACTCAGGTATTTACCATAGGCTTGAAATCAAAGACACTTTTAACTTCTTTTAGTTTGCATTATTATATCAAAGGCTAATTTTGTGGAAAATCTTGCATCATTTTCTTAAAGCATATATATCAGGATATAGATATGGTATTGTGCCATAGAATAATATCAAAATTATCTCTTTATGGTGATGTCTACTTACATCTGGAGTCTAGCAACAGAACCAACAGAAGTAACATACCCAAGACAGCACAAAATCAGCTGCTTCCAAAAAAAGGCCAAATGTTGTACCTCTCTTTGACTAGCTTTTGATAAAGGCCATGTGTACTTCCCTTATGTATTCAACTAGAGTCCTAAAACTTTGAAGTACAGTTTTTTACAGGCATGGGAATGGATCCTTGAATGAACATTTATAAAGCACAAAGAGCTCCCCTCCAGCTTCAAGCACTTCCCTCTCAGTACATGACTCCCATGGTTCTTATCTCAGATGTCCTTTTGGTGTACTCACTAATAGCATAAGGAAATTTAATTTGAAAATTTCTCCTCTTTTTTTATATTGTACAAGATTGAATTTGGCAACTGAAGGCAGGGATCAGAACAAGACACAATACCATTCAATTCTCAAACTCCAAAAATTCAGACTAATGGTGTGGAAAGGATTGTGAGCAGGATAAAAACTATAGAAGTATTAAATCTCTCATAAACCTTTTTTTTTCTATTCCCTAGGTATTCCACGTCAGATGGATATGAACTCAATTACTAATAGCTACTGAAAGAAAAGACATAAATTGGGATTTACCTCAGTAACATTTTGATTTCTTAGTCTTGTGTCTGAGCCTCTGATTTCTACTTCTCTATTTAAATAAACCTGTACCTTGTATTACCATATATTTGGACTGGTTTTGTTGCAAGAGAAAGTGAACTCATGTAAACTTGGGCTGTAAGATGAAGGACTTATGATGCTGACCATCTGAAGCAAACACTTCCTCCTTAGGGTAGGTGAATCAGTACTGGCTTCTTGTGGCCTGTGGGCAGCCACCCACAGTGATGTGCCACTGGGAGCTTGGTCCATATTACTGATTATCCATGGAACTTGAGCAGTTTAGCTGGCCAGATGAATGCTGACACCACTACAGGAAAGATCAGGCATTGCTGTCAGGTCTGTGAAGAGACTGTGTTACTGCAGAAATCTGTCAGTAATGAATCTGGCAGTAAGTATTGCATGCAGTACTTCTGACTTCTATATCCTTATCTAGTACACAATGTGATGACGCCGAAGAAAGAGGAAACTGTGTCTGTATATTTTCCCAGGTCCACTCAGAACATCCTTTTTATGTTTTCCTTTGACAATCCCATCTATCCCTATTTAGTCCCCCTCCTCCAGTCTGTGTCTTATATTATAGGTCTTCCACTTTACAGGGTAAAGTAGGAAAACACTACCATCCTACATGTTAGTCAGTGACGGAGCAATCTTCAGCTGGCAGCATCTGTGTGCTCTTAGAGCAAGAAGCTAACCATGGAAATCATCAGCCACACTGCACTATAGATAGCAACTGTAATATTTATTGGCTGAGCATATGTAATATCTGCATGATCCACCTAATTGGTTTTGGCTGTGACAGATGGGAACCATGGTGTCCAGATGTGCTGGGTTTTGCAAACTTTCTGCTTCTGTAAGACTAGAAGCTGTGACTCCTCTCAGAATTTTCTTAGAGAGTCGACAGTTTTTTGTCCGTGAAAACTGAATCTTCTACTTTCTAGGTAGTTCATCTAGGGTTAGGGGAAAGAGCTCTTGCTAGCAGAGAAGGAAAAATAAACTTCCAAAGTTTGTGGGTTTTGCAAAGCAGGGTAATGATGGATTTGAAGAAGGAGCAAGACTGAGCAGAAATGTGGAGGGAATGAGTAGGAGGAGGAGGTTTTAGTGTGATGCCCTGCAGCACCTTCCCTTCATGTTGTTGTATTGTCATCTTGATAAAGCTGAGTCACCTGAATGACTCCAGCTGAAGGCTGTCTATCCATAATATCTTCCACAGTGCAAATAAGGAAGTAGGATGTCTGCCTTTAGGCAGCTATCTCATGATTAAATGCAGTTTTGAAAAAGCACTAGCCTAAACTGACATCTCTATTTTTAGGCAACTGAATCACGTGCCAAGAGGAACTAATGCGGAAGTACAATGAGTGGTCATTGTGAACCAAAGGATCACCCTGCAGTCTCTCTCAAATTTCCTACAATGAATATGAGAATAATACTTTACAGAATTACAAAAATATGGTTGATGTACTATGGAACCTTCCAAGGAAAAGAATTATGGGGAAAAAATAACACAGAAAATAATCATTATGAGTTTAACAATTAGCAACTGAGAGGAACTACAAAGTGTCTGAGTCCTACTTAGGTATTGCATGTAAGAAAAGTTATAAGGTGAAGTCAATTAATGCATTATAGATGCTGTACAGCCATCATATCTCTTATTATCACATTTTCATTTGCTGCATTTGGCTAGAGTCTGAAACACTGACATTTAAAACTAATCTATTGGGAGAAGTGCTTCTAAGTCTAAAATTAAAATTGCATATATATGTTTCAGGAGTTCAGTTGGGAAGTAAGATATTGTCTAGCATCTAAATATGTAATTAAACAAAGGCTCCTTAATTATACTATGCTCATTAACTCATACCTATAATAAATGCCCATCTTTAAATATTTATATGATTGAATTCATGTTGCTGAATAATGTACTTCAAATGATTTCTGTTTAAAACAAAATCATTACTGCACATATTGCCATTGTAAATGTAGTGAGGTGGTAATAACTCAATGTATTGCAGGGCTTAGGGGTTTTTTTTTAAGATGGACAACTACAAATTATATTAGTGTAATTTTATGTCAAGTTTTATATTAATGAGGATGACCAAAAATGCCCTGCAATATGGAACCATGAGATTTATTTGAGGGGACTGTTCTCAATAGAATGTTATTTCGGCTTCTGGTTAAAGCAAGCCTTATCCTTGCAGACCTGGAAAACTCAAGGCAGGTAGATGTTTCTCCTGTCCTATTTTTCAGTATATCCAATCTTGTTTTCAGGTACTGCGAGGAGATATATTCAGTTATATATATGATATATTCAGATGATAACAGTTATGCTGTTATCATTCTCCTATTCTCGTGTCCACAGCATCAGCAGAAGACTTCATTTGTTAGTTTCTCTCTTGTTTGTGAAAAGGTATGAAATATAACTTCCAAGGTAGACTCAAATTTGTTCTTCATCTATAATTGCTGTATAAGAGGGTATGAGTTCTGAGCTTTTGTGCACACCCAATGCACTTAAGTCATTAATTCTTGGGGAGATCCAGAAATTCCCTGTGAAGCTATCTGCATAGTTGAGATAATGGACTGACTGGAGAGAAGTTTATTGACTGAAATCTTAGTCATCTTCCCAACAAAGCCTTTGACTAATCTGCAGAGGACCTCTCCAGGTTAGAATTTCAAACTCTCCCTAAGATTTTCCCAAGTGAAATATTTCGTCCATACCAGTCTGTACGTACAAAGTATTGACTAACACCTTGGGTGAAAAACCTGACCTTTTCAGAAAGCCCAGATGGTTCCTGTGCAGAATGACCAATCTTTGAGTAAATGAGACCCTTGTAACAGTCACTATAAAGTGTCTGTGGAGATACAGAAATGGTCACACGTGACAATCTGTTGGGCATACCGAAGATAAGCGGGAGATGTTTTGCATGTGGTTTAAGAAATGGATTGTACACATCCTGGTCATGTGGTCATGTATGTCAGGGAGCAGCAAAGAGCAGGGCTGCTCCCTGAGCTGAGCTGGAGCTCTGGGTGACACTGGCATAGGCTGTGGGCAGTCATGGACAGGACCAGTCCCACAGAACCTGATCCAGGCAAGCGGAGCAGGGGTGGATGTTTTGCTGGAGGATGCAGGTGAGGCTGCTGGGGCATGCAATGCACAACCATCCTCTTTGAGATTCCCCATGTAGTGTTGCTCAATGCAAGGATCTCAATACTCAGTCTTTTTTATTTTCTTTTTTTCTTTTTTCATTTTCTTCCTTTTCTTTTGTTTGTTCCTTTCCTTTTTTCTCTTTTTTTTCCCCTCCCGCCTTTCTTCTTACTCTTTTTCTTTTCTGTGGCACACTTAAGCTCTGCTGGAAAAAGGTGTTCTCTGATAATGTACATTATCAGAGTCAGCACTGGGTACTAAGGAAAAATCACTGGAGAAAGCCTGGCATGCAATCAGTAAGATGCTAACTAGATCTAGGTATAACCCCCAAATTTCTCTTTTATTTGAGACATATATATTTTTACAGGTCTGCTTCTAGGTAAAAACAAAAAATCTAACGTGAGTATCTTAAGGTACTTTTTTCCTTTCTTCTGTTTAGGTTTATTTGTTGTTAACTGACATCATTATTTCTTTGTATTTGCTGATTATGTTTTATAGTGAACATTCAACTATTTTTTTCCTTATTTTTACAATTCTTTCTGAGAATGGGGGACTTATTGTTTTAGCTTTCTATTTTATTTTTTACTAGACAATTTTTTCTATCTTATGATTTTAAAAATGAACTTATTTTTAATGTAAACCCTGGGAAATATTAAGTAAGCAAATAAAGTATCCCATATGTGTCTGACACATGAAAAAAGTTATTTCAACTTTTGAAACATAAATTGTTGGTAATATAACTAATGATATCCATAATTAATATTCTGAAATAAGTACACTGAGATGAGTTTGTTACAGTCAATATTTTAGGGTAAGACTTCAATAATATATAGATTATTTGAGGTTAGTGGTGGCTGTGTAACTAAGCCTGTTATAAAGTTGTGCAAATAAAGCCCACATGGAAATAGAAAACCAAATAGTAATCATGTAGCACAGCCAAATTTCCTCCCAAACTTTTCTGGCAAAGTTGGGTGCTGGTATTAAATACCAGAATGTGTATTGCCTTCCTAGTCTATTGATTTTTTTTGATCCCCTTTATTTTAGACCATAGAGTAAGAAAAGAATTGAACTTCTGAAATAATAGATTCAACTAACACAAACTCTATGTTTGTTATGATGTAACTCCATCCTTTACGAGAAATTTCATATTTATATCTCGATGATTAGCAGCCTTGTTTCACCATTCAGATAAAAAAATACAAGCAAAATACAAAGCTAAACTTCATTTTATCTGTTTTGGGTTTTTTTTGTTTTTTGTTTGTGCTTTAGATTTTTGGAGTGATTGATTTCCACTTTATCTTGGTCTTTTCTTTCTGTCAGTGCAACAAAGCATAGAGCTTTTATCAACAATAAATTGTTACTTTCAGTTGTCCTTAGGTATCTAAGTAGAGATCTGTGCTTAGAATCACAGAATTCTTTAGGTGGAAAAGCTCTTTAAGATCAAAGTCCAACCACTTACAGCACTGCCAAGTCCACTAAATCATGTCCCTAAGCACCACAGCTACACATATTTTCCATAACTCCAGGGCTGGTGACTCAACCGCTTCCCTAGGCATCTTGTTTCAATGCTTGACAATATGTTTGGTGAAGAGATATTTCCTAATATCCAATTTGAATTTCCCCTAATCCAACTTAAGTTTATTTCATCTTGTTATCACTTGTTATTTGGGAGAAAGACTGATCCCACCTCACTAGATTCTCCTTTTAGATAGCTATAGAGGGCAATAAGGTGTCCCCTGCACCTCCTTTTCTCCAGGTGAAACAACTGCAGTTCCCTCGGGTGCTCCTCATTTTGCTCCAGCCACTTCACCAGCTCCATTGTCCTCCTCTGGACTTGCTTTGGCACCTCAGTGCCTTTCTTGTAGTGAGGGGCTCTCACAGATGGAGTGATATACCTCACTCATAAGAGCAAAGCAACAATACACTTTATTGAGATAAAACAGTGAGGTGAACAACTTTAATAGTAAATGAGACAGAAGTTTAACAAGATTTCATGACAAGGTACACTTGATTATTTACTATATAGGGTCAGATAAAACTATCAGCAAGACCCTCTCATTAAGTCATGAGGTTTTGGAAGGAACCCCCTGCTTTTTAAATTCCTTCTCTGAGAGTGACCTAGGTATGGCTGGATCCAGTCCCTGCCCCTAACTTGTTCAATGACTTATGTCTACAGGATTAGATGAGTAAAATCATTTCTTTATCGAAGTCAGCTAAGATTTCAAAGTTTAGCATGCTGTTAATCTCTTACCAAGGATCTGTTGTGGAATCTCTCAGCCTCAAGGAATAAACCTGACAGGCATCCCTGCTAAAGGGGAGATCCTGGTGTGTAGCCCACAGTTGTGTGGAAAAGCTCAATGGGTCCTGAGCTGTCCACTACTTATAGTATAATTATTGACCTATAGTCATATCTGCATACCAACAAGATGTCTGGGTCACTGTCTCCAGACAGCCCTTGGCTACCACATTGCTCTTGGTCACCTTGTCATAGAAGGAGATCAGATTGGTCAGGCAGGAGCTGCCCTTCATAAACCTGTGCTGCTTTGCCGTGATCAACTGGTTGTCCTGTATGTGCCATGCAAAGGCACTCAAGATGATCTTTTTACACTGAAACAAGAGCCAATATAAAATAGACCATTTTTTGTCTCAGCAATTCTGTTATTAAATGAAAGTTCAAATTTAGATGTTAACTTTATTCGTAGTCCTCTTATACCCATTTGTTCTTGCACCAACATTTATCCTGCAGCTCTAATAACTCTAATAACTTATTTTTATGCTATACCTTTTACTACTGTCTTTCCAAGCTTCATTTTATCTGTTTTCACAGTGCTAGTAGCTCTTGTAGCTGCTACTCCTAAACATAACTTTTATAGTCTCCTAATCAGTCAAGTCATCTTTCTCAGGGCACAAGTATATTTTTGGACTTCGTGTTTGTATAGTTCAGAGGAAAGGAGGCTGAGGAGTGACCTCGTTGCTCTGTACAGCTTCCTGGGGAGGGGGAGAGGGAGGTGCTGAGTTGTTCTCCTTGGTATCTCGTGATAGGAAGCATTTCTTTACCAAGAGGGTGGTCAAATACTGGAACAGGCTTCCTAGAGAGGTGGTCAATGCCCCAAGAGTGTCAGTGTTCCAGCATTTGAACAATGCCCCTAATAACTTTTGTTCAGTAGTAGTAGTAGTCAGGGAGTTGGACTGGATGACTGTTGTAGAGACCTTTCAACTGAAAGAGGGTATTCTGTTCTATTCTCTTTTCTAAACCTTTGTAAAATAATTCTGATATCTACTGGGAGTAGCAGAGCACTTTTGACACTTTCCCTTCATTTTTTTCACATCTGTATTAATTTGGCAGAGTACAGTCATGGTCACAGAAGTAATATTCTACTGATTAGCTTTCAGTTAATCTAGTAGAAACTCACTCTATAAGTTCCTATACACATGACCCCACTAAATTTTGTCCCATTTATATTACTGTATTTTGGAAGTTCATCTCATTATTCCCTTATATAATATTCAGGTCTTGTTATGTATTAATGATGTCTCCCAAGAAATAAGGGTAGGAAGAGCTCAGAAAAGACAGAAGTATTGCCTGATATTTTTCCATATTTTTAATGTGAAACAATAGAAAAATAACAAACCTTAGTAAACATAAAATAAAAAGTCTAACATTATTAGAAATAGTATCTTTCCTTAATTTAACCTTATTCTCTTTTCAGTTCCCACATTTTCTCTCCCAGTGTTACCTCTGTTATACAGCATTTCTAAGAAGCATATGGCTTCCATTCATTCATTTCAGTTCTCTTCCTGAGGATACAGAACTATGAACCTAAGTCACTTCCTCCACTAATTTTACAATTATGAGCTACAGAGCAGGAGTTAAAAAGTCACTTTTGAATTAATCTCTGTTCTTATTCATTCAGACTTGGAAGTTTACGCAGGATAGATTCAGTGTAATCCTTCCTAACGGATTTGATCAAGATCAAGCAGAGAGTCCCTTAAAAGAATAACCCTGCTAGGATAAACAGACTACAGCATGTTTGAAGGAACACACTATCCTGACTGCTGCCTTGACATCCATTCCACTTCCCTTTTTATGGGGTAAAGCAGCAGTCCATGATAGTGTCTGATATGGAATAGCTGAGAGCTGGGAAATAAAATCTGTTTTGCAGGCAGACTCTTTTTAACACATAACTGATAAAGAAGAAACATCCTTATGCACTGTTATTCAGCCTGAGGCCTGTGTTAAAAAATTATTTCAGAAAAGTCAAGATATTAAATGTTTAAAAATGGATGAGCGGGCATCCTTTTGTTGCTATTCATCACTTTTCTAATTTTCAAAAGCATTTTATGAGTGTCGGTAGTCATGTCCCTAGCACTTGCTGAAATAAATTTAAAACTTTAACAATGCTCTAGAACTGGAGTTTTCACTGCAGTAAAATGACACTTAAGAAGGTATTAATTTTATTTTTGTAAATATTATGAAACATTTCACCAAATACTCATAAGAGCTTAAAAAGAATATGAATCCTCCTTAACAAAATATTTTTGGTGAAATGCTGGTAAATGCTATTTGTAGTTTTTGAGTACAGCTGGCAAACTGATTTACACTGTTTCAAATACTAATGCATAGGACCCAAGATACAGTTCTTCTATAATATATGATTTTTTGAAAATAATTAATAAATAATGTAGTTATCGGGTTTTGATGTTTAATTACATTTTGAAAAATTAAAATAATCTATTTTCTAGGAAAATAGATTTAGGTAAGGTACACTGATTTTACATCTTATTGTGTTACCACTGAAGTCAAATTAAAGTTCTGTAAAAGATTATGTAGAATAGAAGAGCCCATAAAATCAAGTACTTCAGATACATGGGATACCAGTAAATTAAAGAAGACGTGTAACTTTTCATTTTTTCTGGCTTATACTGGTATGCCTTTAGCTACGGACTAGTGTCAAAAGAAATATTAATCAACTCCCCTGTAATAACTCATATTAAAATACTGCAGTTGGATAGGATATGTTAATTATTTTGCATTTTATCATTCTAAGAGTAATTTTGAATGCCATTTGAGATGTAGTTTTTTCAAGATGCATATTGGAGTGAAAGAAATTTTTAATTTGTTAATACGGTTTATCAGACTTTTTTCTTTGCACTCTACTTTCCAGACAGAATGTTCTTTGATTTCTAAATCTGAAGGGACAGAATTGCATACTCAGAATATGGTTGCTCAAAACACACTTTGCAAATAATGACCAAATTATTGAATCTGCACCCCTATGTGTTTTGGTTTGGTTCAGTTTGGTTTGGGTTGGGTTGGGTTTTTGCTTCCTTTTGGGAGTTATATGATGGTGATGAAGGTGTTGATAACTACATGCTATCTGGCAATGAAAAGCCATGGTGTCAAAAGTTACATAATGTGGCTGTCTCAAGGGGTAGACCAGGAGGAAGGTCAGATGGGTCAAAGCAGCAGTCACAGCTGTGGTGTGTGATCAGAGAGCTGGGCTGGGAGCTCCTGTGGGTGTCACCTTTGTGCCTTTTTCTGCAGTCTGAGTCTTGTGGCTCTCTCTCTTTCCTAAACACGTTAGCCAGAGCACATGGGGGTCCCCTGCCTGGCTGCAGTTTGGGGTGCAATGGGATACTTACATCAGTGTCAACTGCATCCTCAGGTTCTTCTCCTTTCAGAGGACCTGGCTGCTCCCAGCTACTCAAACCTGCCACTTAGCTCCAATACATGAACATTTAACATCAGATCTTCCTTTCTTTTTTCCTTCCCTCCTCACTTTTTTCAGAGCTCAGTCTCATACTTTGCTGCTAAGATTTAAGACTTTCCTAAGAAAGTGGATGATGATTTTCATTGTTTCTACTGTATGTGAAATACTGACTTTTTTCTTGCAGTAGGCAGGTTTACTGGTTTTATTCACTTGTAAACTAGTTACTTCCTGATCTGAAAAGGAAGGATTGGGTTGTGGCTTTTTTTCTTTTCCTTCCAAACACATAACTTTCCTTAAAGCAACAAATTTTCACTTTTTGAGTCAGTCCAAAAAGGTGCTTTAGAGCAAAGTATTAGCAGCCAGAGCTAAAGCCAGGACAGAAGGTTGTATATTGTTAAGGTTACTAGCACCAGTATTTGGAAAATACTTGAGAGAGGTGTCTTGTCTGTTTTTCAGGGGTAAAATTGAGCTGGACAAATGCAGTGCTAAATGACATTTTTTTAACTTTTAAAGCATATCAGATGGTTTTTGTATATATGTATTTTATAAGTAAGACATAAAAAAAGGAAAAGGGAAAAATTCTTGTTAAGATTTGATTGGAGCATAACTACTAATTAGATTCTTGGTATAATGTTTCTGTCTTAATATACCTAGTCACCTTGTTTATGCATTTCATGCTTATAATTTTGTGAGCAACAAACTCAAAGAAAATGAAAACAAAGCAAGCAGGATGTGCAATTCTCAAAAGTGTCCTTTCTTGCTCCTGATGGTTGGTTTTGTCATGATATCTGTCTTTCTTTACATTTTAATATTTGGCTTAGAGAAGCTGTAAACGGCTGATAGGATCTTTTTACATTTATTTAGATTCCAGCTGGGACTTTATGTATGGATTAGCTTGAGGCCATGATAGTGAACAAAACAATGAAATATAAAGTGCTTTCTTAGCATTGGAGGCCACCTTCTACAGAGATTATGTATATAGTCTATTAAACAGTCAAAAAATATTCTACACCTGCCAGAAAGTTTAAGAAACTCTTACGGTTAGATGCAGCTTCATATGCATTGTATAAAGATGTCTATTGAAGAAAAACTGAAGTGTTCTATGAAGCAGTTTTACAACGATTTTCTCTCTGCTTCCTGTCTTTCTGACTCATCTGTTTCCTAGAGAGTCTTAAGACACATGAGCACATGGAATTTTCTTCATCTTTGTGTAAAATCCTTATTTATATCATGAGGATTTAAACTGTGAATTGAAGATATTAATTTTACATTTCCAGAAGCTCACCAGCCTTAAAGAAAAGGGATTTGACAAATCCTCCCTACAGAATGACTGTGACATTCTAGTTCTGGGGTTTTACTCTAAGTGAAAAAATCAGGAAGACATCTAATTTTTAATTAGTTCTCCTCATTTGGGAGATCATCTGATTTTACTGGCAGAATTAGCAAGTGAAATCACTCAAGAGCTGTCATGTAAATGTCCCCTACCCCTAGGGACTCAATATATTAAATGAGTACAGTGTTAACCTGGAAACATTATTATGGATTTTAAATGAGAGCAGCTCTGAAATTTGGAGGAAATCATTAAATTGAAATAATTATTTTGATTCCATTCTTGATCACTGACAATGGAAATTAGACTTGTATATCTCTTTTATGCATAAAAGAGGACAATTTCTGTCCCCTTCCTGCATTTTTCTAATTATATTAAATAATTTAAATTAATTCCAGACAAATTTTATAGTGTTTTCTACAAACAAGAAGAACAACTTTCAGGACATATCAGAGAATGAAAAAGGCTTTAACTCATTGATTTTTATTTTTTAACTTCTTTTGCTAACTTATATATAGTACAACATTTTACTAAAACAATTTAGAAAAAATATTCTGAGATTTTGTTAATTGGTTTATTTTTCCAGTGCCATTTAAGTATTCAAATTCCACTGTGTTTCTACAGCAAATTCTCAACACTCAATTTGATTACAAATAAAGACCATTTCTGGAGTATCAGTATGGAAGCTCATTTACTGCAAAATTTACAATGCTTATGTAAATTCTAAATGACTGCACCCTGGAGCCACACAGACAGCTGTCACATATTTAAAGCTCAGCCCTCCAAGAGTTCTTGAGTAAGGACCCCAGCCTTACTAGAACTGTCATTCTTATCACTCATCCTTTTACTACTTGAGAACAAACAATGCCCAGAGATAAGCAGAGATTTGAGTACCTATGTTTCTCAGTCACTATTTTTATTTTTCGTTAATTTTACTGCTAATGAAAAAGGCTTACTTAAAAAGAATCAAGCATTTCCAGTTAACTATTAAGACTGAAAACTAGTTAACATAAAAATTCACCTGTAATGACATGTACTTTTAATGTTTTAATGTATACATATATATATATATATATGCATATGGATTCATACACAATCATAGACTCATAGAACTAAAACCTTTAGTTTGGAAATTACCTTTAAGATCACTGAGTCCAGTAAATTGTAGCAAGAATATCTGATATAATCACAAAAGAAAATACATTTAGGCATAATATAATAGTATAGCTTTCCCAATTCCCTTCTATCATCTACTCCAAAGATGACTTATGTCTCCTTAAAATAATTATGCATTCTTACATTTTAAAACATAAATTACTGTAAAAAGACTAGCAAAAAGAGGTCTTTATTTCACAAATCCACTCTAAGTCAATGAGGACTCTATCTTCTAAAATCAGATAAGTGGTATGCAAATCTAACACAATGCAGAGGACCAATTTTAAGTGTAAGCACTCTGAAAGGATAAGTAGAAGCAGAGGGGGAAAAATTTACATATTACATTTATTGTCATAAATGAAAATACAAGAAATACAACAACTCTTCATGAAACTTAGCAGTCTTTAGAAGTATAGAAAACTATACTTTTACCAAGGAGAAGTTCATCCAGTTTTTGACAGCCTCAGAGATGCACTCCCTTCTTAGTCACTAATTATTTTTAGAAATAATATATAAGAGGAATAAGGTTGAAATAATGATAATGAAATACAAAAAAGAGAAAATAATGCATTTTTTTTTGAGGCAAATTTTAAGATTATATTTTTCAAAAAACAGATTCAGTTAGAAACTGCATCATTTCTTAGACAGCTTTATTGTATATAGTGCTACAAAATTTAGGGAAGTGTTCCAAATTTCTTTGTAATAGATTTTGGTCTTCTACTGCTAATACATTATTAACACCATTAATATTAATAAAGGGGGAAAAATAAGAAGAAATTATATCAAGAAAATGTATTATTATTTTCAGTAATAACTGCATCTGCTCTCAATGACTAAAATCAAACTTGTCATTATATAAAACACTATACCTAAAAATGGAAATTTGTTTTTAAGAACTATCAAGGAGGATATGAAAACTCATTAAGAGTTTAAAGACTTCTGTTAAACAAAGGCAGAGTACTTGAAAATGCTTAGAAATCAACGTAACTACATACAGCCTGGAAAAATATATTAGTAAAACAGAAAGGGATTCAATTCTATAGTGCTCTTGATCACGCAGTCATTTCCAGCTGCAGAATACTGATGTAAATCATTATCATTTTAATATTTCTAAGAAGGTACGTATGTATGTATACTCAAAAACCAAACTCATTGGAATCTGTGAATTTATATTTCTGGGACTTTCTACTATTTCTTTCTATTGTTGGAAAACTGAGTATAAAAGCAGTTCCTTTATCAAATTGTCAGATAATTTTGACTTGCAAATAAAGCCCAAAATGTCAATATTTGGTTGGCCCATAATAAATGGATACTTTCTGCATAGTTCACTGAAAACATAGTCCCTTCTACTGCTTTTGTCAGAGCTTAAAAACAGAAACCATTTTGGAAGCTTTGCCAATAAGCTTCCCTGAATAATAATTTGGTGAATAATATGTTAGAATATATAAATGATAACCCTTTGTTTACATATATATGTCGTGAGAATATTAATTCCAGTAACGAGAGAGAGTATCTGCCTGATTTATAGGCCAGTCAATATGGTTTTATACAGAATAAGGAGATGATTAGAAGTAATGACTTTCCTTTTCACTTAATTTCAAACTTTTCTTGTCTTTTTCTGTTACGATTTTTCAGAAAGTTGCATCTTATGTCCCTTCAAAAAAATACATAAAAAAGTATTACCCTAAGAGAAAGAGACATTCAGCTATGAAAGAAAAAGAAGATCTCCAGGCAGCTGGAACTCAACAAGGTATAATCAAAGAAATATCTTGAGCAGAAGCTGCTTCAAACACTTGAAATATACAGTAGAGTTTGTCGCTGTGTGTCCTCCACCTGGCTGCTACTGGTTCTTTGGGTCTTTTGAGTTACTGATTTTTATCCAGCTACAACTTTCCAGCAGAATCATGTTTTATTAACCATTGCTATGTTGCAGGTTTCAAATTGTTAGACACAGACATATTGTTCCCATTTACTACAGAGTAGCATACAGATAGTAACTATGTAATGAAACTTGATTTTGAAGTATGTACAAACATTATGATTCAAAAGTTCTGTGAAGAGATCATCTAAACTCACTATGTGTCTCCCTAGCTCTGAATTTCCAAAGAAGCACTTTGGTGTGACCTCCTTGGGAATCTTTCAGTAAACCAGCATGGACATCCCACAGACCGAAAGAAAGTATGGTTGCAGTGTTATTTCCAAGCCATTGGCAAGACTTTTGACTTTTTGAATTTTAAATAACTGCTAGGAGACAAACTGGTACCTCGTTTCTAATTTACATGATTTCTCTGCAGTCAGAGGAGTAGCCCAGCCTGTCAAAGAGCTTTGTTTACTCCACACTGTACACCAACAGGGTAAAAGTAACATCCCAGACTTCCCAGAAAAAAGCATTTATATTAAGAGATGTTAGGTTGAAGCAGATAAATTATCTTGGTTTCTTCTTTTGAAGCAGTGCTTATATGCAATAAGAAAAATAATATTTAGTGTGTTAGAAGATATACCACAAGTGTGAAAATAGCTCCTATATCCTCTCCAAGTTGATATGAATTTGAAATTCTGAAATAGGAGGGATAAATGAATCCAAAATGTTCAATTTCTCTCAGCTTTTCAACTGCTGCACTATTACTGTGGATTACTTTACTAGTACTGAAAATAATTTTTGTTTATTATTACAGTTTATGAGGCACAAATACGGTGGCAAAGTTTGTTCATTGTGGTTTGAGATTTCTATATGGCCATTCAGAAGACATTGGATTCAGTACACAACTTTGAGGTTAAAGAGATTGGTTATGCAAATGGATCGAAATGAGACTCACTGCAAGCCTGCACACAAGCAAAGCATAGTGATACTAGTGATTTAAAGTCAAAAAGGGGTAGAAACACATTTTTTGACACTACACGCCAAATCCAAATTTTGGGTTTGGGCAAAGCTATATTTCCGAACCCCAAATTAAGACTGCAAAGTATTTCATTGTGTCTTTTCCCTAATCAGATTTCAGGGGTAACATTTGTTTCAGGTTGGATCTATCAGTTACTCCTGCAATTACCACTTTAGACAGGCCTCCATAAGACATAGCTGCTTTCCAGCCTGGATACATGGATCTATGTATCGGCTTGTAATACTCAAATCTGTATGACAGCAAGACTTCTAAGACTGTACACTGTAGCTAATTTCTACAGAAGATTTTGGGAAGCATAATCTAAGTGTGTTCAATATCACAAAATGTGAATGGATGAGAACAAAACAAGAGACTTATCTCTGCCACTGCAATGCAGAGAAAATACATCTATGTAATTAAAATTATCTAACTATAATCTAATGTGGTTGTTTGTTTATCAGGATTAATTATAACACACAAATGTTGTTTATGGTTACAAGTACACAATTAAGGACAACACAGTATAAAATTTGAATAGCGTATGTCATTTGTAGAACCAGCAGTGCCACCAGAAAAAACATACCAGTTGTCATATTTTATTAATCTTACGATAAACCATTGCTGCATTTTAATTAAATGAGCAAGACAGTCAGCCAACATCATTATCAGAGCTCCTGTTTTCTTTGAATCTCTTGTAAGTTAGAAATCCAATTATTTATGAATATTACATTGTTTTATTGAATGTGAATTACTGTAGGGATAGCAGACTTGAGTTATTCTCCAGTAATATTATTCCAATATAGCAATGATTTATGCTAGGTATTAATTCTGTCACATTTCGTATTGTATCTATTTATGTGTAGTTCTTGGCAAGAATAACTAGCCCAATATACCTTAGGTAATGAGCTATTAAGTTCAACAAGTGAACTTACAGTGCCCTTTGAAATATAACATTCACATTTAGCTCTCATTCATGTCAGAGGTTAATAATTTCACAATTTAATAGCTTCCATCTAACAAAGGTAATCAATATTATTTTGTTTCATATGTTGGAATGAACATAAAATCTGGTACAATGTATCAGTAGCAACCAAAATTTGAAAAAAAAAATTCTTTTCAGTATCTGAGAAGTTTTTAAGAATTAAAATACCTCTGAAAAGGAAATGAAAAGCTAACACATTGTGAAAAGATAGCCCTAATTATTTTCATTACAGAAATAAAACCTGGAGATAAAATCCAACAACAGATGAAGTATCTTAAATTAATTTTGTGTTGCAGAGCTGACCACTCTGTGAATAAACAATCATTAAAATAATGTCTAATCCTATGTTACTGATTCTTCTCAGCAATAACAAAAAATCAAGACCCTTAAATCTTTCAGGGTTGTGTACACACCTTGTAAGTGCTCATCTTGCATAGAGGGGCACCAGATAAAAGACATTTTGACCCAGAATGTATTTGGTATTACTATGTAGACACAGCTAAATAAACTATCGGCCTATTCTGATTTTAAAACTCAACAATAGGTCAAGCAGACACTCCAATTACTTCACTAAGAAAAAAATCATTTGACCTAAAGTGGGTTAACTGGTTCAAATAGCAAACTAACAGTTGCAAAACCGATTTCTATTAAGTTCTTGGAGATCTGGAGGTAAAAAAGAGACTAATTATAGGTGAAATACTGAACATATTGCATCCAAGAAGAAATTAAGCAGAATTTTAAAGTTAAAGGACTGTCATACATGTTTTTCTTGTTCTCAGTTAATATAAAAATATGGGCCACAATTATATTATGTAAACCTCTCAGTTCAAAAGTTACAATGTCCAATCTGCTTCTTTAATGCTAAGTATTTTCAAATTACTTAATTTTGTGTATGTAAATCTATTCAATTGACATAAGGGGTCAGTTCTCACAGCAGAATCCTTTCTGGAAAGGGCTCTGCAAAGGATTTATCTGAAATCGAAAGGATTGTGGGAGAAGCTATGGCACACGCATAAATAAACAAGAACAAAACATCTCACAGAATGAATCATGTGAATTTTTATCGAAACCACATGATATTTTGTTTAAAACTGAATTGATATCTGGATTTCAGAGTAAACCTGGCTGATTTTCATGTGCAGGCAGAGAACTACATCTTTATAACTCTTATATCAAATAAATTAAGGTGCTACGAAGGACAGAATTAATTGATATGTGGATAGATACAATCATTCAGTAGCTTATGCATGGTTTTTTTGTTGTTTTTTTTTTATCAAGACAAAGAAATAATTTAAATCTTGCTTTTCAAATTGCAGCTTTATTCCGCAATATTCTATTGACTGGAGCACAGGGCATATGACAAACAAACAAACCAACCAGAACAAAACCAAACCCACCAGAAAACAGTATATTTAAAACTGCAGGGAGAGTAGAAAATCTACAACTACTATATCCTAATAAACTTCTATTGAAAGGGAAACAACACTCTTCTTGCTGTGCTCTGTATCTTAAGAAGAAGGACTTTTAATCATGCGTGGAGAAAACAGCCTCCCTGGGGATTGGTATTTTCTGAAGAGTAATGGCGCTGAACGGATACTTCTCACTACTGGCTAACTATTGGCTCATCACTCTAGTCTTCTAGTCAGTCTCAAATATATCAATTTGTTTAGGAAGCTAATAGTGCACCAAAAATGACTGGGATTTCAGTCTACAATGAACATATCTGAAAAACAGACTTAAAAATAAGGAACCACAATAATATGCTGCAGTGCCTGAAGTCCTTTCCAGAACTGAACTCAAATTAATTTCACAAAACACTTACCGTGTTTGTTTCTTTCTATTAATGGAGTATGTTAATCATACTGGAAACATGTTTGTTACAGCAATGCTTTGTAAATAACATTTTTTACTGTTTCCAAATGAGCAATTCATAAACAAAGTATATAGCGAGTAATTACATGAAACAATGAATTTTGGAACTACAAGAGAAGAGAATTTGCTTTTAACATAATTGAACTAATTTTTGTCATGAAATTGGATTGACATATTTTGGAGTACACAGCTGTAATTGCTTCTGGAAAAGTAAACAAACAAACAAAAATCAAACCAAACAATCAAGCAAAAATAATTCCTAATCTGCCCAAGCACTCTGGTGAAAGAGAAGAGAGACCCAACAAGTATGACTTATCTGAATGAGAGCAAGAAAAGGGATTTGAGCTCTTGGAGAACTCAGAAGGCACTCCTGACTTTTCTGGACTGTATACAGCTCTGGATAAATTATATTTGAGGATCATAATGCGAGATGTTTGTATGACAGAAAAATATATTATTTTTATTATATGTTGTGTTATTAATTCAAATTTCTATACAAGCAGAGTAAATATTTGGGCAGCTCCAACAAGAATTTAAAAAACAGAATTCAGTGCTTTTTTATTATTCTGGGTCATCTTATTAAATGGCAGGCTAACATATTGCAAACCACTAACCTCTGTTTTTAATGAAAATTAAATAATGGAAAATACTTCCAAAACCTTTTGCTTAGATTTTTTAAATGTAAATTAAACCATACACTTCAAATTAAAATAGGAGGAAGAAAGACTATAAATCTTTATCAGTGAACTCATGCCCAATTCTAACAGAAGACATATATTTCAAGAAAAGGTTTCTTCTCTCATGTCTTATGACACCTTCATTTCTTCCAGTTTCTTGCATTACACTGCCAGAATACTATTCCCAAAAAGTGCATGAAGATCAAAAAATCTTTAGAACAACAGAAGGAACATAACAATTGCCATATCAAGAGCTGGGGTGGGGGGTGCGGGGGGGTGTTATTTTCTTATTTTTTAATTTGGTTTGGTTTTAATTTCCCTTCTTAACCATTCTTCATCTCATCGTTTACATGCCATTTCTGTAGCATCACTGGTTTTCAGTCATAGAGGACTTTTATTTCTCAAATTCACTTGTCCAAAACGATTCCATACATGATACTCTGCAGGGCACATTACCAAGTTAGACTTCTATCCAGCCATGTAGCTTTCTATCAAGGAGGAATAATATGACAGGGGAGTCTAATGAGGTTAGTCTGTGCTTCAATAATTTCTGTTGGACACTAACTTCACTGAATTTATTTGACTTCTTTGACCAGTTATTCTTTCTAGCATCTATATAATTCCAAATAAATAGGTTATTAAATTACAAGTAAAGAAGTACTGACCTGAGAACTTAGTGGCTGTGGTGCCATTCAACTTTCAAGTGCATCTGAGACTCAGCCATCATATTTCTATCTGTCCATATAATACACTTGGTTAAAAGCTAACACAGCATTTGCAAATTTATGTTGTGTAAACACACAAACACAATGCACAGGCAGATCAGACTTCTACAGGGTTTGAATACACTATAGTGAGAAATACCTAAAACCATACATAAAAAAATGCCAAAAAAATAGGCACTAGTAAATGAAATACGTCAAATATTAAAAAAACCCAATAACGTCAGTAGAAGACATGTCTTTAGGTATCTTACGCAGCTGTAACTTGAAGGAGAAGGACACAGGGACTGTGTTATATCTGTCATGTCACTTTGAATGGCAAGGCAACTGGATGGTGCCAAATCTTACCTTTGACTATAATGCAAAACACAGATTTAGCTTTCGAAACCACATGTGCTATCTGAGCACAATAGATTTTTAGTGTGTGCAGTCTGGAGCTCATTTGCAACTTGCATGACCCTATGCTTACTCTCTCCTATGTTCTTACAAATTTCTGTCTTTTGGCCACAGAACTATCCTTCAAAATCTGCCTTAGAACCTAAACTACATTTGAAAAAGGACCTGGAGAGAGTCCAGGGAAACTAGAGATTACAGACTTTGCATTTGCTCTGTTTGTTAGTAGCAAACCCAAAGACTTTAAGTGTGAGAAACATTCAGAGAAAGGTCAAGTTCCAGACAATATGTGTACAGAAAATCAGATCCACTGATGGGCTATTTCCACAGTTGGAAAATATACAAATATCTTTTGGAGTTTAATGTACAAAATGATAATAACTATTAGGTATGTTTCAGCTACATTTTCTTCAATAAATAAATAATAAAATGTAATACACAGCTAAAATAGAGATAATAATTTTAAGGTCTCAAAGTAAAACTCCAGGAATTGGTGGCAATTTTCTTTATAGTTAAGAACACTGAAGGAATAATCAATACTTCTGAAAGCAGAATTGACTTTGAGTGCATTTTTTAATTAACTTCTTAAATCACAGTTTTCTCTTAATAACATTTTCACATAATGAAATATTTTATTATGTTTGCAGTGTTCACAAATGTAGACTATTTTTTTAATTAGCTAAAATCTTCCATTCTCCTACTTGATGATAAATCTTCGTACAGAAAACACAAATACAGTGGGCTGCAAAATTCTCAGCCACAGCTTTGTAACTAACTTTTTTACTTATTCAAACTTTTTAAGGATCATTTAAATGAGATCTAAAAGTCTAGAAGAGAATTTACTTTTTTTTCTAATAAGAAAGATATTAAAGTATGTTTTATGGTACGGATAATTTTCAGTGAGAAGATGATGTCAAAGTTGATAAAGAAACAAGCAACAAATAAAACATGGCATATAATGATGATGCATAAATATGATAATAGCATAGATGTAAAATTCTGTGCAAGGCTACAGTAGTTGAGAAAAGGAATCAAAGCCAGATGGTTCTCTAGTTATTTGACGTCTCTCAATGCTGAATACTATCAGTGGTGTTACTGGAAAAGTTAACTGACAGCAGGTATGTTAGGAAGAGAGGCACAGAACTGATGGGCACTTATGTCTATCCGTGCAATAACAATTTGGCATTTTAGTCCCCTTAGTTACCTGTGTTAATGGTATAAGAAAAAGCCTGTACTTAAGTGTCCATAGACATGAAGATTGGCTTTAAACAGCTGTGGACTTACATAAAAGGTGGAATCTTGTTAGGGCTGCAAGCCCATGACTATGCTGCTGGCTATAACTGTGCCCCGAGATAAAGTTAACTGAGCCGGACATGGCACGGCATGGGAAATGGCTGGACGTGACAGATAACAGCACGAGAAGCTGAAATAAATTACAGAGAGCACCATGAGTCATGGCATGAGGTGCAGAGGTGGTTAAGGCAGAATTATCTAAGAACTGACCAAAACTCACAGCTAACTGAAGGGATAACTTGGGATCTTCAGGATGGCAGTTTCTCACAGGCAAGCAGTGACAAGGCAACCACGTCAGCAATGACCTACAAGGCTGAGGTTACATAAGGAATGGTCACAGAAATACCCAATTTGGATAAGGATGCAGCAAAACCGGGATCAATAGGGAAGAAGTAACTGAGGTCTTTGTAGATAGGTAGGAGGAGATTGGGGCATAGAAAGGGAGGTGGCAGAAAGAGAGTCAAGATAAAGGAAAAGCAGTAATAAGGTATGTTAATGTTGAAATTGTTGCCGCCAGGGTGTACCTTCTAGGCAGTCCTGCACTTGATCCCTGTAGCCTAAATCAGGACTGTAGACAAAGCCTGCTGCTCTGAGCATTACAGAGGAGTCAGCCCTGAAGGAAAGACACCTTGAAGGAGCACACCTGGAAAACCAAATCTACAGCGTCTCCACATAAGGTCTCGTTCCTGACAGCACCCACATCTGCCCATCACCTCTAACAAGAATAAAATTTTGATACAAGCATTCCCATGCAATTCAGATTTCAGGTTTTTTAGCTGCAGATATAACTTGAAATAAGAAAAAGGGATTCACTGGAAATATGATATCAACATTTATTAATTTGGAGAGGTCAAAGCAATACTTTTCTTAAATTATTTTTTTTTTAATTGTTAGTATTCATGGTTTAGGATTTGTCCAACCACAATTAACAATTTGTACTTTTAATAGTACCAGAATACTTATTTTTTGGTCTTACAAAAAGATAGAAATGTGAAACAAGCAAAAGGTAGACAACAAAGACTGTGCACACACAGGATAGATTAAACTACTAGGAAAATTTTGCCTGAGATCTGAGACACTTTGTTTCGTTCACCTGAGGAAGAACTTGGATTAGTATCTTGAATTTATTGTAATTAAATGACATTTGGTCACCTTAATATTTGGCAATATTTGCATACACATGTACAACATTGCTGGGCTGCAACTCTCTTAAATGGTATCACCAACAAAGCTATAAAACATAAATACATAAAACATACACTAGCAAGAAGAAAGAAAATTCTTTTCAGAAGTATTTTTCAAATTCCTTACTCAGTTTGCTTTTTTTTTTTTTTGTGGAGCATTTATGACCAAATGGAGAACTTTCAATATCCACTGCCTACTTTGAAAAAAAATCAGAATAAACTGAAAAAAAAAGTAATGTATTGAGCTGAGAATCAGGTGCTCCATGTTATAGAATCCCTTGCTTCAAGAAGACTAAATATGTATAACCTTTTTATTATCAAGTAAATTTCAACAGAGCCTAATTGTGCAGTCTGTCTACCCATCCATCTCTAAATCATATTCTCTCTGTGCAAAATGCTTTCTCCATAATTTTTTTATTAAATATTTTCACCTCATTTATCTTAGATTTATACTTCTTGCTCCATAGAAGCAACACATGATGAACTCTGAGCAAGAAAAACACAAACTTTCAGAAGGAAGCAGTAGAAGTCTACCCCAGCAAAGACAATTTCTTTTCTTGATTAGAAACAATTAAATATGGATTTAAAGAAATGAAAGATGCCATCTCACCTTCTACAGATTTATCCTCCATTTGTAGCATTATGAATTCCAATAAGGATTTTGTTCTATAGCACTTTAGTGTATTCAATAAAAAAGTAAATTTATCAAAACAATGAAATATTTCAAATTTCATACAGTACAGGATAGAGAAAAAAAAGGTTTCTATGTGACCAAATTATAGGATACTAATTATTTTAAGAGATGAAGAAGGAAGAATTAAAATGCAGGCAGATTAAAAAAAAAAAAAAATGCTGTATAACCTGATATGTTTTCAATTTTAAATAGGTAGACAAAACACTCACTTAGCTGTCCACTATCAGTTTCTTTTTCCAAGTGGGCATGAGTCATATTCAGTAAAATTGTCATATTTCAGCAACAGTTTTCAGAGACAGTTTTCAAAAGTATCTTTGAAATAGTTGCTTCTGTTGTCAAGATGCCATGGAAGTTACAGTCTCAATGGCACTCGAGAGTCAACTGTTGGAGACATGGATGAATGCAGGAATGGTGGCAGTGACTTTGGAACTCATAAGCAGGCAATGCTTCACAAGTTAATTCTTCTCCTTGCAGAAGTGCCTTGTGCAACACTCTACCTTACATCTCTTGGAAGAAAAAAAAGAATTATGTGGGAAAACCTGGAAATCAATCAAAAAAGACATGGACTTAAATGTAAATAATGTCTTTTCATTTCTTTCAGCATATTCCATCAAATTTTGAGTTTTGTGTTTGTATTCTTACCAAAAGAAATATCCTAAACAGTTTATGATCCAGTTTGAAAAAAAGTCGCACCATAAATTCTTCTGTAATTTGGCAAAAGCTTATGGTTGGGCTTTCAGCTCTGAAACTCCTTCATGAAGATGCCTAACTCATACCCACTAGATCTACCTCGAATCCTGTAGAAGACACTTTCAGTTGAATCCTTAGGTGTTATTTTATATTTCTGTTGTCTTTAGGTTTCCTTGTCATCAGGATTCTTCACAATTTCAACCATATGATACCTTTATATATATTGTAGATGTAGCTAAGATGCTAATTTAACCTTAAAACTTAATGAATCTGCACAACTAATGCAGCTGCAGTACTAAGGCTTATAAAATTTCTTTTCTGTGTCTTCAGTGCTTTGATTATCAATTGTACTGAGATGGAAAACATGAGGCAAATACAACATATTATTACTTTACATGCAATTTAGGTTAATAAAAATGAATGCTATATTGGGATATTTCCCAAGAATTGTTTACTGCCAAATGTTAATGAATACTAATTTGAATTAAATCAGGACCGTATTTCCCATAAATTTCCAATTAAAAGGAATATATTTTTCTATTGTCAGACAGAGATAAGCGGTGTTCAACAAAGTTTAAAATATATCTAAAATTCAAATTTGATTTTGATACACACTTTACTAAATACATGTCAAGAGGTATAAAAGCCAGTTTATTTGAGAATGGCATACAATCTACTTAACAAAAAGATTTAATTTATGATTAAATGTTAGGTACTTTGTGAATCAGTGAGCAGCTATCTTTAAAGTTACAATGATAAATATTCACTAATAAAAAAACCCCACATTTAACAGTGAGAAATTTATTTCAATTTTTTGTTTTGGAAGACAAGTTATTCCTTAAAAAAAAATTGTAAATTATCCCAGTGTTAATAATCTAAAGACAAATTTCAGGTAACAATTGAACCTGAAATCCACATAGAATCATAGAATGCTTTTGGTTGGAATGGATGATGATCTTGTTCTAATCCCCCTGCCACGGGCAGGGAACATTTCATTACACCAGGCTCACACTTCCAAGAATAGAGCATTCACAACAACTCCGGCCAATCTGTTCTAGCGCTTCGCCACCCTCTCAGCAAAGAATTTTTTTCAAATATCTAATTAAACTTTCCCTATTTCAGTTTGAACCCATTCCCTCCTTGTCTTCTCACTATACGCTCTTGTAAAAAGCCTCTCACCATCTTTTTTGCAGGCTCAGTTCTGGTACTGGAAGACCACGATTAGGTCACCCTGAATTCTTGTCTTTTCCAAGCTGAACAAACTAAGTTCTCTCAGCCCTTCCTTGTAGGAGAGATGCTCCACCCCTCTAATCATCTTGGTGGCTCTCCTCTGGATTTATTCCAATGGGTCAAAATCTTTCCTGTACTGGGGACCACAGAGCTGGATGCAGCACTCCAGGTGGGGTGTCACCAGAGAGGAGTAGAAGGCAGAATTACCTCTCTTGACTTGCCTTTGATGCAGCCCAGGGTATCTATAGATTTCTGGTCTGTAAGCGTACATTGTTGGTTCATTTCTCGTCTCCCATCCAGCACCACCCCCAAGTCCTTCTCAGCAGGGCTGCTCTCCATCAGTTCACCCCTCAGCTTGCATTGATACTGGGGATTGTCCTGATCCAGCTGCAGCACCTAGCACTGGATCTTATTGAACCTTATGAGATTCCCATGGACCCACTTCTCAAGCTTGTCCTAGTTCCTCCGGATGGCATCACCTCCTTCAGGTGTGCCAACAGCACCACTCAGCTTGGTGTCATCTGCAAATTTGCTGAGGGTGAACCTGATCTCACTGTCTACATCACCGATGAAGGTATTAAATAACACTGGTCCCAGTGTGCACTCCTGAGGGACACCACTTGTCACTTACGTCCATTGGGACTCTGAGCCATTGACCACTTCCTCCTGAATGCGACTTTCCAACCAATTCCTTATCCACCTAGCAGTCCACCAACTTCTCTCCAATTTAAAGAACAAGCGAAAGACCTTTACTTCCGATTGTCTGCAATGTTTAACTGCTAAATTACTTCTGGCTCCTTTTTGCACATCTGTCACTAGTCATCTTCAAGACTAATCTGTCATTAAAATGGCTAGCTTTCAGCAGCCTTTCTCCATTTCGTCACTGGGCTAGTATTCATTTCCCTGTCTTCAGTAAGTTAACAGTAGCCAATATAGCCATGGCAAGGGAGGGAATACATCCTGTCAGCTTATCGGAAGCAAAAGGATAAGCAAGAAAGAGTTGAGTCATTACTTAAGGAGCACCAAACGATTGATGCTGGGAGGGATGAAGTGTTTACACTTCTCCTGCTTCAGCTTTCATTAAGGAGGTTATGGATTAATGGACATCACACTAAGACAAAATAAAGAAAAAAGTTACTTAGATATAGGTTAGATGAAATTTCATCAAGTTGATGAACTTTCCTGCAGGGAATTTGGAAAAATGGCTGAGAAAAGAGAATAAATGATCTTCCAAAATATTAGGAATAAACAAAAACAGTATTTTTTTTAAGAGAAGGAAAATTGCCCTGGCAAACTGGATCCCACTGAGGAAGAATATGTTAGTATAAAAATATGGAACAGCAAAAGATGTTTATTGTTGGCCAGTAAATTATGCCCTAACAAATTTCATTCAACCAGACACCTCATCTCATTAGTATGTTTGAAATGTTAAGGTATTTCAGATAGTGTTTGGTACTATTTTCTTAAATGACCAAGAAAATTACAGTGAAGAAAAATCTGCCGCAAGGTAAGAATATAAAACTGTACTTGGCTGCTATTCATTGCACACAGTAGCACAAGAAAAAATGTTGTGCATGTTTACATATGTATTTGTCTTTACTTCACTATTGTTTAATACATTTATCATTTTATAACAGAAAATAGAGTACACTATTCAATTTGCAGATCACTTCAGACTTGGACTAGGCTTTGGAGACCACATTAAAATTCAAAGAGACTTGAGAAACTGAAGTTGTTTATCTTCCAAAACAACTGCAAACTGAATGTTTGCTGACAGTAATGCACTTTTAGCTTAACAGAATATGAAAGATTGCTGTTGTCTTCACTTAAAAACTGCATCCTGATAGTCAAACTGCACACATGAACATTTGGGGCAAATAAGAAAATTGCCCAAAAGTTTACCATAATGATTCTATTACTTGGTATTTTCTTCAGTCCCCTACTTTTAGATTATCAGAAATAATAAGCCTTCTCTTTTTAGTTTTTCTAGATAGCAGTACTTTGTACAGCTCATATAATTTCTACTGGACAGTTAATACATGTTCTGGCTATCGCAGTATCCTAATTACTGACCTTCTTTGTTAATTATGTCTTATTAGTAATATGCTGTAGCAATCAAACTGCCAAGCTCAGGTTATAACAAAATAACAAAAAACCATTTCAGCCCTTATATATACACTTGCAGCTACAAAGAAAGTTGTGACTCAATTTTACATCTAAATTAAGTTTATATGTAACCTTATGGAACTGCTAAAACATACTGGAATAAATTGAAAAAAAATATAGACTTTCCATTAAAAGCATTTTTTAAAAAACAGAAAAATATCTGTCAGTTATAATTCACTCAACTTTGAGGAAAAAGTTGAGGGGAGAAGGGGAGAAGAGAAAGAGAGTTAGAAAGAGATTAAGTAGAAAGTTATCACCACCATGTAGATTTTCACAGAATCCCGCTGGTCCTTCTTCACCTGGTCTTCCGTGGTGGGGTCCTAGAGTCGTTCTTCTGGAAGTAATGCTTTTGTACAGTTCAAGTCCCAGGTTCCAGTCCACAGGGCAGATATACCATTCCCACAACCTGGGTTGTCATGCGTATCCTTTCCCACAGTTTGCAACCATATACATTTTTTTTTTTGCCTGGATAAGTCTTATCTCAAGTTCTCATAGTCTGCACACTAATTCCAAGTCTTCACCTTTGTTAGACATGGAATTAAGGCCTTCCTGTTTTGCCACCTGTGCTTATCTCAAGTTCCTGATGTGGTGGTTTATCTTATTGGAACTTTCTTCTTTAACAGTGTTTTAAGAAATGCAACAGCATTCTTTAAGTCCTCCCAACATTCTACCTCTAAAAAAACCTGTGGGCGAGGGATTAAAAATATAGCATAGTTTGTCAGGTAAAATCACAGAAAACTCAGTAGGAAAACAATTATGCAAGCAGAAATAATTATAATTATGTGAAACTTTGGATATATACTAAAGTAAAACATTTTTTAGAGTGACCATAACCATAAAATCAAATCTTTCTGCTTTTGTACTATGTACTTAAAACCAGGAAATTTCAAGCAATTTGTGATCTTAAATTGTCATATTAACAGTTATTACTGTAAGTGTCATGACATTTGAGTGGAAAACTATCCTCTCAAGTTGTTCAAACAATTACAATACTCTCATCTGAATCACAAAGCATTTTGTTCAAGGGAAAAAAAAAACCCAACAGTATACACTTTGGGACACTCAGTTCAAATGAAAGTGTGAATAAGCAGACTGAAAAAAAAAAAAAAAATTCTCAAATATTTGATTTTTCAATTTGGTCAGACACTGAATGTAAACAATCAAAAGACCATTTGTACACACAATCACAGACAAAGCTCCATCTTTTGTTTTCAAAAGGAAGGACAAGAGAAGCAGACGAGCTTATTTTATTGCCTTATACTCAGTGCTGAAGAATTATTTTAAAGAAATAATAAATTTCTGCAAAAAATACTGTTACTTCTTGCTCGCTTCTTTTTCATGCATTATCTGATTGTGACACGAGATGCAAAAGAATGAAATGCATTGTAAATAAAGATTTCATTGTCATTAACAGTTACTTTAAAATTAAAATGGCAGTCAGAGATCTCCAAGAGCATAACTACATCTGTATTTTCTTGTTAGGATTCCCAGAAAGCACATGAAGTCAGAAGTTGTCCAAACATCCACCGTTTATTGAAAACAACAGAAAAAAACCCTGTAACTGTGCAATATAAAATTTTAAACTACTCTTACTCATGTGGTGACAAGGCACTTGATACAAGCAATAAATATCTCAACTGTAACAAGAAAGTTTAATTATCATGGAGAAAAAGAGTGACTTCCTAATTGGGAAATACACAATTTTTCAGAGTCTGGGAATCTGTCTATTGAGACCAGAAAATACAGGAAGTATAAGGTAATAAAAGTTTGATGCTAAATAGTGACTCAAGACAGAGACTATACCTCTGTGAGGATAGGGGTCTTACATACCATGAGAGATGGGTAAAATAGGGAAATGCTTCTCTGGTTAGTGCACGTATTCACAAGAAATTATAGTAGTAGAGACAGAAAGCCATATCCAAAGGGAAGTGAAACTCTGAGCCAAAGAAAAATTGAGGAGAATTCATGATCATCATGTTACTGGTTTTAATACCTACCATTAGACATTTAAGGAGCAACAAGATTTGCTGGTTAAGTAATTGTGCGAATGAGATGTAAATAAATTTTTGGATTATTTGATTTTTTCTTGATTCAGCTTAATTACAGAATTTTGTTTATATTTTTCAATGGCAAAGAAAAAAATGCAGGTTCATTTTAAATGTTAATAGAAGTTAATTGCTCTTCTGTGCTTCAGAATATTTTACTCTAATTGTAGGTTGCAGGAAGAAAATGTTAATTTAGAAATGCATACAATAACGCTGTTAGATGGTAAATTTTTGCTCTTCATTTTATTTCTGAAATAGCAAAAGCTTTAATATAAAATGATTTGATTACACTTGCTACTACACGTTAATCTCAGCAACTACACTATATTCATCCATGTATTCTTCAAATTAACTGTCTATATACATAAAGTAGTGCCGCTGATATTTATTAGTTTCTACTTATCTATTTTTCTACTTAGATGACAAAGTTTGCAATTTAGAAGGTAAATAATATCATCAGACGAGATTCTTTAAAACAACCCAATATTCACTTACTTAGACAAAGTATTTTGATTTTTACAGTTAAATTTTTTAGGTGTATTATGTTTTCCTATAAAATAAAACAACAAAGAAAATCGTAAGTCAGACTTATTAAAAAAAAAAAGTTTCTTTTAAAACAACCTGTTCACAGAGGGTCATTACAAAATATCTCATAAATGTTTGCAATGACAAAATTCCTCCAAAATCTTTTTTTTTTTTTAACTTCAAAAGAACCTGTAAGCTGAAATATAAGCATCATAAGGTTATGTCTAGAACAGTAAACAAAATCTCCCTGTGCCTGTTCTCTGCTCCATTCAGCCCCTGGACCCAGGCCACATGGCATGGCACAATTTACCTCCATATGGCTAAATGCTCTTATCCTCCAAAATGCTGGCTGTATTTAAAGTGCCTACTGAGTATGTTTCCTGACTTATGCTAACTTCTGAATGAGTGTGGAAGATGATGGTTTGTACAACCCAAAACCATTTTATGACTGTGATGCCTTATCAGTATTGACCATTTTATGCCAGTTACATCAGCTCTGTTTAATTTAATTAAGTCTAATATAATTTACTACTAAATGTGTAATTGTAAAATTCTAGCAATTCCCTTTTTATAGACCCTATTTTGCAAACCATCGGTGTCTACATTATTGTGATTTGCCAATATATATTTGGAAGTTTTCATTCAGATTAAAAAATAAACATTGAATAAAAGATCAGCAAGAAACTGCACATTTTTTGAACAGAACATGAAAGCAAACCAGTTCTCAGAAGATTCTGAGTCACAGAAAAATGACAGCAACTATTATTGAATCTAGCAAAGAAAAACCACCCTATTTTCTTTGCATCACAGAGATCGATATCATTCACAGAAACACCACTAAAGGTGTTAGTTTAAGATCAAAACAAAACAACACAGTGATTTTTATAAGATACTCTACCACTTAAAATATATAGTAACAGCATCTATGTGAATCAGCAAGTGGTATGGATGACCGGCCTCCAAATGCTAAGGTCTAAGGATATTATGTGGAGTATGGCACAGGAGCAGAAAGGGGTATGCTCTGCCAAACCTGCAGTAGAGGGAGTTCAGCTGTTTCGCTTGACCATAACTTAGGAGTGAATGCATGACACTTGCTTCAAATAAGGGTGATTTGTAGCCAGCTTGGGAACTGTGAGTGAAAACTGTGTATTTCACAAGAGAACTGACAACTGTTACAACCAAAAAAATTGTGGGAAATTATTTAGGAATTTAAGAACCTTAATATTCTTTAACTTCCCTACTTTTTGAAAATAATTAGTGTCATGATTTCATGCTCTCTAGCCTTAGTTTACTTTTGAATCTTTATCCATGACAAATCCTGTAGTATTTACATTTCCTAAGTGAAATTCTCTGACCATGTAAAACTGCTTTAGGATGTGTTTATACAACTGCTTGTGATCCTGATGAAATGGATTAAGAAATTGCTGTCCCTCAAGCTTATATAAGATAAGCAACTGCTCTTCTAGGCTCCAGCAATGCAGAATAAAATGTATCTGTTCAAGCCACCACTAGGGGTAATTCATACATCATTTTTTTATCTGGCATTACTAAGGAGGCACTCAAAAAGAGCACCTATGGAGATGCAATTTTTTTTACCACCTGAAATAAATGCAGTTGGTCATGTCACCACACTTTCAGAAACCTGGCCTGTGCTGTGCTCTCAGTTTTAATTTTGAGAAATGACACCATCTAACTTTTTAACTTATTGAAGGTAAAATCATTCTCAGGAGTTCAATCTCAGTTGAAAACTCACTACAAAATAACATACATAAGCACTGACAAGTGAATCAGCTCTGGTTTACTTTTTGTCTGGTTTTATTATTCCTTTCTTGCCATTAGAAAACAATGATAGTAAATAAGTGTAGGTATATCTAGAGTATTTAAAATATGACTATGCATACTACTATGGGAGGAAAATCAGCTCAACAACTCGACTCAGAGGAATGCCACAGCATTATGTGTATACATTATAAACAATGTAAGAGTTTAATTTCCCCCTACTACTAGCTATTCCCAGTTTTCCTCAGTTTACTTATCAAAACGGACTCAGAATGTATCTACATATCATAAAACTTGTTCAAAGGCTTTGTACACACCAAAAGTTTAAAGAATAATTCTAAAGCATTATTTATTTGTTTGAATCACTTAGCACACTGACATTTTCTGCACTTTTGTGTGCAGAAGTTTGATCTCTCAATGGATGTCCCATCCCATCAATTTCTTTCTCTTTCTTTAGCTTGAGTATTCTACAGTTCTGTTTCACAGCATCTTTCTAACACCCTCTAGCTTCTGAATGTATAATTAACCACCCACAAAATAAGCATCTTTCTAGCTGAAGTGCATGTTCATTCATTCATGTGAGAATTCCCACACTGAAGTGAGAATTGTTGTAAAACTATTCATTCTAGTACCATCCTTACCCAAAGCACAGTGCTGTTTTTTTTNTTTTTTTTTTTTTTGTGCTTGTTCTCATCAAAATTTAGTGTTTTCTGGATTAAAATACGTGACAGGTTAAAATTCAGTAACAAAATTACCCCTTATCCTTTTAATTTGCTGAGTGGTACATCCCTTCTCTTATTAGTAACTATCATTCCCCAGTACACACATAAGCTCATCATCCTCAGACTCGCTTTATCTTTTGACTTTATGTAATGCAAAGACTCACACAGACTAAGACCACTCTTAACCTTAAGGGGTTTCTTGGCATGATGGCTCCTCTGTTGCTTGTTTTATCAGTCAATAACTGCAACTACAAGTCAACTTCAGTCCTCATCCACCAGTTCTCCCTGGGGTACAACATGTAAAGAACTTGATGTAAATCATGTACCTAAAAATAAACAGTACTCCAAACCTTTGCAACAGGAAGGAGGAAAAAAGAGAGTTAATAAAAGCTGACTCGTTTAGATACCTACTTCAAGTTTCTTCTCTTTGGAAGTGCTTTTTACTACTTGAAAGATTTATTAAAAGGATATATATCCCTAGGCCATTTTTCCTACAAAACACGAACATGAGACTTCCTTAGGGACATGACTATGTGAATTTATTTCATTTGAAGAACATTAGAAAGGCAAAAACACAAAGAGAAAGTGTCAGGAATCTGACTCATAACAGGAGCATAAAGATTAACCACTTTCATCTGTTTGCCTGACTAATAGATAAAGAAAAAAGAGCCATGAATACTTTCAAGCAAAGTCTGTAAAGTTATTCAAGGTTTGAAAGGCAATGAATAATCCAGGGAAACTACATTGGGGATGAAGTTAAGAAATGCTGTTTAATAAACAAAAATACAATGTGATATACAGTGTGCAACCAACAGACAGGAAAGTTTACCTGTGATTGTTATTATTTTGGCTATACTTTATGAAACATATAAGCTACAGATGGAAGGCTGCAAGACATCAAAATATTTCCCTTTGACAACTTAAAAGACAAGCGTAATTTCATAGTTCTGTTCATATGTCTACGTCAATCCCATATGAGTCGACTAAGACATATTTGACTAGTAAGCTAATTATTTTAGAGTAATTCCTATGAGTAAGGTCCCTAGAACTCCAGTAGAGAACCATTTCTTCTTCTTCTGGATGGAGAAGTAAGTCTAGGCAAATTAAAGAGTTAATCTTTTTATGTACCAGAAGTTTCAATTGAAACTTGAACACATTTTGTGTTCTTGTCATGCGATAATCTAGAATATGTTCTTTGCCTCACTGGCATATGTCAAAAGCATTCACTGGGAAACATGAAGATAAGAATCTGTGAAAACCTAACTAAACCAACCTGTTTAATTCTTTTACTTCAGGCTCAGGAAACCAATTTATTAATTAACTATCAATACTGGCAATGACTGCTTTTTCAATGTAGCTTTTCTTGCGGGTAGCTCTTGTTTACTGTACATTGACAAAATAACTGTGATTGTGATATGAACTGCTATGATCAAGACAGTTTTCCAGATTTCATTTTATGATACTCAAGTGTTCATGCATCTTTATGTAGGAAAATCAGGCATGCATGCCAAATTAATGTATCTCTTACTGCAAAAAGTATTTATGTACTAAAATAGGAAAGAATCAAGTAATGTTAAGAAGTATGTCAATGATTATACATGATATATTGAAGAGCTGAGATTTTCGTTATTAAAAAAAAAAAATCTTGACTATATTTCAGTTACTGACATAACTAAAGTAAAAATATATGAATAACATATAAACTGGAGTATTTTCTATCTTTTTTCCTTATAATTGCTTGATAGCTTGTACTGTGACGGGTGATAAAAAACCTAAATCACTTTCTTGGGTGATACTATAATAAATATTCATTGAGTGACGTTGACGTATATTTAGAAAATATAGTTTGTTGGAATGTACTGTCATTTAAATTTATCTATTTAGGTGAAGTAAAGACAGAACATCTAACCTATCAATTGTTCACATCAAATGATCAATTTAAATATTAATACAGATTTTAAAATGACTAAGATTTATAACATGGCAAGGAAATGATGCAATTCTCCTCAAATTGGAATATCTGAACTGGCCTAATCAGTTAAGAAGTATTAAGCATAGAAGAGATAGCAACCTGTCTATCTATATATTCATTGATTAAAACTATTTTATATGTAGATATCCCCATCTTTTAGAGCATGTAACTAGGCACTAAGTAGCCAGTATTCACTATAGATGATTTTAGATATTTCATCATAAGAGACACATTTCTAGACTCTCAGAAATTATTGAAGTTTCATCTGTCCTATTATAGATGAAGATTTCTAGGCATTTCTTCCTGCAGCTCTCCTAAGCAGCACATACTCAGTCAGATCAGTTCTCGGATAAAAATGAACTGTCTCTTCTGTTTGGTTTAGAATGGTTTTTGTCTCTTTTTTTATCACTGAATACTGCGAGCAAACTTGAGGCACCAGGGAGTTTTCAATCCAGCTGTGGTGGCATAAATCAATCTTTAAAATGCGCAGTGGCAATTTTTCTTCCTTTGAAAGTAGGACTTGGTGCCTTGAATTCTTGTACTGTTAAATCCAAAACTTTATCAGTATTAAACACAAACCCTAATGTTGGTTTGTATCCAGAAGCACTACTTCACTGATAAACTAAACAAAACAGTAATATACTTCAGTCATGAAGTAAATATAACAGTAATAAAATTTTTAATTCGTATTTGATTTCTGTGCTTCCCTGGAGGAATTTTCAAGCTGTAATACTTTATGAATGAGCAGTTAAAAAATACTAGCTTGAGGGAAATAATTTCTTCAACCATATTTCTTGATTTCACAAAGAGTTAGAATAACAAACTTTTGAGAGCTTATTAGTAGATGGCTAAACCTGGCCAATGCAAATATTACTGGACAAAAATACAATCTATTTCATCATTTTCCTAGGGATAAATCTTCTTCTAAAATATTACTTGGTAAGGTACAGGTGAATTGCAGGCATTCTGTGCATCATCTTATTGCCACCAACGTTTCATGCATGGGGTTTATGAGCTAGCAGGTGACGATACACAGTTTTGCTGCCATATCCCTCTCCGACGTTTCACCATAGAGCTTTTAATTCTGTAATTATGTCCCATATGCAGTGTACTCTGTGACACCCCTCCCAAGTGGGCAGATGTTCCTAAGCAGATCTCTTATGTTGTAAAAGGAACCTCCCTTGGGTTTAGCACTGTCAGACTGCATTAAGAGCAGGTATGAAAGGTAAGAAGCAGATGTGTCATGCTATTTCTGTTTGACACAGTTCCTCCAGCCAATGTTTTCTACTGGTACAGCAACACTGAGCCAACAGGCTAATGAATGGAGCCTGCAGAATGCATCGTTAACCTGTAACCTCATCCAGTCTGCGTGCAGTCTATTAAGTCTGTACTCCTATGATTCACATTTTTGTGTTTACTGCTGCTGATACATTTGTTGTTGTACTTTATTTTGCTCCCAGTAACATACAGCTGTCTCAAACTAAAATACCAAGGTGAGGAGACCTGCACTGGAGAGAGGAGGAGGATGTGAGGGGCAGTTAGTGACCTGCCGACTTACTTGCACAAGGAAGCCTGAAGCATCTCTTTTTCCCTCTGTCTCTTTACACTGACGGCCCCAGAGCACATCTGCGTCACATGCAAGGGAGGGGGCGGCTTCGTGAGAGGCGCCGAGATAGACAGAAAATTGTATACTGAGGACCTTGACAGCCTCACAGGCGGGATTCTTTTTTTTTTTTCCCCTCCTACGTACAGTGCATATAAAGGAGCCCCGATTTCTTTCTCTGCCAGCTCTCAGGCATTGCCATGCCAGATAACGGCAGGCATGGGACTCCCCAGAGAAACGGGATGGGAAGGCGGGAGGTGGAGAGAGGCTTCCAGGTGACTTTTTCCTCTCTGTCCGCACTCGGTCACGGAGCTGTAAGAGACTGAGGAAGTGCCACCTGCCTCCCTCTGTGGCTGCTGCCGCCGCCGCTCCTCTCCGGGCTGTAGCTCGCTCCCCCGTTAATCAGATTAGCGTGTCGTCGCAGCCTCCCTCGCCCGCTCTTGCCTCGCAAGTGTCCGTCTCCCCTGAGAGGTGTCTCTCATTTCTGCCTCTCTCTCCTCCCCTTTCCACTGATCACCGTGCGGTTCTCGTCAGCTCTGGGCATCTCTCCCTCTCTCTTTCTCCCTTTCCTGCTGGGTGTCTCTACCTCCTCTTGGCTCTGTGCATCGCTCCATCCATCCTCTCTCTCCGCACTGGTGCGTGCGCGCATCTCTCTCCGCCCGGCGGCTGCTATTCCTCGCCCTACAAGCCCAGCGCTGCCCGGAGTAGCCGCCGCCGCTGCCGGAGCAGGGCCGCCCCGCGCTGCCGCCGCCACCGCCGCCACCTGGCCCTGCCTGGCCGCCGTGAGTCCCGCCTCAGCCCGCGCCCGTCCCCCGCCCGCCGCGGCACCATGTCCGGCTCCGGCAGGAAAGACTTCGACGTGAAGCACATCCTGCGCCTCCGCTGGAAACTGTTCAGCCACCCCTCGCCGGCGGGCGGCCCGGCGGGGGGAGGCTGCCTGCCGCCCGACAGCAGCTTCGAGCACTGGGGACCGAGCCAGAGCCGCCTGCTGAAGAGCCAAGAGAGAGGCAACGGCGTCTTCTGGAAGAAATCCGCCTCCTCCGCCTCCTCCTCGGCGGCCACCACGGCCAGCCCGCCCAACGGGACACTGCTGCCCGCCGGCGGCCGGCCGGCCACGGGGCACGGCCCGGGACCGCCACCACCCCGCACCGTCTTCTACGTGGAGTCCCTGGAGGACGAGGAGGAGGAGGAGGCGGTGCCCGGCGGGATGGAGGTGGCCCGCGAGCCCGAGAAGCCCCTGGCGCCGCTGGAGCGGGAGGAGGCGCCGGGGGGCTGCGCCGATGGAGGCAGCCGGGCAACAGGTGACGGAGGCGGGCACAGGTAGGGGAGCGCCGCTGCTCCGGCGCCACCTGCGCGGCGGGCGCGGGCGGGTCCGCGGAGGTCACCGCGGGGCTCTGCGGCCCCGGAGGACAGAGGTGGGGTGGGTGCAGCCGGGCTGGTGTGCCGGCGTCGTTGTGGCAGGGTGAGGGTCTCGGGGCGGGAGGATTCCTCCGTTTGAACTGGCAGGGTTTGGAGGCGGAGAGAAGGGCGGCCGGGGGGCTGCCCCGAGAGCCCCGGGAGAGACCGGCCAGCCTCATGTTCAAGGTGCCGCGGATCAGGGATTCTGCCCTTGGCCTTCCCTGGGCCTTACCCCTTGTCTTGGCCTGCGGCTGCTCCTGACCTGCCCCTGTCCCTGACCTGTCTCTGTCCCTGACCTGTCCCTGTCCCTGACCTGCCCCTGTCCCTGACCTGTCCCTGTCCCCACCTCCGCCCCCGCTCCTGGGCTGCCCCTGGCCGCAAGGCTGGCCCGAGAACAGGCGCCTGTCAAAGCCGGCGCTCCGCTCTGGGGAACGTCGCTACCCAACTTTCTCAGAAGTTTATTAAAAAGCTAGCGGGCGGTGGTGTTTTTCTGGCTAGTGGGATGACAGGTGAAAGCTCAACAGTAAAAGCGTCCTATTTTCTGAAACTCGGTGACCAAATCGTGTTACACTGTACCTCAGAGAAAAATAAGAATTATAAGAATTTTCCGAGTCATGAAACGAGTGACACCTGAGAGGATGTAAGAACAAGCAAGACACATCCAGGTTCTCGTGTTTCATACAAATGTGTTAATGTTTTTCTTTCTCCATTCCTGCCCTCCTTGCCCCCAGCTGAAACAGAAATTAAAATCATTTGAAGAAGGAAATGTAGTTAACAGAGAGCTTTCAGAAAAACTCCCATACAGATAGTCCTAAGGGTAAAATGATTCATTGCTTTAACTCTGCTTGCCCCCGCCTCCCCATGTTTAAGATTACTTCATTTTCATTTCCCTTGTCT
>VXAD01007711.1:83391-136328 GCA_013399195.1 Dicrurus megarhynchus | reverse complement strand
TTTTTTTTTTTTTTTTTGCCTACGGAAAGAAATGTACAGTTTGGTTTCTAAACATGAAAAGAAATGAAAGGAATGATTTGTTTTTTTCATATTGAAAGAAAAACATATAGTAATAAATGTTAGCTGAAGGGACGGGACTGTGTGTATGTTTGGATTAGTACGGCTGGAGATAAACATATGTCTGTGTAACTGAGTATGTTGCACCTTTTCAGAGAGCCCTAAAGCATATATTCTCTCCTTGAATCTCTTATTGTTTTGTCAGTTAGCATAGTTCATTTAGTAGGAGCTCCATATTTTAAACACATGGAATAGCTGATAAGTGACTTAGGGTGCATTTTTAAAGAAAAAACAATACTGAAGTTTTTACGACCATTGGAAGTTGTTCTGAGCAACAAAAAGGTGCTTATCGTAGGATTCAATTCAAATTGTTATCAGATACACTACAAAGACAGGTAAAACACCAACCCTAAAATGATCTCTTCAAGGTTTTTGAAGAGTGAGTGGGAGAGGTTAAAAACTAGTACAAATATAGTTTCATTGCATAGACTTTTCATTTAGGTGTGTCACTGATCTGAGACTGTAAAGATTTGCATACTAACAGAAACTTACTGAGTTTTAATGGCACCCCTTGATTTGCACACAAGAGTCAGCTTGCTAGAATTTATGTACTCTGTGACATTATGTATCTGATTACTGCACTTATTGCTCTTGATTTTTGTATTTCATTTATTTCATGTTCTTCATTCATTGCTACTGAAACAACACATCTAGTCATCAGTAACTTGTAGTTCTGTTGAAGGCATATGCTTAAATTTGTTTACATTTAAAATAACTGTGTCAGGAGAGATGATTTTATTGTTAATGAAAATGCCACCTTTTGAGGTATGAAAATGTTTAAGACGGTTTTAGAGTCTAAGACTTCCCTTTCTCTTTTCTCATCAAAGAACCTTTCATTTACCTCTATGAGCTTTGTATGATGCGGCAAGAGGTGGTTAAGTGCTGCAAAAATGGCAGTTCTGTGCTTGAAAGTTCTGTAATCCAACAGTCTTCTAATGCCCTGGAAGTTTATGTCTCACTCATTCTGTAGAGATAAGTCTTATAAATTATGCCAACCTCTTTACTTCACTGGGACTATAGGATATGTAAACTACTCACCAGTCCAGAATGGCAGATACTATCAAATCCATAGACGGATCAATATGTGGGACTGCCACCAAGCCTTTAGGCAAATAGCTGGATTTTTTGGTACAGAAAGTGGTAACTTCTGAATTTCCATAGTATTTAGTCCTGCCCATGTTTAACAACTGCTTTAATATTTGAGGACTGTATGGAAAACAATATTTTTGTTATGTGAAAGTGGTGAGAATTCAATATTTGAATATGTTCCAATATAGATCGTGTCAACATTATTTCAAATGTTGTGAACAGGAGGTCTCTGGGCAGTGTTACCTTGAAACCCAGTGGTAGGACATAAAATGAGGAGCAGTTTGACAAGTTGGCTTTGGTTTTATGCTTGGGATTTCTAATTTTTTTTTTGTTGTTATTTCTGCTATTGACGTATATGTACAAGTGAAAATTACTTTTAGTTTTTTATTTTTAGTGTCTATTTGGGATCCACGTATCTTCAAAAGAGTTTTCATTGGGTTCTTGTTTGGGTTTTTTGTTTGTTAGTTTCTTTTTATTTTTTTTTTTGTCAGCTGGTCTCCTCAGCTTGAGACATGGATTTTGTACTGGTATCCTTTTTCAGCTCAGCTGGGTTTGTTTTTCAGTGGAGTTTTAGTTACTGTTTCTACATCTAAGCTAAACACTAAGCTGATCTCAAATTCTTAATTTTAATTTTAGTGTTCTGCTAGATATTGTGGAATAATAAGTACATTCTACTTTCCTGATCGGGGTTTTTTGCATGTTCCTAAAGAACATCCTGTCATGTCAATTGTACAGTACATCTGTGCATAAGTAAGGCTATGTGTGTAGTCCTACTGGCATTAAGGAGACTGAAGGGTTAGACAGGGAGTGTTTTAAAGTACTTACATAATTGTTCTATTTTCCATATTGTAACTGTAAAAATAAAAAAAAAATGTTTTTTAGTTGTGTTAGAACACTGATTGCTTGGAAACATGCATATCAAATTGGTTTAGAGCTAGCATGACAAAATTGTCAATAGGTGCAGTGGATATTTAAAGATTTTTTTTTGATCTTCATTTCCTAAGACAAAACGGTTAGGAAAAAAAAAAATCTATAATGTGAATTTGTAATTAAGATTTACAAATCAGCCCCAAAATGCTTGGAATATACCAGTGCAAAGATTTGTGATACATCCATCAGACCTTCACAGTTTACAATGGAGATTTTACATGATCACGACAGCTCTTTTCAGGTGACATGTTAATCAACCCTCAATATGAATGGGATTCACTTAATAGGCAAAGAGTTACTATTTTAATCCCTCCTTCCTGACTGGATGGTAGCATGTTTTGCTTGCTTTACACTGTTCAAATCCTATGGAGATGTAGTTCCTTATGAGCCCTCAGCACTGTTCACAACTACACTCAGTACATGCCTCACAAACTAGTAACAGGTTTATTTTTACAACAGCCCTATTTTACAGTGGAGGGCTAAACCAGAAAGAGAGAGAAAAGAAAAAAAACATTGAATTTATTGGTTTCAGAGCATACAGCACTTTTCTCCCACTAGTTCCTCTGTTCTCAGTTGCACTCATAAATGATGAGCCCATCTGCAAACCAGTCCCAGAGTCCTCTGGTTGTGTGCAAGAGGAGTGGAGAACATGGGATTCAATTAACATTTTGTTTAAGAGACAGCTCCAAGAAGGATGTGCCAGATATGCCTAACCCATGTAAAAGCAAGCACTGACAATGCAGAAGTCTTTCATAAAATATACAATAATTTGAAAATACAGCTTCTGAAAGAAAATGTCAAATCCTCCCACCATTAGATACTAATAGTGTACTGTATAGCAAGAAGTGAGAGGACTGAGTACTGTGCCTTCCTCACACAGCAGTTTCATGCTCAAATGTTGAGTCACTAGAAAAAGTAATGAGGAAAGCATTTTACTCTGTCGAGTTTGTCAATGGGAAGTAAAAAATTCAGTATTAATGGGAATCCAAAAGGTTAATAAATGAGAGAATGATTTTCTAACTCAAACATTAACTGAGAAATTTAGTTTGCAAGTCTCTGTGGTCAAAACTATTTATTTAAATTAAATCATTATGACCAGCGTAGAATCAGGAACATAAAAATGTGCATGATTAAACTATAGGATCAAAGCTTTTGTATAAGCATTTATTTTGTATTTTTCTGTTCTGAGCTCACAAATCCTGCATTTTGATTCTTTTGCCCATTAGTCTCTCCCACTTCCATGTCTTCTTCCTTTTCTCCTAGCAACCTACAAACTTGTGGTTGGCATGCTGCTATAGAAAGTTATGAATTTGGAACCTGTCAGGATGAGCAATATTCTCAATGCAGCTTTCTAATTTATTGAGAAAATATTTTGACCATTTTAGAAAATGTAGATAAAATTGTCATAAAAATTTGCTACTTAAGTACTTCATGTACTGTTGGAAGTGTCTCTAGTCTCATGAGAGGATTCTGGTCTCTGGTTTCTAAGTAAATGGAGTTTCCTGTTTACAGCTTTCATCTTGGTGCCTGAGCTTACAAAAAGAGGAGAATCATTAAGACATGCCTTCCTATGTCTTAGTCTATTCTGTGAGCTCTCACAACTTTAGGTTTCACAACTGGTCATGGCTATGGCCTTTCTGAGGTGCTATCCACATTTGAGCCATAGCTTCTGCTGTGATAACCAGATCCTAAAATTAGATACTAAAGAAGTAAAATTAATAGCTGTGCATATGTTTTTATACTATCTCATATAGACTGCTTTGTTAATAAGGTAATTTAATGCTTAGGGTGGAATATAGATCACATGATTCTGCATTTCTAGGTTATGGAATCAGAAGAGAAAAATCCATTTGTTTTTATCATGAGCCAGTTTTTCAACTTGATTATGAAACTTCTAAAAATGGTTATATAACTTTTATGCTTTTGTATTTATACTTTTAACTTTCACAACAAAAGAGTCAGGGTTCCTACACAACACAGGCCACAGACCTTTCTCCTTCAAAGCTCTTATTCATTCTCAGAGGATCTATGCTCTGTGAATGGGATGCAGAAGAATCAGGTGATAAAAATAGTGCAAGATCCCATAGCTGAAGACTGTATATATACGTGTATGGAATTAAATAAGTTACAAGGAAAATCTAGGTCTGGAATTTCCTAACTTTAAAATCTGGCTTTGCTACTTGTAGAACAGCATTTCTAAAGCTTGGTTGTTTGTTTTGGTATGTTTTTTTGACAAAAGAAGCAGAAGAACACACAGGTCACTTCATGTGCTGTCATTTCTTTTGTCCACCACTTGAACGCAGAACTGAAACTTGAGGATTCACTGCGTATCCCACTGTCACGTGAACTGACATCAAAAGAAAGTTCTTAATTTTTATGTGGGTAATTACAATGGTGATGGTGGACTCTCTCTGCAGAAAGATTGAGGAATTCAACAGCTGAAGAAATGGCAAGTCTTCAGAGACTTCTGCTGCATTTGGGCTTCAAGTGACAAGCAAAGATTCATGTAACTTTCTTCTTGGTGCTCCCAAACTTACTTTCTTTTGTTACATCCTCTTTACATTCTTTTTGTATTGAATATGTGTTCTCCTGGATCTTATTCTAGCTTTTTTTCCTTCTTTCCAAAGTCTCAAAGGATTACCAACTGCCTTCCTCAAATCCTAGGTTCCTTACCCAGAAAGCATTACTTTGTTTTACCAACTTCTCTTACCATCTGCCTCACTGATTTACTTACCGGGTTACTTTCTGTCCAACCTTGCTTGTATCTTGTCTAGATACTTTCAAAAATAAAGTCAAATTTCCCCTAGTTCATTAACAGCTTCTTGGACCTCTCATTCTTCTGTTTCTCCCTATTTTGTAATCTTTGTATTTCAGTATCATTTAAACCTTCCCTTATCTCCTCTGTCAGCTTTAATAAAATCCTAATAGAATTCCCATTCCCATGTTTTTACCTCAGCTCCCCATTTTACTTTGTTCTCTGACTTGTTTCATCACCGGCTGCCAAGTTGATGGTACTATTTGCTATCTTTAATGGGTCAGCAAGACACTTTAGTCTGAGTAACTCGTTCAGTCCGTGATGGGGATTTATCTTCTCTCATCTCATCTCTTTCTTGGATGCACATATTTGAATAAGGTGAATTATCTTTCAGATGTCCCTATTTCTCTTCATTGAATGTAACAGCAGTCTAAAGTGGCTAGTTAAGGTTCAAATGTTCAATTTAAATGTTTAATGTTCAATTAAATTTGATAAAAAGAACATAATTTGAAGTCTACATTGCAAATTCAACTGTTCTAAAAAGACAGAATAAAAGGATAGAATTAATTGAATCTATTATATATTCACAATGTTAGTAAAAAGCATATCACTCATCTCAATAAAAGTATGGATGCTGCTAGAAAACATCAGCCCATTAAACACACTAGAAAGCAAAGGACTTGACCAATTTTTTGGTTGTTGCTACCCATGTACTTTCAACATTGACAAAACCATCCATTCTTTTTTCCTCTGAACTAACTTGCACTGTTTTGCATGAAAATTTCAAAAAAATTCAAAATTAAGAAAAGATTTGGCAGTGAAAATATCAGTTGCACAGAGAGTAACTGAATCAGTAAAATACCTCTAAAACTATGGACCTCTTATGGGTAATATCAAAGAACGTTACAAAAGAGAAATGCTTTTCAACCTTTTCATAGTCAGAGTGAAAGCAAGTACAGAGAACAGCCATCTGGAAAATCCAGTTGATGGTGAGTCTTTCTAGATAAGTCTGCAGAAATACTGTTGGCTTGAATAGAATTTTTTTTTCCTCGATAAAACCATTTCTGGAATAATAACAGTAGGGGCATACACAAGTCTATACAAATAAGTATGTATCATCTGCATTTCTCTCTGTATATAAACATCATAAGATTTACATACATTAACAGTGGATATATGTATATAATTTATATAGTTATTAATAAATAAATTAGACTTGATTCCTTTATAACATTTTTGTGTGCAGTGAAGTTCACTTAAATATTGTACATGAAAAAAAATTAGAGCATGTTGTTGGAATCTGTTAAAATCATAAGAATGGTGCTGATACATAAAAACATGCTCTTAACACATGATCATTTCTTTCTAGCAGCTACTTCTTATCCTTGTGACACATTTTTTTTTATAACCTGTTGGAATCGGTTTAAAAGTTTGCTCTTTCTTTTTATATCTCAAGCTTGCATTTTTTAGGTGAAAACTGCTCCTTAAATATTGTACTATGATGTTCTGGCAGAGTTTCCTAGCATACAAATTTTCTGGTGTTATTAGAACAATTTTTTAGAATACAGAATTGATGACCTAAAGTAAACTATTTACACTAGGGAAAGAACTAGATGTTATTAAAGTTTCAGAAAGGAAATTTATCCTGTAAAAAGTTAAGAACTGCTGCAACTTCCTCAGAAAGATAAGTAACTATGCAAGCATCCCTAGTAAAAAAAAGAAAAAAAGATTCCCTAAATCCCCAAACCTTAACTTTACCAAACATTTAATTTCAGCAGTATATAAAATTTCTGATTTTTATTTTGAAAAGTCATAACTTACCAATAATTTAAGACAAACACAGATCCAAGATACTAAAATATTATGATTTTTTGGTAAGAGTTTTAGTAAAGCTTGTAATTTTCTTTAGATGTTTTTCCATTAGTGTTTTAAATATTTTATTTCAGAATTTTTGAAAATGTTAATTTTAAATGTAATAACAGGTTAAAACATTATCATCATTTATACTTTAAGAGTACTCTTTTAATTTATTATAAAACAATAAGTGAAAACATTTTTCTGTATAATAAAGTAAGTTTCTCCAAAGCTCATGTTAAAATTTATCTGGAAGCTTCAATACATACTTCAAGTTTATGTCACATTGTTCTTTCCATATCTCTTATTTCCAGCTGAAGTCTTGAATGTTTATACTGGCAATGCTGAGGATTACTGTTAGTTTAGACTGTATCTGTTAGTGTTACCATTCTGTAGTCATAAAGATATATATTCAAGGCATCAGAGGTGATTGTCATGAATAGCCTGTTTTTCCAAACCACATTTGTAATCTTCCTATTTCTTCATTCTTCAGGCCTTTACTGCATATCTCCCTGTCGCATTCTGGCTGTTGCATAGACCTTTCCTACCAATTAGGATCCTGAATCCATTCTTTTACTTACACAGGCACATCTTATCTCTTGATTTCCATTTTCACTACTTCATGTGAAATTTCATCTGTTCTACTAGACCCATGAAAAATACTGACTTTAATTAATGAGATTAAGTGGAAAATAAATGATCATTATTTAATTCTCAGAAACGAGCCAACAGAAACAGACATAGAGAATTAAGACTTGGTTCAATGTGGTGTGTATTCCAAAGTTTGGACTTCAACTTATTATATTAAAATGGAATGTTAGAAATAAAACATGTAAGATTGTGTAAAATTGAAAATAAGAGATTTTGTATTTTAGTGTTTGCTGTTATCTCAAAAAGTATTTGAAAGATGGAAATGTCTTTTTCAAAACTTAGAAATTATTTCTTGAATCTAAACCAACAATCTTTATCACACGGTATTGATTTTCTGAGTTGAACAGGCAATGATTTTCTTATTCTTTAATAAGTAGCTGGGTGTAATTCATGGAACACATCATCTGCCATTAATTCTTTTTTTAACCATATCAGTCAAGTCTTCTGTTTTACTATGTTTCATCAACATTAAAATATTCAACCTTTTGTGACATTTGTATTTTCCTGTCATCTGTTTTCATCCTTCCTCCCACTCTAACCATATGGAAAAAGCAGCATTGGTTTGACCTTGGTATCTTTTTGCTGCTGTGTAGGTTTTCTTTGTGCAAAAATCATGGAGGAAAACCAAACCAAATCAAATAAAAAAATCACAAAAGATCCTTGAATCTGAATGAATATAATCGCACACACTGTCTTTGCTGAATATAGTGCTAGGATTGAATCCTATTTGGGCTCCTAATTCTTTCTAGAGATTCTTCAATAGTGTAGGTGATCCATACCTAAAAATAGAGAGTAGAGATATGTAAGGAGAAAAAAGTACAGGATGCTCACCTTGTGTAGTTTTGCTGTGCTGTGTGATTTTGTTGAAACTATTCTTTCCCAGATTATTTTATATTCTAGCTGTGAGTAGGTTCTTTCAGAGCATAGAAGTTGTTTTATTCAGCAAGTATGGAGAAAACATGATAAAAACCACTGCGTCTGTATTTGCAGGAATATGTGGCACTTCAGATAATCAACTTTCAGTTCTTAGATAGACTTCTGATTGCCTACAGAGATGTAGGTTCTTTTCATGTTCAAGACCAGTCAGGTGCATCACCAGTCCAAGCCTTCAGGCTGACCTGTTCATCACTTTTTTCCCCATATTCCTTGTTATTTTTCTACTTATAAACTGGAATCTCTAATGTTAATGTACATCCATCCACTACTAATCTCCACATGCATTGCTATATTTTTATTAATGCAATCAAATTATGATAGTTTATGTATGTCCAAAAGACTAATTTTATAAAACTATTTATATTATAGAGTTTCATAATGCTAATCATGCTAAATGCAAACCTTCTGTGTGTAATGTCTGGTGGCTCTATTTATGCTCTATTTATTTATTGAGTTCTCTTCTGTCAGTTGTTTTATCATAATTTTTACTATTAATTTATCCACAAAGATAACCTACTTTTTACATCAATTACCTGAAGTTCAAAACAAAAATACCCCAAAAGAAATACCACAGCCCCTTCAAAGAAGCAATAGCAAGTGCAACTCCAAAATATATGACAGGTTGAAAATAAGGAAGGAGAGAGGAGAAAGAAGGGAAGAGGGAAAGCAAACAATATGGAATAAACTACTCAATATATTCAGTCAGCGGAAACAATTTTTAAAATATTTTTAGTCGTCTCTTGATAGGCATAAGGACTTCAAACTACTGTCACATCTCAGAAGTTTTTTTAATAGCAAAAGCTTCAATTAATAATTGTTTGTTAATAACAATGCCTTCACCAACATATTTGATGATAATTAATCCTCCTGAATTAAGTTTTTGTGTATCTTGGCTCTGGTATTTTAATTTAGAAGATTAATGACTTTTGTTTGAAAAGTAATAGTCTTTGAGAAGATAGAAATTTAGATGAAAGTGAATGCTTCTGTACACTGTTCATTGGAGATGTAAATGGAACTTATGAAAACTGCTATAAAAGGGCTTGAAGAGGAAAGCCTTGACATGCAAAATTAGGAATAGCAATTGTATCAGTAGGAATTCTTCATATGTTTCTTTTGCACCTGGTACTTTCAGTTTAGTTAAAAAGGACTAAATAATGAAGTAAAGCATATGCTTCTTAAAAAAAAAAAACAAACGAAAAAAGTCCTAAATGATTCACCCATAGGTTACAGGAGAGAATTAGTGCACAATAATCTTGAAAAAAATAAAACGCCTCTGAAAAAATGAATACAGAGTAGTGCAACTTGCTATCCTGTCACAATAATCAGCAGAGGTGTCAAGTAGGATCACATGTCTGGATAGCATTCTGCAGAAGTGTTGCACGTAGTACAAAGCAAATAAAATATGAATGAAGTATTCCATACCGCTGCTAAAATTTAATCATAGGAGTAGATGAACAGATACATAGCCCGCAAAAGAAGAATTCCTATTCTCTGATCTGTTTGGGTAGAGCCTCAGCTCTACTGTATTGTCCAGAACAATCAAGAAACACATGGATTGTCTGAAGAAATTCCAGGTAAAAAAAATCACTATCATTTTAGGAGACATATTGTATCAAGAAAAGATTATCACAGGAAATTAATTTTATTATATTTTATAAAAACCAAACCTATTTCCTGGTAGTGGTGTGGACTCTTTGATGTCTGGGATTATAAGATTATAATAAACTAGACAAACTTCTGTCAATCATGACATGTTTAGACGTGACAGTCTTTTTGCCTTGAAGAAAGAAGCACATTCAATAATTTCTCACAATCTGTCAGTCAGTATCTTTCTGTGAAAAGGTTGCCTGCAGATGCTGACAAAGATTAAAAAAAAATCTAACCTTTTGTATGAGGACTAAAAGTTTTTTGTTATCATTCCATTTTTACAACAATCATCAAATATATATTTTAGAATTTAAGTACATCTTCCCTTTATGCTTTATGACTTCAGCTGAATTGCTTTTCCACTGGAGTACTGTGGTGTGCCACATCTCATGATTATGCATAACCAAAATCTGTCCCCATCATATTAAACATGTAACATAATGCACAGACTCATATCTTAAAAAGCTTAGTTTTTATTGAAATTGCGCTAATTGAAAGTAAATGCCAGTACTATTATTTTGGGGGATTTTGTTTCATTTATTGGTTTTGTGGGATTTTTTTGGTATATTTGTTTTTTTTTTTAAGACAGAACACTGAAGCAAAAATACCTGAATTGCATGGGGAAATTTATAAACTGAAACTAGCTATTTTGAATCTGAGTCCTTAAAGGCAAGATCCTAAATCTCCACCAAGTAAATGTTATAGTAAAATAAATTTATCTATAGTACTCATTGAAAAAAAAAGTTTAAGTACATAATTAAAACTTCTGTATTTAGTTCATCAAGCTGTAGCTCTTTAATTATGTGAAATTTAGTGTGTTCCTTTTAGTGCACAAGCTTCGTTGTTATCCCACCCAATTACCCCACTCTATGTCATATTTCTCATTACATTATCTTAAAAATAGTGTGGAAAATATAATAAAGTGTATTGCCTCCAGATAGTGAATTAGATACAAAATAAAAAGTTAAAAGGAACTTTGTATGGTTTCCTAATAGCACTAAGTAATCACTAGTGCCATCTCTCTCACCACCATGTGAGTTGATAAGTTGATTTCTCTTCAGGTGACACTGTTTTCATGACAGGCTTCAAACATTACTAAAGCTGAGAGTTGAAATAAGATCTTTTTATGTGTAAGGCTCTTAATTCTCTCATAATAAAAGAGTACACATCATTAAAAGTGTAATGCACGGAATGAAACATGGTTGTCTAATTGAGGAGATTTCTGTCTGAAGTGTCCCATTTCCTTTGTAGTGGTGACTGGAAATGTAGCAAAAAAGAGGAAGTAAGTAATTAAGAAAGGAAGGAATGTGGCTTGTCTTATGAACTCTATTGTAAGAGGCTTACTTCAGAAGGAGAAATTCATTGGAAAGTTTATTTCCAAATTCTGGTCATTAAGAAATGATACAGATGTTTCTTAAATTTTTGGTCTGGTATCGAAATTAATTCCTTTGTGCATGACACAAGAGCATTTTGAAAAGATCAGTGAAAAAAAAACCCAAGCAAAAAATAGTGAGATTAATTAATGTCAAATGAAACTTGGAAAGTGCCCTTTTTTCTTTTTATTTTTTTTTCCCCTGCAATCTAAGTGTTCTATTACAACAGAGATGTGTCTAGGCATATGTTATTTTGCAAGGTGAAGTCAAATAACTTCTCTCTTTGAGGGCTTGTTTTTCTCTCCTGCCTTTTTGTGCAGTCTAAACAGAGCCACCCAGGATTATTGTACTGTAGGAAAAGCTCAATATACTTCAGAATTTTTACTTTCTCGGCTTTTATGTTAGCATATGAAAACAGCAGTTGAGAAAAACAACCCAATCCAACAGATGGTTTGTGCATTCTGCTACAAGCAGATGATTGGTTCTCTCTCTAGTGTATGCAGATAACATTGTCTGCTAAAAGTTTTCAAGAAAGTATGATTATGGCCTAAATTAAGCAGAAAAAAAGTCAATATGTCTTTTTTTTGAATTTATGTTACACAGCAAGGAGGCTACATATTTCAATGTATGTACAGTTGTATGTTTCTGCGTATATAGATATAGATAGACAAACCAGAAAAAAATGCTGATTTCTGGAAATATTGCTGCCTCTCTTTGCAAATACCATGTTTGGATTATCTGTTGCAAACTTTGCTGTTGGGGCCACAACACTCTAGTGAACCTTTTATCTCTGTATGTTTGAGCCTATTGAAATAACAAGTAGATGGGTCTCACTTTCGTCCTTGATTTGTATTGATTTTTTTTTTTAATATATATTTTGCATTATTTATTCCAAAATTTCCTGGAGAAAGTACAGATGATAATATTGGCTTTTTTATCTTTTGAAAAAAACACTACGTTGGAGGAGACTCTGATGGAGCTCAGAAAAAAACAATTCCCTTTGGTGTGCAGGTGAAATTTAATTTATGTAAGATTCCTTACCATTACCATAACAGGCAATCTTTCTGTCAGAAAATGAATTCCAGCATCATATCGGATGTAAGCAGCAGTTGTAATTGCTTTTGTAGAGGTTTTTCTCTTCAGGAACAGAACTTTGTCTAAAAATATCTAAAAATGCACAAAACAAGCATAAACTTCATATCATGTACTGTAGACAATTCTAAGAATATCAAAACTCAGTCTAATGCTGATCTAATTTAAAGATAAATTATCTGTCAAAACCAGGTATTCCTAACGACTGTTTTTGTAAATATGTTGCCTGCCTTGTCTTCGCTGTGTGGTATTTCAGAAAATCTGGTAAAATTATGTGTATTTTTGCCATAACCTTTGTTTTCCAATTCCTGATTTGCTGTATCTCATGATAATTCATATAGCAATGTCTGATGAATCCATGTAGCAAGTGATTACATTAAATGAGTCCATGTAGCAAATTTCTTTAAGCTTGTTTGAGAATTAATGGAAGCCAAAATGTGTTAAAAGTAGGAACAAATAATCCCTGTGTGTACAATTTGATCATTCTACTCTAATTCAATTCACTGCGGATGGAAAGGTCAGTAAAAAAAGATCTGATGTTTCTTGTCTTTACACAAAGCAGGCATGAACATGAATTTTCCGTGAAAATATTTTTGTGATAAAATACTGTTTTATAAAAAAATAGTGGGAAGGAGGGATTCCACTGCTACCATTTATTATTTTAAAATTAATAATTAAGATTTTCAGAATTACTGAAATGTCCTATATGGTATATGAAGAGAAATCCCAGTCTCATTTTAAAAAAAAAAAAAGTTTTTTTCACAGATCATAATTAGATAGTTAAAAAGCCCAAAGACTATGACAAGAACCAGTACTAAATTTTTCAGATTAATATGTTGGATTGAGCTGATAAGGACTTTTCATTTAGTAATTTTTGCATTCTCATTTGTGAAATCATCAAGGTTCTTACTGCATTGTTAGAACTTTGGACAATTATTTGTCTCAAAATCCCATCAAATGGTTCAAGAGATGATTGCAAATTTAATGGAAGAAGGAAATATATATTTTATTATTAATTCTGAGATCACAGATCATATTTTGGGGAATTTGGCCGCCACATGATTTTTTTAAAATTGTGTACTTTTTCTGAGCATAGAACTCCTTCCCTGTGAATAGTTATCTTGCTTAAGTAATCTTCTGGGTTTTAGAGGCTCCTATGTTTATATATACTTGCTATATGATTTAGAACAGTGTCTTGGGGTGACTTTATGGTGTGTATCCCCTATCGCTGCTATGTGCCCAGGCACGATTCCTGTGCCCTTCTGTGTCTTTAAAACTGGATGTGAGAGAAAAGAAAAAAAGCCAGATGAACTTTTCAAAGTAGTTTGTGCTCCAAGGTCACTCTATCTTCTCTGTGTGCTTCTGCGGCAGCAAGCGTGGAGAAAGTACCCTTTTTGCTGCTTTTCAGGCAGCTTTTGGCTCTGTTTCTCCGGAGAGAGACAGAGAGTTAAACTTTTTTTTCTCCCTGGGACTTTGGCTTCTTCTTCTTTTCTGGACTGTTCAGCAATACCAGAACACACCTGGAGAACCTACACCATTGGCCTGGAGGGGGACCTATGCCAACCCAGCTCCAAAGAGGAGAGAGAGAGAGATCACACCAACAGAAAGGACTCTAAAATTTTCCCAAGTTTGTCTCTACAGCGAGAGGTTTCATTATTTAGCATTATTATTCTTTTCCTGTGCGTTTGTTAAATAAATAGGTTTTTTCTTTTACTTTCCTCCGAGGAAAATTCTTTCTGAACCTGGTGGGGAGGGGTGGCTGTAACCTGCCTTCTATCAGAGGACGTTCAAATTCGGATGTTCCTCCGAATTTGTCTCAAACCGGGACAAACAGATAAGGCTTTCAATAACAGTAATAAGTTTTAGATAGATGAACTTCACATTATTCCATGCCTTTTGAAGAAATATGCTAAATTATTCTTATATCAAAGTTTATAATTTACTATCAGCATAATATTTCAGTCTTACTTTCCATTACTGCTGATAACTACTCAGTAAGATGTAGTGTCAAAAGGAAATGAGCCATAGCAATGTTATATATAGGAAATAATATTTTTGTTAAAAGCATAATAGGGGCAAAAAAAAAGCAGTATTATTCTTCTGCTAAACCTTTTGTCACATGCTGTGTAAAGTCCCTGCTTTCTGACCTTTTCAAATGGCATTTCATTTTAAATCTCCACTTTGTTTTAGAAACTAATTTCTGAGATTAAAGCAACATTATTTAGGTTTTATAATTAGAAAATTTAGTAGAACTGGCATGCAAACCAGAGGAACTAGATTTTTAGTAAGGTTCTGACTACTGTAACTTTTCTTACTGTTACTTTTGTATATTGGATAATTAGGTCAAAAACAATTTAACAACTTTTCCAAGTTTTCTTTGCTAAAACTGCAGGCAGTAACCTTTGATGAACATCTTTCAGCCTTGTTTTTCCAGTGATACATTAGTTTCTTCAATTTAACTTTATTCATCTAAAAGAAAGACATCTAATTCAGTAGTCATCTAGTCAACATAATGTACTCAGTATTTGAATATAGCTTGTCTGAACAGAGAAGATGTGGCATATACTGCACAAGATGAGTTCTCTATCTGTGTGATGAGAGGGAGGCAGGATCACAGTTCTTGAGTGAGATCCTTACTGAGGTAGAGTATCTCAATGCATTTTAGCCATTTACATTTAGATTACCTGTTTTGGTGTATCTTTCTATATTCTGTAGTAAATGGAGAAAAATATATGCTTTAAGCCATGGTTCAGCTGACATATATCAGATGTCTACAGTAGTATGGATTGGATTGGGCTTAAAAAGTGCTTAGACTTCTGTGCTACCCATTCTATGTTTCCATAAAGATTGTCCATGAATAGAATAATGAAGAACAGACTGGGGCAAGGCAGAATCTGAATTTTATTCTTCTAATGCGCTTTAATCTGGGAAGGCAGCCCAAGCCTCATCATCTTAACCTAAAATGATAAAAAGAATGAATTAAAAGAGAATAAATATTCTTTTAAAGGTAGAAATAAAGAATAATTTTTAGCTGCTGTCTTTCATATATAGATGGAGTTACTTCAAATTACAACTACTAATCTATAAAAGAAGATATTAGGATAAAAATGTAACTCAGACAGTTCAAAACAGATAGAAAACAAGAATTTCATAGTGCTGATAAAGAAAATTATATAAACTACTTCTTAATGAAAATTCTACAAATTAGAAAAAACATACACAAAATGAAAATTTCAGAAGTTAAGTTACTCTTGCAACTGAAAGTGTTCTTTTCAGTTCAAGGCACATCTTTTTCACCTATGGAGAAATAAGAAAACCTCCAACTTTTTAACATTGCTGAACGACCTTCTGAACCTCTATTTGAATTATTTTTAAATGTGCTTAAGAGCTGCATATAAGAATTTCATACAGAGATACTCTTTAGAGATACTGGATTTCTGAATTCAAAGAATGTATTCAGATTGAGGCCCAACCTTACAGAGCCCCTTAGCTATTGACAGTTCTGCTACCGGTATCGACTGAAATACTTTTGATGTCTGGTGACCAGTTGTGCCTGATCAAATTTTGAGATTGGCCAAGACTAACTAATTGAAAGTTTTGAATGAAAGTTTGGAACAATTTCATTTTATTGGATCTCAATGGTTATTTTCCTTTTTTTTTTTTTTTTCCTGTTATGCATTGACCAAAAATAAATACAGCATGAGAAAGATGTATCAGAAAAGCATCTCCGTAAAGCAGCAATGCAATAAAATCTGTATTTCTTTCCTTTCTGGTAGATACACTTGCTGTCTTTTAAACAGAGATTATCACAAGCTCAACTCTTGTCTTAATATTTCATAACCTTAAACCTTATAAAACTTTAACTCTGATATAAAATTTTAATAGATAGCAGAAGATGCTGAATAAGAATGTTTTGAAATGGGTTTTTTAGCACAAAGAAAGAAGCACTGAAGTAATTGTGAATATTTCATGTTATAAGAACTAGCTTCAATGTCAGCCTTCCTTTTTCTGAGAAAAAAAATTCCGTCAAAAGGTTAGTTATAACCTTTGGAAAAGGTTACTTTAGTAATACCAAGCAGGGAAGCATATGAAATGTTTGTAAGTCTTTGTGGTTTTAGTATGCATGTTTCTGATGTCAATTAAAAATGTCATCACTCAGGGAAAAGTGCATTTTGAAGTGAACATTGGTAAAAGCTTTCTCCTCAAGAAAGTGTTTTAAAGGAAAACAAATAAGGGGCTAATGATTGATGTGTATTTCAGATTGAAGTCTGCAAGCCCCATTTTATTGTGGGAGTTAAATAGTAACATTTGAGTTTTCAGTTAATTCTGAGTGACTATACCATTTTGCTTGGCTTCATGGGTCCCACTAAAACTAGAAACCAAAGTCATGAATGACAACAACAAAATTTAAGAAAGTCCATTTAAAGAATCATGCTTGATATCAAGGGTATTTGATCACAGTTGGATGGGGAAGTCCATTTATGCCAAGTTCTGCCAGCCTCAAGTAGGTTGCTTAAAGCTCTATGTGATGGTACTGTATTAATAAGTTCTTGGCTAACTAGTATGATTGATGGCTATCTAATGTTTTTGTGTTTCCTATCCTCAACTCAGAAATAGCTTCAAGGACTGAAATGAGGGGCATTTTGTTTTCATCTGTCATTTCTTTGCTTCCTTTCCATGCCCCAGTTGCTCTGTAGTTTACAGCACTGTCAAATGTGGGTCACCTTATCACTGACTACACAAGTTGTGACAAGCATTAATGTGAAGGAGACTTTTACTCAGAATAAAGGAAACAGCTTCTCAAATTATCTTTCCTTCTTCTTTTCTCTCACCCTTTTTCTCCTTTTTTTCTTCTCATTCCAAAGCATTGAGCTGTATTGCTGTCATAGCCCTGTGAAAATACTACTTTGTGAACTGCAAACATAATAAAATTGCTGGTCATGGCAAATGACTCAAGTCAGTCTTTCCTATTAAGCCCATGTAATGGCTGCAGTATGTACTGTGCTGCACTGAAGAATTAGAGTATAGCCTCTGCAGGAACTAACCTGCCAATATTTAGCGAGAAGTAAATCAGACAGTGATGAATTGTCTTCTTTAAGAGTATTCATAAAGTCTCTACTGTGCATTTGCTTCGGAGGCAAAAGTTTCCCAGACTTCTGGAACCTTATGCAGCTTCTGTGTACTAGTTTTTCTTTTATCAGTTTCTGTTACTAATTTCATTGCATACAAATTTCCATGGGGGCTTTGAGAAGGTTTGATTCAATAAAATGATATAAAATTGACTCTTCATTTTACATCTGGAAAGTGTGGACTTTAGAGACATCACCAGTAACTGGCAGGGATAAGATGCTCACTAAGGTGTGTATGCTGCATCATCATAAATGTATGGTTTCTGATTCAAGAGGTGATTATAAGAAATATTTATTTTAAATAATATGACTGTGGTGGTATATTATGCATTCTAGATTACATATAGACACATACACAACCAGATGAATTTTCCATTCCCATAAAATAAAGATACTGGGAATCTCTCAAAAAGAAACTGTGTCTGTATTTTAAATTTTTAAGAAAAGAATAGGCTTTATTAAGGGAATGCTAAAATAAAGAGGATTAAAATTAAATTACTGTCATATCACCTTTTTGAGAAGTTAAAGACAAAAACTCATTGCCAGATCAAAGATTCCAATATCTGACTTAGTAACTGGCTGCTAGCATATATTAACATAAGGAAAGAGTATCAAATGGTATACTATATTTATTAAGAAAATAAAATTATCCACAATGAATCCAGAGTTATCTTCTAAGTGGTAATCGCCAATTTTTAGCCAATTTAGAGCCTATTGTTTCCCATATGTGGTGATTCTTCCCCAGTCTCCTTGATTCTGCAGTTATCAACGCTGAATTTAATCTACTGTTTTTATCATTCACATGTATTACTCATTTAGAAGCATGAGATCTTTCTTATGCCTCTATGATCAGGTTAGATGTGATTATCATTAATAATTTAAATGAAATATTTTATATACTCATTTTTCTTGGGTAAATAATTAACAACAAACCCAACACAGATTGTTCAGGGATGTTTCTGTGGAATCTCTTCAGGATGAAAAATGACCATTCATTTAAATTCTTCTCAATTCCAATCTTTTAGCTGATCATTAATTCGTTAAAGATCATCTTCTTCCTTTAAAACCAGATAGGTTCTTTCAAAGGCTCTGAGGGAAGAACTTTAAAGAAGTTTTATTGAAAACAAAGTACATATTGTTCGTAGCATATTCAGATAATTGCTGATCCCTTTACAACCTAAAACTTGAAAGATTAGGATTTCTTCCTTGTAACCCAGTTTGAAAATGCAACTTCTGTATCTAAGTGTTTATAAATCATGTTTCTTATTTTATTATTATACTAATTTCCTTGTAATAGAGGTAAGACAATGACTAGGCCTCTTTTTAAAGTTGATTTCTCACTAGTAGCTTCTGTCCATTATTCTGATATCAAAGGTGATTTAAGTAATAGCTTAAACCACAGCAGATTGCTGTGTATTTAATAGAAAATTAGTGGATGATTAGCAAATTATCCAGACAATTTATCATTTTCTATTTTATAAATCCATTTCTTTTAGCAATTTCATTTTGAGACTACTTGTCAAATTTTGTTTCCAGTAAAAAGAAGACATCTGGTCAGAGAACCTACATGTGTCCCTCTGTGACTGAACTCTGTTGTAAATAGAAAATTAGAAAAGATACATTAAATAACAAAACAAAACAAAACTGAACAAAGCATAGGACTTTCCATATTTAAAACCTTGAAAAATGCATATTTTTATGCAGTTTCTTTCCAGGTATGATTCACTTTTTCAGTGTGTGATACTACAATATTTCTACTATCCATTTCTTGTTCTTTACTAGAACTATCATCTTCATTTCAAGAGAGTCTCAAAAAAAAAAAAAAGGAACAGGCATCCAAGAATTTGAAACTAAAAGATTGTTCAGTTTTAGAGCTGTCATTCTGTCAAGCTTTTTTAAAATGCATCAAAAAATACAAGTTCCTAATAACAGAGAAATAGAATGGGAAGGAAGAATTTATTTCCTCTTTTTTCTATCATTTTCTATCATTTTTCAGTATATAAGGCAAAGTTAGAGATATGATAAAGACTTAATTTTTAGTAAAAGTTAATCCAAAGATTAATTTTTGTAGAAATGCATAATTATGAAAGTAATTATATTTAATTTCTGTTATCAGATGTTTAGTAATGACTGTTAAAAGCTCAGCAAATAGCCTTGTGGCTTTGTTAATACAAGGAGATAATGTGACATCTCACACAGATCATTTGATGCTCAGTGAAGCTCTGAGCTACTGAAGTACATCTATTTAGGAAAAGGATTAGCTTCCTCATGACTTTACATTACTCATATATAACAAAGCATCTTTAGGAAGGAAGAGCAGAAGGAAGGAAAACAGGAGTCACTTAAATGCTATTTAAATGTTCTCAGCATTTGGTTATTCTCCACATGAAAGGTCTACTGAAGTATACTATCTCCTAAGATAAAGGCCAAAGTTCAGGAGACAGTCCAAGCCCAGGGCATACATCAGAACATAAGCATGCCTGCTACTGACTAGTTTGGGTGTCTGAACTCTCTGTGTTCTGTGACTTTTGGTTGGTTGGTTTTTATTTATTTAATTTCTAAATTACTTAGCAGAAAGTAATCTGCTTTAATGCTGGAATTCTGATAAATTCTACTATTTAACCATATTGCCTCGTAAATATTCTGGAAGCTCCTGATTTTTCTGGAAAATGCAGAAAAATAGTGTGATAAAGAGTTTCTCCCTTTTGAAGAAATCAGTTCAAATAGTTTGTTTATTAATATTTCAATGTCTATGTTTGTACAATATTGTAACTGATAAATAATTGCAGAATTACAAAGAACTTGAAATACGATGGTGAATTATGCTGCTAATGAATTCTGTGCCCAAAATTTTCCTGTGAAAATTTTAGGCAAATAGAACTCAAAAATAATTCTTCAATAAAATGCAGTCACCTACATTGTAGTTTTATTTCCTTTTTTAGAAAAGTTTGAACATATCTCTGAATTATTTGGGAAAGATTATCTTTATTCTTTAAGGGGTCTTTTAATATTATTTGTGCTGACCGAAGGATTATAAAGGTGTTCCTAAACTTAATAGGCTAGATTAAAAGCATAATTAGGGAATTATATAATCACACCTCATTTCCTGCTCACTTTTAAATGCACCTGCTAGGAAAAATTCAGAGTAATTTACAGCAGACAGCTAACAGGAAGCACAGGCAATCTCGTTAATACAAATATTTTCTTAGGTTAGTTATATACAGATATGTATGCATATATATACACATACATATGACCTATATGATCAAAATAAACCTTTTTGTTTTGTGGAAACTGTATGGGAAATAGGCTTGGATGTTGTTGCAGTAAACATTCACTTCTGCACACTAGCAATCATTCCTCCCCCAGCACAGAGGGCTGAAAGGCTGGGGAAGAGGAGATTGAATAACCCCATCCAATCCTGCGGAGAATACCACAAAGTTCAAGCATATCCCATGACACATAACTTGAAAAAACTGAATCAGTTTTAGTAAGAAAAAAAATTTAAAGCTATCCAGTGCAATAATGCTCTGAATTATTACTATGATTGATAAAAGGACTACTGCACTCAATGCATAAATTCCCACGAGCCTCACAGAGTTTTGAATTAAGAATTCATCTCTAGAATGCTTTACTTATTTCAAAATAGAGCATATGTGCTGTTATTTCAAAATAAATTTAATGTGTGAAAATTTTAAGAATAAGATATATACATAAAATATTAGAAAATATTATGGTTTTTTTTGTTGTGCAATACTTGATGTCAATATGTTTTACTGAATATATGAAAATACTTTAAAATATTTATATCATTAAGAATTTATGACCTTTTTAATAATTGTGATTTAAATTAAATAATAAATCAAAATATTTGGAAATAACATGCCAATTGTTTTGACTCACAGAAAGATACTATTTTATGAATTTGTGCCAGCCCTGCCATGCTATTAAAAGTACCATCTTGACTTCAATCTAAGAAACATTATGTTACCTCTACAATAGTTCAAGTTTTTAAATTGTTTTTAATTATATTATTTATACTATATTAACTTGTGAAATCAACTGCAATTTTGAAGTAAACAAAGGGAGAATGGAGATGTGCACGTGTACCCAGGAAAACAGTGTTCTGTGGGAAACAAGGGTTTGACTAATGTAAATCCCAAGTTTCAAGGATACATTTATTCCTACCCAAATATTCAATGGTTTCTCAGCCTAATCACTATTTCTTAGTTAAAAGCATATGGATTGTTCATAGTGACCTGGACAATACTAATGTGGATAAGTCTGCACCACACTGTTCTGCAAAGCATAAACAAATACACTTTGGATTGCTGAAGTGGATATAACTGGATTTTGTTTCTTAACTTCAACTTGTTTAAAAAAAGGCCAGTAATTCTGTAGTCTGTAGTTTTACTAATTGTCAATAATCTGTAGATGTTCTTGTGTTTTGGACAAATTCAAAAGCTGTAAATACCAATAAACCCGAGATTCATTCTCTCTCCTGAAGAACAATTGCTTCTTAGTAATATTAACTACGTACACCTTTCAAAGCCATCACTGAAAAGAAATTAGAAACAAGAAAAGTGCTGTGTTTGCCCTCTTTCTGAAGCTTGAGCTTCATTCAGGAAATATGTTCCAGAAAACTTAGTGTTGAAGTCCCACCAATTTAAATAAGAATGTATTTCCTTTCCTTAATGAGATCTTACATTAATAGTATCTTCATTTCAGATGCTCTTCAGTGCACAGGAAAAAGCTAACACCTATCTGTGATTCCTTCTAAATGAGATTTTTACAAAGCAGCAATAATGTTTTCATTTTTGAAAATTTCGTTTACAACTTCTGACTACTGAACCACACAGAATTGAGGAAGTCTGTCCTCTTCCTTCATGAAGGCTTTACACAACATTAGAGTTAAAAAGGGAACAAATAATTGAGAGTTTAACTTTTTTTAATAGCTACTAATATTCAGAATGCTCTATAAACAAAACCAGAATAACGATTAACCAGAGAGGCTTCTTGAAGATACAAGTTGGAGTCCTTACTCTGTAGGGAACGACAAGCTGGTAAAAGTTATTAGTGTTGTCAATAAGTAAGGTAGAATTTGTCTGTGAGTTTGAGGACCAAAAGGATTGTCTGTTTTCTTTATACTCCTAAAAAGGGAATAGAGAGCAAAAGATGTTTCCCTCCTATGTATCTCCCCATTATGTTTACAAAAGAGCCCATAATGGCCCTTAGCCTTGACTAAGCACACGCCTGCCTTTAGGCATCTAGTTGAGCCATGAAAGTGAGGAATACAATTGCTGTAATGGAAGTAGAAAAAAGAAAAGTATTTCCGGGTAATCTAGCACATTTTTGGTCCATTACAGCAGCTAACTCAGTGTGATAAGTTGAGCCTTTCCTCATTAGCACCTTCAGCTTTGTGACTCCTTCAAAGGGAGGCAAGAGAAAAATAAGGGAACATATGGTAGTGTTGTAAAAGGTACAGAATCAGTCTCTCCTTATGGAGGTCAGGGAAGACTGAGAAGTTGCTCCCAGCAGACAACTCCTAGTCTATTCACTCTAAGCAATTCCTCTCAGGTCAGTATTAGGCCATGAAATTCGGAATCCTGCTTGAAGGAAACATAGTTGCATACTTCCATGAGTCCAAGATTATTCCAGAAAATTAGATTTGCTGTGGTGATAAATTTCTTGTAGTCTTCTCTTGCCATCTTTCCTTTGTTCTACCTTCAGATGAGCCTATGACATGAACATTAAAGGAAGATGCAAGTAGAATTCAGTATCAGGCAGATGAAATGACATTTAGAAACAGTTTTGTTTTTATTATGGACAAAAATCCAAACAGGTATAGATTTTTACAGTCTAATTTAAGACCGTAAATCTCCTGACCTTTAATGAGACTGTTACTGTCACTGATTGCTGCAGTTTCAAATACCTTTTTGAAAAATGTGTGAGGTTTCAGAAACTCGGGAACAATCATTTATTTTTCTACTAATTAAACTGAACAAATTTGGTGTGTCAGCTACATTTAATTGAGAGTGTTCTGCATGTGTATGGGTTCAATACTGCAAAGTTGTCATCCATTATAATGCTTTTTCTTAGCATAATACCAGAATAAACTGAGTCAGTATGCCTAACATAAACAGGAATAAAAATATAAAAGCAAATTGATGTCCTCATGCATGAGCATACATAAAGTATTGCAAGGAACAACACTCTAAAAATGCACTCTTTGGAAATGTACTGAAATGCTGCAATGGTTATTTCTTGTTTAAAAATGGACTGGCAAAAAAAAGTGTTCCTAAACCAAACAGCAGGCCTGTGGACGCTTAAATGTTACTGAGTTAATAAACCTAAAGTAAATCTAAAGTGCCACATATTGGAAATCCTTGAATTAGGGCTGTCCATTAATGTCTTAAAATTTTCTATGCATGGATTGAAGCAAATGAACTCTCTCTTCTCTTTTACTGTTTTGTTTGCCTTAAGGATTGTTGATCAATCTATCAATGAACAAGTATTGCAGATACCCCCTTAGAATAAAATTTGTAGCTAAGCTTGTTATCCTTAAGGACTAAACTAGAATTGCACACAGTTGTACTTAGGCAGCTAAATGTCAACATGTCGGTCAGGCATTGATCCATCTAAGTCTCTTCAAACATCTCCACAAAGAGATTTTTGAAATAGCACTAGCAATTTGTCATTCAACAGAATAAATTACTTAATTTTTTAATCTCTATTCTTTTATTTCATGTGATTTTTTAGAGCAAGAGAATGCACTTTGCAATTCTCACACAGAGAATATACTTTAGAAATACTCATTTGTTTATCACTCCGATGAAGTGATACATAGGAAATCATAATATTGTCATGTGCTTGTTATACGAGACAGCTGATGGTTTGTATGTCACCGTCTACCAGCTATATACAAATAACTGCTGAGGGTGACAGTTGTGGTACTCCCACTTAGCAGCTTTGGTGGGACCCTCTCAGCTTCAACAGAATGTCTTAAACAACATTCATGAGATGTGAACAGTTAGGAGAATATTTACCCACTGACTACTCTATATGTGGCTCTTTGAGCCCTAAGCAGTGTCCTTAGTTACTGAAATGGGGAATTCTTTTTTGCAGGCTTTTCACAAATCCAAAGGTTGGGGTTTGTATTTCATTATTTATAATTCCTATTGCATAGCTGAATGCATGTACTCATCCACCTCAATGCTGTTGGTTTTGCTAATTTTATTAAATATATTATTAAGAGTGAGCAGTGCAATGTAACTATTAAACTCAAAAAATATATTAAAAACATTTTTTTTTGCATTTAGTGGTCAAAACAGTACCTGCTTCAGTTCCTCCTTTATGTAATTTTGAATCATTTTACTGGCTTTTCAGGAGCAGTAAAATTCTACTTGCAACTTCTGACCACTGAACCAGACAGAATTGGGAAAGCCAGTCATTTTACTTTACTTCAGTTCCTGTGATGTAGACATTTGAATGTGGTCGAGCAATTGAAGCACATGTTGTTAGAAGAAAAGCCGAACAATGCAGTCAGAGAGCTCATAATATCCTTGCTAAAGGAAATGTCCATAAATGTCCAGATGAATACTGCTCTAAGCTCAATTAAAAACTAAGTTCAGTTCCCCCTGCATAGACATCTAGTGCCATTTGACATGCCTTAAGATGTTTAAGATATGTTCCATGGGGTTGACAGATACTGTACTGGATCTAGAGGAGCCCATTCTTTATGTGATGCCATCTGAAGACCAGACAAGACACGTGAGAGCATCTTGAATTGCTTCAAGATGCTGGAATGTGGGCAGCTGAACTGATATAGCATCAAGAATGCCATAGTGACACCTTTATGCTTAAGGCATAAAGACTTCTGTCAGTAAGAAATAATAATTTTAAATATACAGATGTATCTTGTGTTTACTTGGTGAACATATGTACTATACAAAAGCTAATTTGATAATGCCACATGAAACATTACACATTTTACTAATTTCTCTATTTTAAAATTGCATAATAGGGTGATAATTAACATGTTACAAAATACTCGTTTCTTACTTAATACACACATGCAGCAGCCTTCTTGATAATTTAAAAAAAAAAGAAGAAACAAAAGACCCCCAACCTATCAAAGAGGAGATGGACTGTACTGTAATTTGATTTTGACTATTGTAATTTCTTTTCTGGAAACAAAGCCCCACAGTTATGGGCCATATTCTATTATGTTTCATGATCACATAGCACAACTATAGTAATGAAAAACCATGCCAATTACCAGAATTAGGTGCAATGTTCCAATCGAGAAATAAAAGTTGTTAATTGTGATCATGAAAAGAAAAAAAACTTCCTGAAAATATTTAAGATTCATATATCACACCTGTTTCCAGTCATTATTTTCTCACCTATATTCTAAAATAGAGAACAAAGATTCCATTTAATTTTTGCTGTTTCTTTACATAAGTTCTTCACTTAAATTTGTCCCTCCAACCTGAATTAAATTAGTCATGCTCTATATTCATTTCAGATACCTTGAAATTGCAAATCTAGGGAGCAATTTTTGTAGATTATTTCACTTTCAAGGGACTCTACTACAAAGGTTTATTTAATAGGATGCTCATTGAACATGTTGCTTGAAAGAAATACTGTCTCTTACTTCAGGAGTTTGAAAGCAGTGAAGAAGTGATGGATTTATAACAATTAAATGAAGGAGGTATCATTTTATAGGCTTGAGACACATAGAGCAGATACACAATTTCACTGAGGTACCTTTATTCTCAATAAATAAACACCAATGTTATAAGATTGTGATCAAGAGATAAAACCCATCCTCCTATCACCTGTATTTGAGGAATAAATCATGTCTAACCAATCTCTTTGTTAGATTGACTTTCTCAATTAATTAAAACCTAGGAAAGATTTTGGCACTTAAGCTAACTGATAAATGAACTATTGATATATGATGTAGGTGTAATCTCCCTCTGGTAAGTGTTCAACTGCTTAAAAATCAATCTCAGAATAATTATTAAAGACCTGTTGTAAGCTAAAAGGACATTTATTACAGTTGTGTTCTGATTCCAGTTTCATCCACTATTTTAATTGCTTGAATAATAAAATAAAAATTCATACAATCTGCAGGTGAAGGACAAAAGAGATTCAAAAAATGATTTCAAATGTAAGTCTGATCTCCCATTGATTTTGAACCATTTGGAAAGAAAAAGGAAAATAAAAAGAAGAACTCTAGGTTTGGAAACACAAGTCTCAGACAAGGAAATAACCCATGGGTAGTGTTTTAATAATCACAGATGTGTATATCCCACAGCAAATGCAGGTAATTTGTATGAACATATTTCTCTTGCAACAATGAATAAGCTGTTTCATGTTTCTAGTGTCTGTGGCTAAGAACAGAAATTTTGGTCAGCTGATGTTTACTGTCCTTTGGGAAGATGTTTAGCTAGAGATATAAACATTGAGAAAGATTATGACAGATATCTCTAAATCTCATTCACTGAACAGGTGTGAGTTTCGAGAATTAGGCAGACATCTTTCAGTAATTTTCTAGGTTTGCTTAATTTTTACTAGGCAGATGGTTGATTTTTTATTATTATTATTTATTTCATTTAATATTTAAATCACTTTTAGTTTAGCTCTTTGCTATATCAAAATCATATATCTTCCCAGTACAGTTAATATAATGAGTGTTTCTCATGTCCCCTGCTTGGCCAAATGCATCCAAATGATGAGCACTTGTACTGTTCAGCAGAACCCCTCTGACTCACCCTGAGGAATGCTCCGTCCCACCCTCATGTGATTTACAGAGTGTACAAGTAAGACCAGGAGCAAGAGTGTCACCCCTGCCACCCATGTTCTGAATTTGTCAGAGTTTTTAGTGTGCAGCTAAACTACTCTGCCATGTGTTCCTAAGTGACATGTGTGCACAAATGCTGTCTTGATACCTGTCTTGGTATCACCACCCCAGGACAATGCCAGGGCTATTTGAGAGATACAACGTCCTCAGCTTTCCCCAGCAAGCTGATGCCAGGTCTCCTAAGCAACCTGCGATGACTTGTTTACTCTCCCCATGCCTTCCATTAGCCTTCACGACCTGCTGTCCAAGGACATTGTGAGTGCTGTACCTCTGAAGTGGCACCTCCTGGTTCACAGCTGATGTGCATATATGTCTCCTTAGTAATCTCAGGTCAATTTAGAATTGTGCTGCTTACTGATAGTATCATTGCACAAAGAAGTGGGGTGCAGCAATATTGCATGTGAGAAAATAAGGAAATGAGGTTGGCAAAACAAATTAGCATCTTACTGTAGCTTCTTTTGAGATCGCGATAGCAGTCTCCCTCTGGTGCATGTCTTTTCCCATCTCTATATCCCAAGTCACACTACATGCTAGTTCAATTATTTGGTGCTGTGAACATTTCACAAGAACTTATCCACAGGTGTCAAACTCACAGCTATCATTATTTTTATGAGCCATCCTCCCTTCTGATAAGTCAACATCTGTCCTGCAGGATCACCCTCCTCCCTGCCTGACTGCTTCTAAGGATTGCAAGCAGCCGCTCAGTTGTCCTCTTCAGTAACACTGGGTTTCTGTGAGCACTTGCCATTAACTGCAGGAAAAGGAGCAAGAGCTCACCTTACTGAGCAGAACCCCAGACACTGGAACCAGCTGGAAAGGGAAGAAGTGGTATAAAAATAGGTGATACTGTTATTGTTAAGCTAAGATACTTCCACACAGAAGCTCAAGAAAGGAAAATGAATTCTCCCTCAAAATACGTACGGTCGTAAGACTGTCCTCTCTTCCAATTTAGGGTGCAGTATTGCGCCTATGTATATGTGTATATGTACACACAGGAGATATTTGTGCAGTACAAGTGCAGTGCAAACCATCTTGGCAAAAGTCACTATCTACACCTGCGTGAGGTCTGCACTGTTATGAATTCTTTTAAAGAAGGAAAAAGGAAACATGGAATTAGATTTTTTTTTTTCTTTAGGAGTTTCAGAGCACTCTGACAAAGCTATTTACCACACAGTGAAAAACCTCTGCTGCAATTGTGATAGTAAATTTGTTCCTCTGCTCATCCGCTCTCTTATTTCATACATCCAGTGATGATAGAACTTATTTATCAAAACAATTTTTGTACTTACCTTTTCTTATTTATTTCTTTTTTTCAGCTTTATTGACATCAGAGTATTCTTGTGTTTTTTCTTTTTTAATCCACATTGCTAAAATATTTGCAAGAAGCAATCCTTTAATAAGCATATAGGTTTCTCCTTTTTAAGATACAGTTAGATAGGAAAGTAAACAATCAATCTGTGGATCATCTGTTTTCTCAGTTCAGCATATTTTCCCAGGAATCAGCATGATTCCTGCCATAACAGTAGTTAATGAACCAGTACTTCAAAGCCCTTCTATTTGTTGTTATTTTGGCCACTGGTAAGTAGGCTATTGCAACTAATGCTTAACTGTGGCCAAATCTATCAGAAGGAAAAGACAGTCCGTATAGTTTTATGTAGTCAGCAATGAATTTCACAGAAGCTTAAAGGGTTTTTTCCTGAAAAAATCAATTGCAGCTGAGCAACTCTGTATTTTTGCTGTTGCTGTTGTTAGATCTATGCTGAATGATTGTCTCAAGAATGCACATCCCAACCAGAAATTGAGTTTCATGTAGCAAAAATGCAGTTTTGTTTTAAAAGAGGTTATAATTTTATGGCTAAATCACATTAACAAACGTAGATAGCAATAAGTAATTGATGCTACTGCTTGTCCTCATCAAACTCATTACTGCAGAGTCTTTCATCCCTCTCCCTAATCAGAAATATGAAAAATTCTCCCAAAAGGCCATCTTCATATCTATTCCCTTTCCAACCCCCACCACTGAAATTTTCCTGTAGAAAAGTCATGAGAACAAGCTTATAGGACATGAAGAACACAAGGTCTGGAAAACAAGCTTCAGCTTTCAATTGCCATTTTATTCAAAATAGTAATTTCTCATGGCCAAAACACAATTTAAGTGCATGGAGTTCCCTGTGAAAAAACCATGAGAACAGGCGAGAGCAGAATGGGAAAAAAAAAAAATTAATAAACTTTACAGAGCATTTTTGTAGAACTACCTTTTAATTCAAACAGAAGACAACTGATGGATTATCTTAAAATTTTCACCTTCCGTAACTGCAAGACTGGGTCTTCACAAATGGTTTTACTTCAAAAGTGTATCTCATATTTTTGGGAGAACAGAGGTCAGGGACTGCTGCCTAAGGGAAGGGGAACAGTGAGCAGAGGGTAACCACAACACGGATGCTGATGGGGTACAGCCCTAAGGTATCTGAACACAAGAGACAGAGACCAGGGCTTGTAACTGGGCCTGTTGATATCCCCAGCACAGCAAAGAATGAACCACAGCCAGGGGGCTTCAGGGAGATCAAGACTATAAGGAGACAAGGCCAAAGACCTGGAGACAAAGCTGCAATACAGACAGCAGTGTAGTTTTACTTTTAAAACAATTCCATTTCCTCCTTCACTATTTTAAAATATAAACTATATTCCCGCATGCCTGCAAAATCAGCAGTGACTCAGAAAACTTGAATCAAGTCTAAATGACCACCAGTCTCTGCAGACATTAGAAGGAAGAGTGTTCCCTTCCAGTTTTTATTCCCTCATGGAAACGGTCGTAAGGTGCTCGTGAGTCCTTCAATTTCGATATAGTTAGAGGCATTAGAAAAATGCAGTCAGGACTATAAGCATATAAAGTAGGTTAAATATATCCATGAAAAATTCTGAGCAAGACTAAGAAACAAAGAAAACAGTATTTTAAATATTAGGAAAAAATATACTTTGCTAACATCAGAACTTGGTAGGCAGGGCATACTGAAAATACAGCAATCATATGGCTGATATGGTACATTTGTAAGTTTTCTTTCATTGAAATTCTATCTGATCTGGTTTTAATTTGTGAGATGTTAATATTGAACTATTAAAAATACGTAATAGATAGCAGACAAAGGAGCAATATATTTATTAAAAGTAAACTTTCTGATAAAATCCTTGAGTTAGTCTAAGGAAAAGTTTGTTTCTTCTAATACTTGAAAAGGCCAGCTCCATATTACAGGCAATCTAGTCTCATGTTAATCCTAAGGAAAGAATAGAGAAGTTGATATGGTATGCACTATGAATTAATTAATGCAAAACAAAAGAACTTCAAGAAAGATAAGTTTTATCAACTCAATTAATTATCTTGGTTCAAAGGACAAAATGGATACAGTCTTGTAACACACTAATAATACATTTTGACATTCATAAGGTTTTATTTTAGTCCTTCATAAGATTCCAATTTAAAAGAAAATAGTTTGGTATGGGTCTTTTACCAGATAAATGAAGTATGACTTGCATTGAATTCATTAATTTTCTCTGCTCTAGACTTTATGCTGTCAACATGCATAAATATATAATTGCTTTAAAGAAAATATATAAATTTGTTGATGCAATCTACAGATGGTTCTGAAATTATAGAATCTTACATAATAATTGCAAAATAATACAGTCAGCATCCATGCTAGTAATGGAATATTGCAAAGAGAATCTTTTGAATACAAGCTATTTCAAGGTATCTGTGTATATCTGCTAAGAATATAAAATATATTCCTATGATAGGAAATAGCACCCTTGAAGATAAAAATAATTTAAAGAGAGGATCAACAAATTGTGAATGCAGAAAGAAGAAAAGATTAAGTAAGAAAATACATGGCAACTATGATGCCATCACAAGAACTACACATCCTATGCTGGTATGTGCTTTGAGGAAAGCATGGATCTGAAAACCAAACACAACAAAGCAAAAAAGCAGTAGAGAAAAAAAAGAATGATCTTATAATTATGCATGAGAGAAAGTTAATAAGCAGAGTAATTTATTTTCTTGACTGAAAGAGAGGATTTACAAAGAATTTGATCATGACCCAAGTATTTGTACATAGGAAAGCATTTTCTTGTGGTACCCTAGTGTTCATAAAGCAAAAGCATCACCCTGTGATTTCTGACTTTCTGGGTTTCAGAACTGGTATTTGAGTTGTCTTGTGAATTCTGAATCCTTTCTGAGCAAGCAAAATAAGTAGGAATATTACTCACTTGAAGCATGTGGATGTTTCTACTGCAGTCAATTGAGTTCTCATGTATGTTTTTCCAGATGACTGTGGGGAGTTAAGTACTAGGCTGCTGCTTCATTGCCTTCTGCACCATGTAATGTGTTCCTGTGTGCATGGCTGCATTCATCTTCATGTATGCTGGGGCTCTTGCTGTCTGTTGCTCTCAGGCATGTTGGTAAATGTGCATTTAATGACACCTTACTGTACCTTTGACTTAGTAAAATGTTTTTTCCAGATATATTAGTAACAGTTTGGAGTCTTGAAAACATACAAGGAGGCATAATCAAAGAGGCTGGTCTGAATCAGCTTGGAAGCTCCTGACAAATGTGCACAATAAATAAAGAAGCTGTGGATTAATACATATTTGGAGAAAATAGTATTTTTTCCATTTATTCTTTTCTTTGTGTATTGTGGCAACAATTCAGTTGTTTTGGTTTTGTGTGATACCAGCAAATTCCATGTATATTGAAAGGAAATAGTATCTCAAATCTAATAAAAAGTATTAAGACCACATGCTTTTTTTTCCCCTTCCGACTCCCCACACCCCCTATTCATATTGTCACTGTTGAGCTAGAGTATTTTTTAGAGGAAGCCAGGAATTTCTTATGTAGAATCCCTTAAATAACATAATTATACTGCCTGCTAGAGGTATGGGTTCTGAGGTTTATTAATATTATCCAGTTCTGCCTTGTTTCCAGAGAAAAAATGGAATGTGGAAGGGGACAGAAGAAAAAATAGAGAGAGCACAATTTATACTTATCTCTGATTCTTATTATACCTTGACTGAGAGACCATTATTCTAATGAAAAGCATGGGTCTCAAGCCACTGTAAAGGGTTTTACTTCAGTGATTCTAGAAAAAATATTTAGCTAGGATTTTTAGTTCTTACATGATTATAGTTAACAGTGAAATACAAGATTTACATGAAAAGAAAGGATGGTTCTGTCGTTGAAACATTGTATTAATATACAGGAGAATTAAGTTTAGGTTTTGGCTTTACTTCAAGCCTTCAGTGTAATTTTGCAGACAAGTCACTTAATCTCAAAGCTTCCATATGATCTGTAATATAAAGATATTCTCATTTTTCTTTTTATTATGCTTGAAGGGTAGTATTATTCTAATAACATGTGATATTAAGCTCCTTAAGAGTAGGGTTTTTTTGCCAAACATGGTGAGAGATATAATTCTACATCTTTGTAAACTCTTAACATTTTGGTAAGCTGCCCTATAACTTAAAAAAAATAAGAGAGGCAAAATAAAAAATACTGGAAAAGAACAGTTGTTTAAGAATTAGAAGAAATCTGATAGATCATTCTTTTTATATCAGAGGATTTTCTTAGGATACAGCTATGAATGCTGATGTGTAGACACATTTAGGCATTCCGTCTCTTCTACAGCTGATGTGTTAAAACTTGTTTTGAAGAGAGGAATAACCTGAATCCATAGGATCATAGGATCATAGAATGATGGAATCATGGACTGGTTTGGAATGGAAGGAACCTTAAAGATTCTTTAGTTCCAACCCCCCTGCCATGGGCAGAGGCACCTTCCACCTTCCAGGTTGCTCAGAGCCTCATCCAACCTGGCCTGGAACATTTCCAGGGGTGAAGGGAAATGGTCGCATTGTGATTTCTGTGCACTACCAGTGAAAATGTTAATTATTCTGATAAAAGACTTAACGCTGAGGATATTAAGTAATTCTGCAGCCAAAGGCGTTTTCTCATCATAAAGTAATAAGTTTAAATTACAATTGGTAATCTTTTAAATATTTAATTTTGTCATTTCTCTTTCTAACATATAAACAAATCAGCAAACTAAAATCTTCAAATATGACAGAATAAAAGTCTGGTACAAGTGAAAATAAAGTCTGTGGTTAAATATAACTGAAGGATATATTGTCATAATTTTTAACTGCTGTACATTGACCTGCTTTTTGGGTTTGTCCTAAACAAAAGCAAGAAAGAAAAGAAAAAACTGATGACACATAAACTTCTTCCTTATTCATACTGGAGAAACAAGACAGAGCAATCAGAGACCCACCAAAAGATACTGGAAGGATATTGGCAGTGGGGCAGATTCTTGAGGAATAAAGTAATATACTTGGATTAAGATCGATGCTTGCAAGTATAGACTATTTATAACTCCTGTTCATAATCTAAATTTTTATTTCTTTTGTTAAGGAATTTTCTTAAAAAAAAAAAAAGTGCATTTTTGTTTTACTGTTTCACTTTATAAAACTGGTTTTTAATGTAAGAAGAAATATTTCAATTAATGGGGAACACTGCTCAAACCTCACTTTCTCCAAAGAGTGGTGTTTCTCGATCTGAACATGAATGCTTCATAAAGGCGTAAAGTCAGACACCCATAGAGATCATGAAGAGAGGAGATACAACTCTTCTAAGCCATGTCACTCAACATTTATTCCAAAGCATAATTGTCTATTTACAGTATCCACTTTTGTATTAAAACAGAACTTTGAATTAGCTGCATTCTGACAAGGGATCTTAAGATTTTGAAATGGTTAATTCTAACTAGTAAGCAAGTAATGTGAGGAGGTTTTAAAAAAGGGAAAAATAGTGAGGTGATTCAGCTGTGCTGGAAAGTGAATACTAAAGACATATCTGCAGAAGGGCAGATAGCTTTGAAGAAAAATAACTGGAAAAAAGTGATTATGATTAGAAGGATTAAAGTATGTTTAAATATGTGCACTATATTAAACAATAAATGTGTCTTTCCAACATTTGTAAAAGGAGTTGGATTCATTGTTTTCATCAAAGATGTGTTTGCTATTGACAAGATGGTACAGAACAGCTTAAAGAGCTTTCAGAGATTAATTATGAATGCCAGTTTCAATCCTTTAGAATACACATCAGTATACATAAAATGTATACACTAAATAAACATCTTTTAAAAACACATTAAAACCTTGGAGGGAATAACTCAGCCAACTGATGGCTAAGTCTTTATTTCTACAAAGCTTAAAGGTAGTGTGGGGAGACTGGGGAAGGCACACTGTTTCTGGTCCTTGCTCTTGAAATGAGGCATCCCAAAATGACATGTTATTGTAATTAATTTTTGTTTTCTCTGCCAACATTAAACTTGGCATTATATGCATTAAAATCTCAAGACAAATTATAAAGGCAGAGGTGTGAAAATGCAGTATAGTAACAATTTCATGTTTAAGAAGCAGAATTTGTGGTGACTCGACAATCTGTCAAGTGACTATGAATTGGAAATGTATAGTGAGCAAAAGTGGTGTGAAGTACACTGAAATAGGCTTTGGGCTTTTTGTCCATGTATAAAGTGGCAGAATTATGAATGCACAGCAGCATAATATCGTTTTACAGAAGAGAGGCTGTTGCATTTTTATTCAGATAGATATAATATCACTTATGCATAATACTATATTTCAAGCTTTGGAACATATCAAGTTCTTAACTGAAATTCTGTCTCCTACATGATCTTCTCTAGAGCCATCAATAACACGTTTCAGTTACGTGCTGTAACATAGTCAATGTTGCCAGTGTTGTCTAGAGAGGGCTTCGAGTTCAGAATAGTGTGTAATCACATGAATAAGAAGCTTTCCTTGGCGGGACAGCCACAGAACCCAGGGTTCTGGGCATAAGACCCAGATCTCTCACTGTCTGAAGAGATTCCTATTACCCAGAGCCATTACAGACTGTTACTCTTAACAGATGGCCTCAATGATGTTAAAGGTCTTTTCCAACCTAAGTGATTTTATGATTAGTAAGCCCAGAATGGGTATGTGTCTCTTCACCTCTGTTTTATATTTATGCTAGTCTGGAGTTGTGAGGGAGTCTCTCTTATGCTGTATGACTGTCTTTTCCAATCATACAGAATAAGGAGATTCAATCTCGTTTCTTTCATTGGTATACCCCGCTGGCTCAATTAGGCGTTCCCATCTCTGGTTATTTGAGCTGTCATGAAACAAACAAGTTTTTCTGTCTTCTACAACTCTACCTGTACGTGCACTTATTAGTTTCATTTCTGGAAGGACTAGGCATACTGTTAGGCATCTAGTTATATCTATGATTGTAATGAACTCTAATTTAGGCTTATATCCTTTGGATTTTGTTCACCCTGCAGCAGATTTTACCTGTCATTATTTTCTTACCAGCTGTAGCCCTCTTTGGCCAATCAAGGATGAACTGATGCAAGGTTACAGTATGTTATCTTTGTGCTTAAAATCTGCTAGGTCTCTGGTTTTACAGGTCAATCAGCCTGCCTTGTTGCACACATTTGCAAAATTTAGATAAGAGGCAGGTCACTGCTGAGACAGTATTTCCAGGAGTAAAGAGAAAGGGAAAATTTATGTTTGTTTCAGCCATTGACAGGGCATGGCAACAAACAGCTGTTAAGTTCATTAGGGGTCATTTCATATAACATGTTTCATCTGTGAATTAGTATGCTTTTAGGCAGCATAATAGAGCTTGATGGGGAGGCTATATTGGCTCTGTTTCTGTGTCTCTTAGGTTTAAAGGGTTTAAATCTCTAGAGTATAATAATTTGGAGTTGGTAATTTATCAATGAGAACAGGAATTGGATTAAGGTGCAAAGTTAATCTTAAAATATAACATAAATTTACTCTTCTGTTTCATTTGGTTCCAACAGTAGAATAGTTGATGATTTGCTATGTAAGGATAAGTATTAGCTCACAATTAATATGTGTATGTTATCAAAACATCGTTAGGACAATAAGAACTTTTTAATGATAGGCAGATTTAGGGTTGGTTTATTTTTAATTGGGAAGGATAAGGATTAAATTTCAGTTGAGTTTTTTTAATTGCTTTTTTTTTTTCCTTAACAACAGTAGCTTATATTTCCAATTTAATTTTTATTATAAAAGCTACTAGCACTTAAATGCATATCCATTTCATCTGAGAGTAGAAATGTTTGGTGTATAATTGGTTTTTTGTGCCAAAATAGATTAAGTATCATCCTTTCAAAATCAAGTAATTTCCTTTTCCAAGGATACAAAGTAAATTAATTTTAAGAGTAAAATTTAATTCATAGTAGTATAAAACTTTATGTACCCCAGAAGTTATCCTTCTAGATTTGCAACTCTGACACATAAGAATTTTTATTGTGTGTTGATATTACAGTTGTGCAAAAATCTATTGTTAGTCTGCCCATTTTTAATTATTCCACAAATCGGGATGTAAAATATATCTGTGTTAATGAGTAAGCACTGACAGTGAAAAGTGCATATTGGACTATAAAGGCAAACCTTATTAGGTGGATTAATGTTAGGAGCTCTGAGAAGTGAGGAGTCCTTCCTTTCCCATCGCTAATAACTAGCATTCTCTTTTCCCCTTTCCTTCTTGGAGAGGCTCTCTGGGTGTGCTTGTAAAGAAGTGTGAACATTCAAGTATACATCTATTTTTACCTGGAACAGATTAAATACATTAATCTAAGATTTTTAATGTGATTTAAATGCTTTGATTTTTTAAATGTTATTTTCCATACGTTGTTTATATTATTGTTCTTTAAATTGGCTCCTTGTTTTAATGTACTGAAGCTGGTTGCTTGTGTGCTTTGAAGCTAGTTTGTCTGTAACTCAGAATAATCTGCCAGTATGTTTGAACACACAGGCTTTCAAGAATACATGACATGACAATTGAGACAAATCCTTTTTCTGTCTGTAAAAAATCCTCCAAGAACTTTCAAAATATAATCTATTCCGATGTCAAAATACCAAACCTTATTGCTTCTCACCTCAAGCCATGATTGCACAGAAAGAAATCTACTCAATGATCCTAAGTGTCTTTTCCAACCTAAGTGATTTTATGAGTCTATGTTTCAACTATTGCAAGGCACATGTTCTGATATGTTTTGTTTACTAATATGGGTGCAGCTATTGAAATTTATTACATTTGGTTACCTACATTATGTTATTTACATAAAATACTGCATTTTGCTAAACTACAAACATGATATAGTTAATTCTGGCATTTATTACTTCAGTTTTTCTTGGCCAGGTAGTGGATTTTTGGAAACACCACTTCATATGTTGATGCCACATCTTCTCCATTACTTAAAGTTAATAATTTTATAGTTAGTAATGTTAATAATGACAGCATTTTTTAAAAGAACAGTGATGCTGAATGTGCAGACTATATCTAGATAATATTTGAGTTTAATGGAAATATTAGATTGGTAAGAGTAAATTAGTATGAAGGGCTGTATAAAGTCATGATGTGCTACATTAGCGTTAACCTTTTAATTTGTTTTCGCTTCGAATGTAAGAAAACTAAAGCAGTCAGTTGCTTGCATATTTATGACTTTCCTAAACATGTCACATATGAAAATGCATTGTAAGAAACTGAGTTTTTTCATTTTTCAGTAATAGGTGAACAAAAATCTCTGGTTGAGAATAGCTTGACATAAAATCCAATCGAGATTATGCGACCACGAGCTCATTAACTGGACTTGGCTGAACTGATGTACAGTGGGTTACTGGTATCTTCTGAGAAGTAATGTCTTAACTATACAATCCTTGAGACCCATAGTAGCATCTTGAACTGTACCTGGAATTCAATAGGCAGACAATGCTGCTTACAATGCAGTCACATCACGATGCATCCTTGGAAGTTTTTTTTTTTCCTTTCAAAGCATTGTTAAGAATAACTAATTACAGCTATCCAGGCTAGAGGAGGTCAAAAAGCCATGCTCTGATCTGACAGCTGTGGTCATAATTATTGTGCAAAATGCATGTGAAATAGATGAACTTCACAGTGAACCAGTTGAAACTTCACAGATGATCACTGACCTTTTTGAATTCCTCCTGCATGTGTAGTAGCTTAGTAATACTGCTAACAGTGCTTGATACAAGTTTACTTTCAGTCCTTCTTTTGAATTATTTTTTTGTGTTAAACTAAAAGCTAAATGTGATATGCCAGAACTCCTGCTGAGTGAATTGTATGTCTGTGTGTATGTGTGTATTTGTTCATATATACATATATGCCCATGTATATATAAATATGAAAACTCATGCATACAAAATGTATTATGCACAAAACTATATAAATATATAAGTGCCTAATAGATTAGAGTCGAAGGAAAACCCAGAAGAGAAAATTGTTCAAGCACATCAGATGCGTGAATGGTCTGTTCCCTCTCTCCATTCAAAAGTTTTTCTCGAGTGTGGAAAATGAAAGGTAAAAAGCTAGGCTTTTACTTTTCTTTTAGGAAAATGTATCCTCCAGTTTCCGTGTCTCAAGGTACCACCAAAGGACTGTAGGAAAAGTGTTAATGCTATATTTGTATATCTTTTCCTCTACTGCTTGAGGAGCCTTATATGATGCTCATGTGAGGAAATCTTGCTTAGCCTGAGGATTACTGCATTTTTACCTGAGGGAGAAGTACTTTTGTGCTCCTTTTTCCACTAATTGCTGTTGACAAATTTTTTCCATAACTTTTTGATGTGCCTTACATTAAAACACTTTGAATTGGGGAACAAAATCAAGTTTCTTTCTGTGTGAGACAGAGAAAGAATGAGGGGGTCTGTACCACCAAGCAGAGTGGCCTTTGACCTTGGTATATCCAGGTGCCAGAAACTGGGCAGCTGGGGTGTCTGAGTCCAGCTGCTGGAGACATCCAGAAGCTGCATTGTGCATAATTTCTTTCTCTTGGGTTTTATTACGCTCTCTCTTTTAATGACTGTGTTATACTTATTGATAATAATAATTTAATCGCAATTATTAAACTGTTCTTATCTCAACCCACATGTTTTAGCTTTTTCTGATTCTCCTCCCCATCCCACTAGGGAGCAGGGTGGGGTGGGGAGTGAGCTCAAGGTGACACAGCAGTGTGCATTCCACCATTTAGAATTTCTGTTCGAACCAAAGTGTTTTCAGATATTGCAGTTGTATCCTAAATGTAAGACCACAGCATTAGAATTGACAAGCACTTCATTGAAAGCATTTAAGTATTAAGGTAAATTTGTGATGTGTGATTTGTAACACAAGAACATGGAATAGATACACCTTTGCATTCAATGTTTAAACTTATTTTGCATTTTGGCAATGGTGCAGAAGGTTTTCCACAGAATTAGGAGTTCTGTCATGTGTAATAAATTTGCTAAATAAACTAACATATTATATGATTTCCTAAATATTTTTATAGTCTGAGATGCTTGCAAAATTATGTACTAAATGAATTTTTCTTAATTTCTATTATAATTGGTTTTTAAATCATCAGAAAAGGCACTCTCAGGGAAAAAAGTGAACAAATAAAACCTCCCAAACAAATACCCTTTTAGTGTCTTTTATTGTAAATAGAATGATATTGTGCATGAAATTTTTTAATTATGTACTTGTGCTAGCCATGCACATATATCACTTAAATTACTAAAATTGCATTAAACACATAATGATAAAGTCATCATTATTTGCTCAAAGAAGATGAGCATACTATTCTGAAAGCAAGAAAAGTGATAATGAAATGTCATTTTAAGAAATTTCTGACAGAGACAGCATATAATGGCAAGCATAATGATTGAAAGTTAGGCTTTTTCAGTGTTAAGGTGTTCTGGTGATGTTTTAGGGTTGAGATTCTTCCAGACATGCACAAGTAGAATAATCTTGAATAACCACAATTTTGGAAAAAGACTCACAGGGTTGTTTTTGTTGTTTTGTTTTGTGGGTTTTTTCCCCCAGCATAACATGTACCTTTGAAATAACTTCTGTTGATGCCTTGTCAGTGGTGGTGTTTTAAATTGGAAAGGTCTGTCCAGAAAGAATGAGTAGTATTTTACAATCTGTCAGAATTACATGTTATGATTGAGAGATTTCATATCATTATAGGATGAATGAATCGCTGTTTTTGACAGTGAGAAAAAAAGATCATGTCAAGCACACTGGAAAAACTTCAGTGAAATATGAATCTTGGAAATCTGTGCCTGCCAATAGCATAGTGCATCCTTGACAGATACCCAAATACAACAGCTGAGAAGCCCAAAAACTAGTGGGCATGCACCTATCAATATTTTAAATTGAATTCTCCATCATAGCAGAGCTTGTTAGAAATCAAAATCATTGGCAGGTGTATTTCATTAATACGAGTCAGTCTCATACGCAATTGTACCTAATTTCAGTATATGTAGTATGCAATGATTGCAATTATCCAACAAACATTTATTAGTAACTGCTATATTATGGTTACACAGTCTGCAGAGAAGATACAGAGGTTTGTTGCTTTGTTTAATAGTAACTCTTGTTTTAGTTTCTGGCTAATAAAATGTGATAATTAATATTAGGATTGTCAAAATGATTTGGAAATAATGAGGTTGTACTCCACCATAACATACATAAAAAATAAAGGTGTGCTGCCTTAATCTTTCATTAATGAGAAGTTAACCCAAAAACCCCCTGTGTCTAGTTGGAAGTTTATTGATGTGGAGTAAAGTTTCTTGACTTTTAATTGGAAGCGTCAGTGTTTTGTTGATAAGCCATGAAAGAAATGCATAATCAAGCAATTATTGTTAAAGTAATTATATTTAACATTACTTCTTGTCGAAAGAAAATATTGCTTGGTGTAAAGTGGTAGACCATTTATCTTTGCTTCAGAATAAGAAGATTGGCAGAAACCTTGTGTTTGTTTTACAGCACTCCTAATGAAACCTGAGGCATGCTTACAGGGATTGATTCGTCTGCTAAGTTTGTGAATGCAACTTGCTCAGGTACAGGAAGAAAGCTGGCAACAAAGCTCTCATAGCCTACAGACATCTCTGGCCAAGAGACTGAGCTATAACATTGCCAAGTTGTCACATTCTGCCCTTAAGCATGTGTATGATAGTTTGATGTGTTCCACTTATAAAACATTTCTGTACAAGCTGGATTTTTAAGTGACAACTAAATGAAATGAATTCCACAATTAGGTCTCTTTAACTATGCATTTTGTAAACTACTCATCCCAGGCAGCAATTTCAATAGTGAAAAATTGTCATATCTATAATCATTCTTAGAGGTAGGCTAGTAATTAGAGCATTAATGCCTTCTCTTTTGTCTTACAGCTGCCAAAAATATGGAAACATTCAGTCATGACTGGAAATGGCTTTTCAGCAAAATAATCTCAACCAAATAAGTGTATATGACAGCGGATAATGCTTTTGATAGCTAATGAATATTAGCTGTTGAATTGAATAAATAATAAACCTACCAGGGCAGTGCACATACTAGACAGTCTGTACAAATCATAGAGCTACTTAAAATGTTTTAGATGTGATCAGTTACCTATAGATGGGGGTTTTGTTCTGTTTCTTCAATTTTCTTCTTTTAATTTTATTTAATTTTTTTAACTAAGGGCAGAATTTCCTGTTAATTTATTTATTCCCTCCCCCTCAGACTTCTGATATGGAGGAACTCTCTGGTAGCAAAAATTTTGACACACAGCAACAAACCCTGAGGAGATAAACCCATGTCACTTTTGTTGACATGAGATTGCCCTAGAGTTATTCAAATTTAAGGACAGAAGTGAACAGTCCCAATAACCTTACAGACTGAAAAACTTTTCAGATACTCTGTGCTGACATATTCATTTGGGTTCCATATGAAACATGGTGAGGTCAGACATGAAATAAGACTGATTTTGTTGCACCAATGTGAATTAATTCTAATAAATTCAGTTTTATAGTACTAGTATGTCTGTAGCTGGACTGGCTCTAAAGTGATTGAAGAAGAATCTTAGTCGAGCCTCTATATTGATGTTCTATAGATTACTGTGGTTTTGTTGAAAATTTGTTGAAAAGCACATTTTTTTGTAATTGTATATATCTTATCTTTATGGAACAACAGTTTTTCACTTTTTGAATATTTAATTTGTTTTAATTTGTTTTGATTTCATTTAATTTGACAATTTTGGAAGTGTACTAGAAAACACAGGTGAAGACTATATATATATATATATATATATACACACATACATCCGTAACTTCCATTTTAACTGACGTAGTAAAAAAAAAAAATTCTAAATATGGATCTAAAAGACTGTGGTACCTACTTAATTACATTCTTCATTATTTTTGGCTGTTTAATCCCAGAGGGATATTAGTAGTATTGCTCAAGACTGAGGCAAAAGAAACATGCTCTTTGCAGTAGGCAGGACGTTCTATACCTTCTGAGTCATGTGAAGGAACAGCACTCAGTATATTCTTAGAGCTTTTTTTGTCTAAGTAGGATTAATTTCATCTAAATAGGCTTTAAAATGTCATTTATTACTGAATTCAAGTAATGTCTACATTTTTTCTAGTTTAAGAGATAATTTAAGTTGCCCTTGTACTTTCTTTCTTTCTTTCTTTTTCTTTCTTTCTTTCTAAAGGCGCTCAGATGTTTTCTACTGTATTTGCATTTCATCCAAAGAATGACAAAGAAATCAATGAAAATCTGTCTTTCTTTCTAATCTTGGATGCAGACATAAACAGTGTTACAGATATTTTTAAAGTGGGTCGATCAGAAGTACATTTCTGTTCTCTGTTTTTATATTAATCTTCCCATTTCCTTTGAATATTAGATTCTCAAGAAAGACTAGCAAGTTATAATATTCAAATGCACTGCTATATTTTATGACATTTTACAATAGAATCTTATTAATGCAATGTATTTTAATACCTAGTATTGTGATGAAGAGAACATTCATGACTTATAATTCTAAGATACTACTGCAAAATTTCAGATATTTTTCTTTTATTAAGTTGTATAACTATAGAAGGAAGTAAAGATATATTCTAAAATCAGTGGTCATTTTTAAGTGTGTTTCCAGAGATACTGGGTCTGATGGATACCACATTAATTATGTTGAATTAATAACCCATGATAAAACCATTTAATTGATTCATGAATGATCTAAAAAATTTGAAAAATTATTCAAAATTTGGCTTTGGCAATCATATCTTGATGCTATTTGATAGCTTTCTAAAGGTTGCAGGGGTTCTTAAAGATGTAATATTTTTAATTATTTTTTTAATGACCGATATGAACTTAGATTTTTTGTCTTTTCAGGTATACTTGAACTAGAATTTTATTTTTAAAATAGAATTTTAAAGTTAAAGAAATAAGTATAAAAAAACCTATCCATCACAGGTATTCACTACTATTTGAATAGCAATATAATTCACAGCTACAGTATTCTATGCAGACAGAGTTTGATTCAGATAGTCAGGGAATGGAAGACTCTGCAAATTAGTCCATATGCACTGAAATTAGCTTGGCATTTGAAAGCACGCATTGAGAAAGCAAAAGCAAGTACATGCAAGAAAAAAAATCAAGTAGATTTGAGACTTGACTAGGCAGGCACTTTTTGAGATGCAAGCAGTGACAGTATAAATTAGCCTGGTTTATAATGAGCCTGATTAAAATAAATCAGTTCTTAGTTTTGAAATGGTGTGAGGTTCACTGAAGCTAGTTGGACGTGCATGCTTACAATTCTGAAGACCTGAGAATTTAAGGGATTACATATTTTCTAACAGAAGTAGGTATTTTTAAAACATTTGACAAGTTCATTAATATTCCATATAGATTAAAGGTAAAATATAGCCAAATAATCGTTACTGCCATGCTTTAAAGCTGTCCTGAGACAGTAAGGGAATTTATTCAATTTCTTTTATGTCCAGTCATCAAAGGAATGCAAAAGATGTGAATAGGTTTTATCTCTATATATATGACCCGCAGTTTGTTTCTCTTGTTCTCTATCTAAATATAAAGTGGGAAAGAAAAAGAAAGAGAATGGCCTCAAAACAGTGTGATACTATAGCCTAAGAAAAAATGGGAAGCATAAGCAGCAGTCAGTGTTGTTACAAAATACTCCTGGACACGCCACTTCACATACACCAGTGCTGCATTACATTGAATGTAGGTAGAAACATAGTTGTTCGGAGATACAGACATTCCTTTTGTCATCACTGGAGCTCAGCTTCCAAAGGCAGCTGTTGCTGCAGTGTTAAGTACTGAAATACCTAAGCACTGATGATAAAAGATTCTCAGGTTCCTTAAATGTTTAATGCAAAAGGCTAAGTACCACAAAATGGAGATCCATAAAAGCCATCACACTTATAGTCCTCATAAACTAGCCAATTTAGGGCAGGTGGAAAGAAGATATACCTTTCTTTATATCTTGCTTTCTTTTCATGTGTATTTCTGGAAGTACCTCCACCTGTGTCAGAGTAGCAGGCAGGACTGTTTCAAACCTGTATCTCTCTAAAGATATGAGAAAAAATGTGCAAAATGGCTGATCACAAAGGTCTGGCTTCTTTGTGCTATTTGCAGTTAATTCTGTGGTCAGAGCACTAATGCTCTGCTCTTGATTCCTCCTCCCGGGAAAGGTCTTACTTTGGGTTTTACAGACTGATCTATGAAGGAGGAAATAAAAATATTTCAGCTACTTCGTCTTTCAAGAGAAATTAAGCAAAAGGCAGAGGGATACAAAGAAATAATTTACCCCTAATGGAAAAAAAAAATCTGAATTCCAGGTTTTCCTTTTATGTTTGTGTCATGCTTTGTATAAAAAATAATAAAAAACCCAATTTCAATCACAAGCAGTAACGTGGAAAAAATAATGTTGGGAGTTTTTTTCAGTTCTATGAGGTAAGCATTAATTATGCCACAGGCTGTTCTGTAGCTCTCTGTAACTGCACGTAATATTGAGGTTTTGACTGGAGGTTCCACACCTACAAGTTTGCAAATTAAGGCCAGTATTTAACATGGATGTGTGTGTACTTACCTTTTTATTTAATTCAGTCTAGCATATCACTCTTATTGCCTGATTTCAGCCTCTCTAGATAGTAATTTTACAAATACTGTGCTAGACAAAAGCTCTATTAATGGCTAGGTGTTTGTGCTACCATGCATGCATATGAAAAATTCATTAGACGTTTTTCATATTGATCATAGGATGAAGAACACATCTTGGGTTTGTGCTGGGTTAATGAGTGATAGCTGTTATGAAATATGTAGGCTTTAATTGCTTGTGAGTTAAATGCACAGCGTTGCAGTGATCCTGCAGTGTAGAAACTGAAACCGTCAAATTAATCTTAGACAGGATTCACCAAATTGTCAATTTTAATTGCTGTGTTCAGGATTAGCAAAAAATGTACTGACACTTCAAGACATCAGGGCAAAATCACCTACAATTTATTTCTGTATTTCAGACATACCTTTCTCACTGATTTACAGGTGCTGTGAAAATTGTGAGAGTCACCAAAAGATATATGACACTTGATAGATCTGTAACAAATAGCAGGAAGAGAATGTATGCTGCTTTCCACTGAATGCTGTGCAAGCTCCATAAAAGCTTGTCTTGCAACAGGGCATGGATTAAATCATTCATACAGTTTACTGAAGGGCAGCGTGTGCACGCATGTGTGTTGTGATCTCCCACCTCACCAAGTGCAGTACTTAACTGAACTGGAATTTTAATCTGGGAATTTTAAAGATTCAGCTTCCAGTGGTCTTCAACGTGATTTCCATTGCAGTCATAATGTGTTTTAAGCTCTGACATGCTACCTATGCTGTGGAATATCAGCACATAATATAGTAGCACAATGAAATTTTATTGAAATGTATACTAAGCTCAGTATTCATAAAATATTTGCTTATCCTTTTTTGAATGCTATTGTCATCACTCACTCATAACTTCTATTTATATAAAGTCCCTATGTCACAAATGAAATGATGGAAGAAAATGTCTCAATAAAAAAGAGATCTGCATCATTGTATGTATTTGTGCACACACTCTGAATGAGTAACTGTGTCAGATAATTTACTTGGTTTATCCCTATAGATATGGCCATTCATCATGACAAGAGAGTTAACACATGACACAAGCATCTCTCTTAGGCATAATGCAGGCCATCCATTCAGAAAATAGGGCACTGTTACAGAAGGAAGCAAAAGCAGCTCTATCTTATGTGTCTCACTAGTAAATCCAGTACCACTGTTTTATAATCTGAAGTTGCATTATTCTGAGTAGCATGGGATAGAAGAAAGCTGCTATGTCAATGGCAATGGCACTGATTTTATGAAGTTTTTAAATGTCAGTTCTTGGAGAATTACACACTACTGATAGCAGCTGCTAATGGAATTATAGCCAGAGCTGTCTGAAAGATATGGGAGTTTTCCTCCATAGTATATTAGAAAAGTCTCCTGTGTGTGGTGTTGGCTTCATCAGTTTCCGAATGTACAAACTTTAGTGTGCATGTTTGCAAAAATCTCATTCTGTTTGGAAGTACATGCATAAATGCTGGGTGGTGATATTTAAATGATATAGGAGAAATACTTTGTTATGTTATGTTTGACCACTTAAGTAAACCACAAAGGCTCGGTGCAGTTTGTCATCTGGAATAAGATGAATTAACAACTGGGCATCAAGGAAACTGAAAGTCTGTGCTTTGAGAGAGTGTGAAGTCTGTGTTTTTGCTAGCACTGCTCAGCTTATAGTGCACAGTGGTACACAATACATCGCCATGAATTTTTTTAGCTATTAAGAAAGGAAAAGCAATTTCTCTCATTTTCACTATAGCATCTACCACTTGGTTTTCTTCCTGCATCTGTCTGCTTGTGGCTGCTTGTCAGGCAGAGGAATGAATAGACTTCATGAGCACTTTACATCTGAAAGAAGACAGGGAAATACATCTCTAACCCCTTGCATTTGACTGCTCCGGCCAGTAATATTAGCCTCCTTTAAAGCAGTCTTTACCCTTTGTCTCAGACTTCCCAGATGATAACTCCCACTGAGAGGACTTGCACTTCTGTAGGGAAGTTGAGGTTAGCTTAAAATAAGTTTTGAATTTCTGAGTCCTAATAATCCTTTTAATTCAACTTTCAGTTGGTAGAAATGTGGAATCATAAAATGCTAGAAAACATTTAACCAGAGTATTAAAAAAGTTTTATGGTGTCAGTCCATCTTCATAATGGAGGTCCTGTATCCCCACTGCATTACCAACTGGGTAATTAAAATATAAATAGACTATGAATGCATTGTGAATACTTGATGCCCGTGATGAATGCAGTACACTTTCCTGTTTTACGTATTTATTTGCCATAAGAGCATAAGAGGCTTGGAAGACAATAAATCAACTTTTGTTGGTTTGTTTATTTTTTTTTTTTTTTAATGAGAAGCAACCAGTATCACAAATATAAGGGATTTTATTTTTGCAGTGTCACAGTTATATGTATATAATTTTTTTTCAACTCGGAATCAAAATCTTCATTAACTGAACATGGTGAATGAGGGCAATGATTTTGATGGGATTGGGGAAGAACAAAGAAAGAATGCCTATCTAAAGAAGGAACCTTACTTACTTCTAAAAGAAGCTTACTCCTGATCTAAAGCAAAGTTGTTTCCTTTCAGGAAGGTTGTTTCCTTCCTGTATGAATTTTTGTTTGCTTCTAAGATAGTAAAAGGAGAGAGGGAAGGAAAGCAGAGCAGCTGGGTTGTACTGTAATGAAGCAGGCTCGCTTGACTCTTCAGCTAGAAGTAGAGAAATACTGCCATTAGTAACTTAAGGAAAGGCGGTTGTGCTTCTTGGTTGTTCTCCAACAGTGTATGTATTTAAAAATTGAGGTTTCCTGTGACGTCTTTTCTGGATTGTATTTTCAGGAAGAATGGATTGCCTCCTTTCAGGAAGCAACTTGCTTTTTACTAAACTTTCATTTTACTAAAAGCATGCTTTGGGGAATTTTGCATAACTTGAGCAAAACAGTTGCTAAAAAATTTTTGACTGGAAGGGTTATATAAAATGGATATTTTCTCAGTAATGGTATCATTTCTGTTTGGGTTATCTTTCATTGTACCTCTCAGAATACATAAATTGGGGAGTAAACGTCCCCATTAATAGTACAGACCTGTAACTTTACAATAGTGTAGGTTTATATGCACCTAAGATCTGTTTGCAGGGCTTTTATACTTGTAGACTCTTTGTTTCTTGTGTCCTCCATGGCACAAAAAATAAATTCATACAGCAAGATCCAATATGATAAAAAGTTATGTTAGCAATGTGAATGTGTAAAATATACCAGTATGTGTCCAAGTCATTAAAATATGACTATGTGTAGCTAGGAGACCTCTGTTCATTTTAGTTAATCACCGGTTTTCCAGAAACACCTGGAACAAACTGCTGCCTCTGTATGGGCAGCTGAAAAAGCAGTGCATGTAGCATTAGCTCTGTGTGGGAGAAAGCAGTCCAACCAGCATCTTTTTCTGTTGCATAGCAAGACTCTTTAGAGGCAGAGTAGGTCAAAGATATGGGGTGGGGGGCAGAAAGTGTAATTTGTCAAGGAAGCGTGATGGCTGCTAACTTGGTGACAGAGGTTTGTAGTGGTACCATTATTACTATAGCTGTCAGGTGCCTGGTACAACCAGTATGATGAACCTTAAAAAATCAGCCTTCCTTCAACAGTTTTTTTCTGGATTTTAAGAAGTGTTTGGAACTTGAAATAGGGTTTATAAAATGATCATCTTTGTGTTGAAATGAGTTTCAGAAAGGATGAGAATGATTTTAGATATGAAAGAATTTTTGGCTGTGTTGCACTACAGTAGATTGTTGTGTTTTTACATGATGAGAAGAAACACTAAGAGATCTTAGTTACATTTCAAAGACACTGTAAGAAACTATGAGTAGATTTGAACAGTAATTTTAAAAAATAAACATGTTCCTTTGATTGGTGGATGTTGTGCAGAACACAAGAACACAGAACAAAGTATTCAGTGTCTTAGACCTTAGGCAACTCAGCTATCAGTCAGGAAAAGAAATTCTTTTACTTTCAGTTTAGTTTTTATTTGTATTCGTCATTTTTTAGTCATGATTTGGAGATTTTGGATTTTCAGGGAAAAATAAAAAGTGAGAACATGTGAGAGAAACAGCTCTGCAGATGCCAAGGTCAGTGCAGGAGTGGTCGGAGGTGCTCCAGGCACTGGAGCTGAGATTCCCCTGCAGCCCGTGGTACAGACCATGGTGAGGCAGCTGTGCCCCTGCAGCCCATGGGGTCCGTGGTGGAGCAGAGATCCACCTGCAGCCCGTGGAGGACCTCAGGCTGGAGCAGGTGGGTGACTGAAGGAGGCTGTGACTCTGTGGGAAGCCTGTGCTGGAGCAGGCTCCTGGCAGGACCTGTGGACCCATTGAGAGAGGAGCCCATGCTGGAGCAGGTTTCCTGGTAGGACTTACGACCCCAGGGGGACCCATACTGAAAATTCTTGAAGGACTGCACCCTATGGAAGGGACCCACGCTGGAGCAGGGCAAGCGTGTAAGGAGTCCTTCCCCTGAGGAGGAAGGAGTGGCAAAGTGTGATGAACTTACTACAACCCCTATTCCCCATCTCCCTGTCCTGCTGAGGGAGAGAAGGTAGAGAAACTGTGAGTAAAATTGAGCCCAGAAAAAGGGAATTATTGGGGAAGGTATTTTAAGATATGTGTTTATTTCTCATTATCCTGCTCTTGTGATTGTTAGTGAATTAAATTAATTTCACCATGTTGACTCTTTTTTGCCTGTAATGGTGATTTTTGAGTGATCTCTCTAGTCATACATTAGGTGTCTCAAGAGCTGTTAAAATGAGATCTGAAATTCTGAATTAAAACAAAACAAAAACACACACACAAAGCAAACAAAAACCCCCTCCAAAATACAAATCTAATCTTAAAAGACTAAATTGAATCAATTATCATATGTGAAGCTAAATGAAGTCAGTTCCACAGACTTGCTCTTTACTAAAAGCATGCTTTGGGGAATTTTGCATAACTTGAGCAAAACAGTTGCTAAAAAATTTTTGACTGGAAGGGTTATATAAAATGGATATTTTCTCAGTAATGGCACCATTTCTGTCTGGGCTACCTTTCATTTTACCTCTCAGAATAAATAAATTGGAGAGTAAACATCCCCATTAGTAGTACAGACTTGTAAATTTTCAGTTGGAAACTTCTGCATCAGAATACTTTTATGTATAACATCTTTGCAAAAATTCATAAGTGAATAAAGTTGATAAAAGCTTTCCTTATGAGCTAAGTATTTTGGTATGTCTTTTAACTTTTTTGTAATGTAAAATGTTATCAAAATGAAACTTTTTTAACCTTGTCAAATAAAAGCATTACAATGTGGCATTTTTCTGTCTGTTGAGGAAAAAAGCTCTGCCATCCTGAGCCCCCAAACTTTGACTTGATTAAAAACCACAGAACCAACAAACTTCAAACTTTACATAGATTTAATTTTTCTGCAAGTATTATATTATGATATTTTAGTTCCTTTTTCAAAGTTTCAAATCAGTCTATTGATAATTGTTGCTGCTCACTCTCAGTCTTTATTTGGAAATTCCATTTTTTGAATGTCAGGCAAGGCAGTGTTGGACTGCTGAGCCCATTTAGTTGTTCATCCATGGAATCTAAATTGCTGGGAGCTGTAAATATTGGAGAGAGATGCTGAAAGTAATAGTGACAGAAAGTAGAGCGCAGTATTGGTAGGAATACTCATGGAGGTAAGCAGAAGCTTATGCTATTTTTAAGTCTGGACACTGGAGTGTGGAGAAAGAGGAGAGGAAATAGGAAGCTTGAAGTAGTTGTTTAGAAGACTGTAAAGGATAGAAGGTGAGAAAGTACGAAGAGATAAAGGATCAATTGAACACTTAAAGAACCAGCCGAACATCTTAACAGTTCCCAGGGCATAGGACATGGAACAAACTCATTTCATCAATAAAAGTAATAAATTCTGGAAAAAATGGGGGAAGACTGAGGGAAACTAAAGCATTTGTCATCAATATTACTGAATTCTGTAATTAATTGCATTTAGAATAATGAGATTTTTTTGTCATCGTCCATTATTTGAATTAATTTTATTTAACACTTTATTTTTACAACACAAAAAGGCAAGAATAAAACATTTTAAAAAGAACTGAAATCTAAAAAAACCCAAGTGTTTCAGGAGGCTATGGAATTTTATGTGTTGGTTTATCACCACTGACAATAGACAGGTCTATGCTTGTAGCTTAGATGTAGGTCATTATCTGGTGAAGGATCATAGATAAGAAAAAACCTGAGATGATTTTGAACTGAACTAAAACAGATGCCTAGCTTTGTATATTTTACTAGTAACCTGGAAAAATCATGCTGCGAACAAAGTCTTCCTTCTCTAACCATACTTCTGCTTTTTTCTCCTGTCAGCTACTGTAGCAGGTTGACCCTGGGTGGACGTCAGACACCCGCCAAAGCCACTCTATCATTCCCCTCTGCAACTGGACGGGGCAGAGAAAAGATAGTGAAGCATTCATGGGTTGAGATAAAAACTGGCAGAGATCACTCACTAAATACCATCGCAGGCAAAACAAGCTCTGCTTTGGGATATTAATTGAAATTATTACTAACAAAATCAGAGCAGTATAATGAGAAATAAAATAAATCTAAAAAGCACCTTCCCCCCACCTCTCCCTCCTTCCCCAGCTTTACCTCCTCCCATGCAGCAGGACAGGGAGACAGGGAAATGGGGGTTACAGTCAGTGCATTGCACATTGTTCCTGACACTGCTCAGAGAGGAGTCTCCCCTGTTCCAGCATGGGGTCTCTTTCCCAGGAGGCAGTTCTCCATGAAATCCTCCAGCATAAGTCCATCCCACAAGCAACAGTTCTTCACGAACTGCTGCAGCAGGTCACTCTTCCACAAGCTGCAGTCCTCCAGGCATAGGCTAGGCCAGCATGGGTCCCCCAGAGGGTCACAAGTCCTATCAAAGAAAATCTGCTCCAGCATGAACTCCTCTCTCCACAGGTCTGCAGGTCCCTGCCAGTGCCCTGGTGCAGCGTGGGGCTCCCACAAGTTCACAGCCTCCTCTCAGGCACCCACCTGCTCTGGCGTGGGGCTCCTCCATGGCTGCAGGTGGATCTCTGCATCCCTGTGGTTCCCATGGGCTGCAGTGGCACAGCTGCTTCACCATGGGCTGCACCACGGGCTGCAGGGGAATCTCAGCTCCAGTGCCTGGAGCACCTTTTCCCCCTCCTTCTCCACTGGCTGGAGTGTTTGCAAGGCTGTTGCTTCCACATGTCCTGACTCTGCTCTTCTCTGGCTGCAATTACATCCACGCAATAACTTTTTTTTTCTCCTTATTAAATATGTTATCACTGAGGTTTTACTACTGTTTCTGATTGGCCCAGCCTTGGCCAGCAGCACATCCATCTTAAAGCTGCCTGGCATTGGCTTTGCTGGACATGGAGGAAGCTTCTGGCAGCTTC
>VXAD01007711.1:28308-82303 GCA_013399195.1 Dicrurus megarhynchus | reverse complement strand
ATTTTTTAATGGTGTTTGAGTCTTTTTGTTGGGGTTTTTTTTTTTTTTTTTTTTTTACATAGAAAAGGAATCTCTGAGATGTCAGCAATACATCTCCGGGCAAAACTGGTGAAACTAAAAAGTCCTATTTGAAATTCTGATTTTTTTTTTTATCTGGCAGTTCTACCTGCTGAAACCGGGCAGAGCGTGTAGTTGCAGATATGTTTGCTGGTAGCAGAGTGAAAAGCATAGCTTTAGTTCACAGACAGAACTTTAGCCTTGCTGTTGCAGTAAGAAAACTGTTTAAAGTCTTTATAAAACTCCCTCTTGCCTTTTGCAAGTGATCACTAATGAGAGCCCTGACTTTTGACAGTCCATCTTAGATGGTGCAATTCCACAGGCTATTGATTTCTAAGCATTCAATAAGTAATTTTCAGAGAATGAATTGTAAGAAGTTTTTTTCACTCTTACATATGGAATACTTGTTCTAGTTTTGCAAGTTATAAATAGAAGAGCAATTTTTTTTTTCACTGAAGAACTGGATATATTTTGAGTATGTGTTTTGGATATATACCCGATCATATACATTAATTAAATTGATCAGGTTTTGAATAAGTTTGCATGATCAATCCTGCATAAGTGAAAACTGAAAAAAACAGTTAAATAGAGTGGGATTTAATATTCCAGTAATGATGAAATTTTACGACATTTTCTGGTTAAAGACTTCTTTATTTGGAGCCAGGGCCTTCAGTGGAATGAAGAATAAATGTATTCAAATTGAGTATTTAAAATACCTAAGTACTCTGTAAAGTTTTCTGCTACAGTGATATGAATCTGTTGTTTTCTGCACCTCTATGAATATAATTTCCAGAATGGAAACATTTCTAATCTAAGCCTGTGTTTACACAGAGAAATGTGGTATAGTTTCAAATCATACGAATTCTCTATTTCAAAGTACTTATTTTTTATTCTTTTGTTCAAGATATGGTTTAACTACTGGTTTTATTAATTACTTAACAAGATAGATATAGGTAGCTTAATCTGTGTGTGAAGTCCCTTTTTCCCTGGCATTTTCTCTTTAACTTCTTGCCAAAATTCTGTAAGCTAAAGGTTTTCATTTCTCTATTCTTGTTCAAATCAGTGGTTTTTTTTCTAGTAAAAGAGGAGCATTGTGGAGTCAGATGTTTTAGGTTCTCTAGGTTTTTTATTTCTATTCACACTATTTTAAGATCTGTGATGTCTCAAAGACTTAATTTTTCTCTACACCTTTGGGCTCTTTAATCATTTCTCTTTTAAGGCAGAAGGCAGAATGCTGTTCTTAGCACTGAATTTTTTTTTGTTTTTAATGCAATATGCACTCTGGTTTACCATTTCGTAGGAAAGCATTTAAGATTATTGGTTATTTGCAATGTTGATAATTTTTGTATTCTCATGCTGCAGCATCACCCTTCAGTGTAATTGCTGTAATCTTGAGAAAGGTTTGGTTTCCTTATTTCTGTACCATTAACTAAATCGTTTACAGATAAAGTGTTTTAGTCTGGACAGCTCCCAAATGTTTGAAATTTCCACACTGAGTTCAGGCTCTGCACTTGCCAGCTGAGGAAGATTATGGAAAAAGTCCACCTGGAGTCTGTCCAGTTCACTGATTACAGGATTTTGAGGTACACAAATGCTAAAAAGGGTTTTGAAAGACTCAGGGAATTTTCAGTCAAATTTGTGTGGGAGTTGCTGCTGAATGCAATCAACCAGCCTCTCACTCCGTTTGTGGTTCGAGTTGCTTGCACCTAAACAAGAGCAATATATGCAAAGATAAAGTGTGATTTTCATATTGCTAATTGGCCCTGAGTACCTATATATGCCTTTCACAAAATGGTAATTGGTAATAAATGGTATTTGCTTTAACTAATTCCTACTTTAACAAGTTGCTATCTGAATTTAAAGCACTGATTATGCAGACAGAGCATTTGTAATGAAACAGAGATAGCGCCTGGATAGGATAAGTAGCAGGTTTTTTATCTGGGCTTTCTTAGAAAATAAATAAAAGATTACCTCATTGTCTTCTACTAAGCTTATTACTTGCTATTTTTCCCGATAATATTTAAAATATGCTGGGTCTTTGGTGGCTTGCTTTTGAGCAGTCATTTACTGCCTTCCTAAGTGACAGATATACTGAGTTAGAGGGTAGAAAGTGTTGCTTATAAATGGCTAGCAGGAAAGAAAGCCAAATTTGTGGCAAACACTGCCTAGCAATTCAAGAACAAAATAGACTAAGCTTATTACAGTCCAATCTTACTTCACAGGACCAGCATAAATTCATTGGGCTATTTTTTCTGACCTGGAAAAGACAGCATTTTGAATTGCCAAAAAGATTCAGGACTAGTATCCTATCTGTTCAAATGTAAGCTGACCTAGACCTATCTTCTGAAATAACAAACAGTATGAACCCATTAAGACCTGGTCATTCCTGTTACTTTTCTTTCTCAGAATTGCTGTTTTTATCACTTCTAAATTCCCAAGAGGACAGGAAGAAATGTGTCTGTTTAAACCTATCAACCTCATTTATTAGGCATTAATCTATTTCTTGTAAATTACTTGACATTCTAATTCTCCAGCAATAAAACTAAAGAAATCTGTGTATGGCTACAATCAAAGTTAAATGGGAGAAAAAAAAAAAAATCTGAAATAGCTGCCTACTGCCCATTCTAATGAGCTTAGATCTATCATTAGAGTTTTATGGGAAAGCATCTGTTAAGCAACCGAAGATGTGGAAATAAACTTGGATTTCTGATCAACATGGTTGGAGTCCAGATTAGGTAGGAACACATAAGCAAATTATGTCACTCATGGAATGAATGTGTTTGTTTTATCCAGGAGGAAATATCTGGCATAAAGTACTTGACAATATAACAAGATTAGCTATAACAGAATTAAGCAAATGTTTCTTTCTAAATCACCACTTCGTAACTGTTTCTGGTGAGGAATCATGTTTAATAATATTTTGCCAGTTCAGTTTCCTATAGACTGGCTCACACAAATTGTAACCTTTGCAGCATAAAAATAACAATATCAATTAATTTAAAGCAACTGATAATTTTTCACTGTCCAACTTAATGTTACAAAAGTGAATTTACTTATTTTAAAAGAAGTTAAATTAAACTGAAGTTAATTAATTTTAAATGATAACTCATTCTCTTAAGTATAGTACCTGTACATGGCACAGAATAGGTGGTGGGGCAGTGAGATACAGAAGTAGCTGTGTTGGTTCCCTGTGAAATTATCTGCATGCCACCTTCAATTATGCAGGATTGCAGCTACTTTAAAGGAGTGCTGTGAAGCCTAGTGATTCCTGTGACAGAAAGATGGACCAGCCCTTCCTCCTTAAACCTGTTGAGCCCTGTACAGTGACTGTAGGAGGCTATGTGGAACACTTCTGGACAATACATAATTCAAAAGTAAATTGCTAACATATCTCAAAGTTTTTTTGTTTGGTCGATTTTGGTTTTGGTTTGTTGGGGTTTTTTTGTGTTTTTTGTTGTTGTTGTTTGGGTTTTTTTGTTATTATTTTTATTTTAAAACTGTATTTCATTCTAATTTTTAAAAATTATATGTCTATGCATTTGTCAATTTTTTTCCCAGCACTGGCAATGTAGACTGCATTTTCTTACACGTCTTTCAATATGTTTTTTTGAATGTAGTACCTACTGAATTCAAACCTTGAGTTTTGTCTGGATTGAAAAGAACCTGTTGTATTATTACTGTAAATAAACAACATTTCTTATGCACTCCTTAATATTTATATTTCAATAGAATCTATATAAAATGAGATTGGTTTGAATTAATTTATAATATTGTTTCATATGCTGGACTAAAATAGGCCTTCTATTGCTCTTTTATTGATTATGTAAACTGTTTTGTATGTATCTAGTTGAAGAAAAAAAAATCAGCCTCATCTGTGAAATCCATAATTTTCAGCACTACAAGTCTTATATCATCTTAAGACTTTCATTTGAGTCCATCTCAATACATATTTATTAAAGAAGAGGGTATCGTCTGTGTTGAGAACTGTTTGGAAACTCTAGCTTAGTCTCCTAGTTTCCTCAGGGAATAGTGACAGGCTAGTCAGGCTGTCCTGGCACTTTGTCTTATTTCCCACTGCAACACTGAACTGAGTAAGTTCGAACTAGGAATAGATGACTATATAATGAAAAAATTTACATTTTTCTCCTGTTCCTTTTTATTTTTTTTTTTTTTAATTTAGATGTCATTGTCTTTGCAGGCTAAATTCACTTTGTATTAGTATGTCTTCTGGTTAAAACGTAGGTTTGTAATTTTTCATTGTGGAAATAATCATAATTCATTACAAATTAAGTCAATTAGAGTTTTATTTTTCTTTCCCGGGTGGTATAAAATGAATGTGAACTTGAAGAAGTGAACTAGAGTAGGCACTCAGTGGAAAGATAGGATTGCTTTTTCCATTTCTCTCCCAATGTAGTAAGAGTTTTGCACCTTGTACTTCTAGTGATGAAAACAGGGAAAGGATGCATTGATTTACTTGTATCAGATTCTAGAAGCTGTGATGAGGTCAACACATGGTCACATTTTATCAACATGGAGTTTCTCTTGTGGTTTACAGACTGTCAGGAGCCAGCCACCCCTTGCCACCCCACTGTGACATGGATTCGTGCAGCTCTGAGGAATTCTACCAGGCTGTTCACCATGCAGAGCAAACCTTCAGGAAGATGGAGAGCTACTTGAAGCAACAGCAGCTCTGCGATGTTATCCTGATTGCTGGGGATCGCAAGATACCTGCACACAGGTAGGAGATAAGCATGAAATACTGAAATTACAAAAGTAAATGTTTTGGGTGTGCGTGTTTCTTAGAGCAGTGTTTCCTGTTGCCCCTTAAACTTCTTCCCTCTTGGCTTTAAACACGAGTGTAAGTGGCTGAAAAAAGTGAGTTTGAAGGTTGGGCCTTTGAAGGTGAGGTTTTTTGTAGAGATTTCAAAAGTTCAAGTAGCACTCAACTAGCAAACTGACAGTGAGTGTGACAAACAATTCTCCCTGCTGTGATGCTGTTCTTATGTGAAGAGAATGGAAATTTCTGAACTGGGATGCTGTATAGCTACAATGAACACAGCACCATTTCTAGCTTAAGATCCTGATCCTCTGATAAGTCTGTTGTACGGTCTCTCAGAAACTTATAGTAGAATACTGAACACGTTCTTCCCATGACCTGTGCCTTTCAATGAACTGAAAAATATCTTATTTAATTTAAATTATAATTATTGGTCTAAAACTTCTAATTACATTATAATTTCTAAAATTCTGTAAGATTGTCTGTATTAAGGCAGCCAGTATTTATGAAACTATACTTGGTTTTGGATAACAATTAGAGCTTAAAATAGTTATTCTTCATTGAGATTTTGGTCTGAACAATAGTCTTTCATTTAATGCATGCAAATAAAAATCTGATCCTAGAGTTTAGATTAAAATACAGAGAATAATTCAGAATTTCCAGGTGAGCAAGTATTTTTGCATCTGAGCTCTGCATAAGGCTGCAGACCAAGGGTAATCTATTCCTTGCTTGTGTCCTGATTTCTCTGCTGAGATACTAAATTCAGAGCAGGACTATGGTTCCCCAGCAGGAAGTCAGAAAAACAGCCAGTGCATTTCTGAACTCATAAATTAACTTCCTGGTGCAGAGGAATACTATTAGGTCATTTTGGCAACTTGCACCTTACAAAGTTCCTTTTGCCCTATGGCAGTATGGAAACAGATTATTCCTGTTAAACAAAGAAGCTGGACAGTCTATATTCCAACTCCCATAACAGTAAGTAAGAGAAAAAAGGTGCAATATACAAGACCGCAAAGCCACAGTTATTGTCCGAATGCTAAGAAGCAAAACCAGACAGAAGATTCATTAAAATATTTAAATCATGGTATTTTTTAATTAGTTTAGTTCAGTTCTCCTACTATTTTCAATACAGCTGTTTGTATTTGGATGCGTACCTTTTAGTAGTAAATTTAATTTCACATTTGTCATTTCAATTCTACAGTATATATAAATCCTTCCTGAGCTGGAAAAATGCCCTAATAAGAAAACTGACCATGAAATAATAGCCATGATCTTATTCAGATTTTCTGAATAAGAAAAATAAACCTTCAGACGCCTTTACATTTAATTTTCTACTTCTCTGTGGTCTGCAGTCAAAAGTCCAAATCTCAAATAATTGGAAAAGTTTTTTTTAATAGTGTTTATTCTATGTTGTTTTAGACAGGTGTGGCTGGACAAGCACAGAGAGCTGCTTATTTTACTGTGGTCATTACAATCCTAGAAATTACAGATTCAACTCTCCCTGCTCAAAGCAGGGTCAACTGCAAGGTTAGATTAGACCATTGAGGTCATACCCAGTTAGTTTTTAAATATCGTCTCATTTGGAGGTTCCTCTCTTTTTAGCCTGTTCTAGTTTTTATTATCCTCACTGTTTTTAGTGATCCAGCATGTGTGTTCCTGGCAAATTTGCTCTGTGATCTTGGTAAGGCAAACCAGTCTGTAGGTGCCTATATCATTCTTCTTGAAGATGGACATAGAAATTGACTATCTCAGTTTTTAGAAACCTCCTCCAATTATCATGATCGATTACAGATAGGACAGAGGGGCCTTTCAATGGCATTGTAGAGCTTCCTCTGGTATTACACCTTAAACTTATCCTTAAAACCCCAAAAATCTAACCAAGCCAAATAAAGCTTTTTAGAGCAGTGCACAAGATCTTTCAAAAGTTTTGCATTTGCTTCCAAGGTATTTACAGAAACCCTTCTTGACTATCAAATCCCTTGCTGACTTCATCTGTACCTGAGCTTTGGGCCTCTCTAATTCCATTTTTGTATGTTGGGACAATGTTTCTATATGTCTCCCATGTCATTCATCTCTGCTTTCATTTTCCATGCACTCCTGTTGTGCAGTTGAATTTCATCAAGAGGCACTTCTGAAGTCCAGGCTTATAATTTGCTGTTCGTCTTACTAACTTCTCTCAGGATCCATTGTCCAAAATTTCGTTGTCTCATGGTCACTGCAGCCAAGTTTGCCAATATGTTTCACAGGTCCTTTTTTTCACACCCAGACCTGTCAGGAGCAGATGCAGTGAAGTGTCTCCTCTAACTAAAGTTTTTTGCAGCAAAGTTTTTTGCAGTTTAGGCCAAGTAATATATACTTTGCATTCCTGAGAACATCTAAAAAGCCTGCTTGCAGAGGGTGATGCATGATCAGTGTTTGTGGAGTTTTTAAATTATAGATAGGAGCTTGGTAGAATATCCTCTGTATAAGTTTATAAAATCTGATCCTAGATAAAATGAATCCTCTTTTAAAATCCACCTAAAACACATTACAAGCCATAACTTATACTGAATATGTAACAAATTAAGAAATACAAAATACTCAAAATTATTGCTAAAAAATAATGATCCTCATGTATTTTCTCTACTTTTTAACAGAGTAACATTGTAAAATGCAATAGTTTTAATATACTACAATAGAGTACAATTAAAATAACTTTCAGAAATCCAGGGGAAGAATTTCTACATTCTTCAATAACAAGTATGAAAATTGTATTTTTCTTAATTTTTCTCTGATTTAGAACAAATTAATAGTGTGAAAACCAAGCATACAAAAATATTTTATGTAGTCTTAATGTATCTAAATCTATGAAAGTAAAAGTTCAGTTAAGAAATACCAGTATATTGCATCAAGTGAAGTTAAGGACACCAAAAATAGTTACACTGCCTTTGGTTCTTGTGCATCTCTGAAACATCTCCCAAATAGTATCTGTACAATTTCTAGCTTTGTTCCTGATGCTGTTTGCTCTTTGTTCCCCAATTTTCTTTCCAATACTCAAGATAAGGATCACAGGGGACTCTTACCATGGCAGAAGAGGTAGTACAGAACAATTGGAAAATTACCAATAACATATAAAACAAAGAAATACTTTAGTAAGGTTACTCAAATCTTTCTACAAGTATTTGAATGAAAAGTGAATATAAATTTAATGAAACTCCTTCAACAAAATGCAATTAGCTTTGTCTGTTTCAGTTCTCTAAGGAGTGGTAACAACTTTTTCACTGCATTTTGAGTGCTACTATAGAGAGACAAAGTTGAAAAAATAGTGTTAGTAAAATGAGGAAAAGTTAATGGAGAAAGTTTAGCTGAAAGACAAGATGAAAGAATAAAGAACCAGGCAGAGAAGGAAGGAAAGCCTAGAAGCAGGGAGGGAAAGAAGAAAAATGCACATTATATAGTCTGAAGACTTGTTTTCTGGCACTAGTCAGTAACAGATGCATGTGGAAAACACAGAGTAAAAGCAGTATGACAGCCCTATGTTATTCCCAGATATCTGTAAGGTTTGGGGGACTTCCCACAAACATTGCATCTGAACTATGTTGTTTAGCACGACCCACTGTCCATGAGTTTAAAAACAATTCATTCAAGTAATAAGATTGGGACAGAACAACAGCAATTGGGACAGAAGAACAACAACAGCAAAAATTCTTTCTATCAGAGGGAAAGCAGCAAGGCAATTTAGATAAGCTTTTAATATTAACCTTGGTTGATAATCTTGATTTGTGGGTTTGGGTTGCTGGCAAGTTGAGTATGAGTCAGCAGTGCCCTGGCAGCAAAGGGCCAACCATGCCCTGGGCTGCACCAGGCACAACATCACCAGCCCATCAAGGGGTGACTGTCCCTCTGCGCTCTGTGCTGGTACATGGCCTCACTGCGAGTATTGTGTGCAGTTTTGCGAGCCACAATATAAGGACATCAAACTGTTGGAGTGTGTCCAGAGGAGGGCATCCAAGGTGGTGAAAGGTTTTGAAGGAAAAATGTACAAGGAGAGCAGCTGCAGTCACTTGGCTTGTTCATCCTACATCAGAAAAGAAGGCTGAGGGATGACCTCATCACAGTCTACAGCTGCCCTGAGGGGAGCAGCAGAGGAGGAGGTGCTGATCTCATTTCTCTGGTGACCAGTGACAGGACCCAAGGAAATGGAATGAAGTCAGGGGAAGTTCAGAGTGGATAATAGAAAAAGGTTCTTCAGCAGAAGGGTGTTAAGTCACTCCAACAGGCTTCCCAGCGAAGTGGTAAGAGTTCAGGGAGCATCTGGATCATGCGCTTAATCACATGGTTTATTTTTATTTTAGGAGCCTTAAGGGTCCTTTCCAACTAGAGATATTTTATTACTGTATTAAACCAGAATACTAATGCTATTACTTTATGGACTGGAAGTAGGTGTAGTAACTGAAATGGACTTTGAAGGGTAAAAGAAACAAGGATGAGGTGTCTTAAGAAAGGAAAAAGAATTGTTCATCCAGTTAACATTCCTGAGACACCTTGAGTAACTGTCTGGCTTCGATCATGTGGTCCAGAAGGGTGCAAGGTTCTTATAGGTCAGCTTTAAACCTGAATAAAAAACTGGTTCTGACATCGATGTTTAGGGGATTGATTCCTGTTTCAAATTGTATTATTAAAAAAAAATGAAAATGAGGGAGAGGCTAAATGATACAGAATATGAAAATAAAGCAAAAAAAAATTGGGTAGATGAGAAAATGACATATAAGAATAGCTTGGGTCAGGAAGATGTGACAGCCCACTATCATAAAAGGGATTGAAAATCACACACAAGGATTTGAACAAGCCAAGCTCTATGAAGGAATGGGTTGTGAAGATCAATTAATAATGATGCTCTATTGCATCATTTTATGCAAACAAGTTCTAGAATAAAAGAAAAGGATGACAAATGGACTTTAAAAAATCTAGATACTTAAGGAGTCACTTACTCTAATGACTTCACAGATGTATCTCTATACTTTAATCAAACCTAGTGTCTGTGTTTCTGACATTTCTGCTGTCAGTTCAAAGATGATAAAACTGAACTTTTTCTTCTCTTGGAAGCTTTTTTCTCTTTTTCTTGTGGAGATACAATGAATAAATTAAATCATTAAGTCCAAAAATTAAGTATCACAGTTGATTGTGTTGTCTTTCTACAATCAAATATGTGTGCTCTGTCTGAATATGTGGGTTTTCTTCTGGAGAAAAACACTGAGCTCTGATTTATATTTGGATCATAATGGATCTTCATCAGCTCTTATCTTCTTCACTGTGATGTTTTGCCTGTTATGCCTATTCCCAAATTTTGAGAAATTACTTAGATTCATGTGTCTTCTTTTTTTTTTCATTTTTCTACTGATTCAAAACAGTATGGAGTTCAAAATACTGGCTGCGGTATCAGGTATCTTCAGAAGTTACACAAGAACACAAACACTGAAAAGTGTTTTGGAATATTGACTTTGTTATCAAATCTGTCAACTGAGATATGTGCATTACTTGCAGTTTCTGAAGAAAGCTAAAGCTCTGGTAAAAATTTTGTGTTTGGTGGAAATGATGATGTCGGATTTGTGTACCATTCCTAAAAACATTGTGGCAACATAGGAGGTATAATGATATGTAACACTGTGTTTCAGTTTGTACAGTAGAAGAAATAGAGGCATTTACTGTATTTACAATTAAGTTTCTGAGAGACAATGAAAGACGTAAAAGAAGATAAGTTAAAGAAAGTTAAGAATGTAAACTCAAAAGTCATGGCTCTCAAGGTAAAGAGAGAATATCACTTAGTGTAGATTATTGGTGTCTCTTACAGCTATATGTTATATAAATAATTAGTATTAAAGAAAACCATGTTTGAGTAAAGAGAAAAAAGCACTTGTTTCAGTTAATCAATTCTTGCCAAAATTCCACCCGTCTCTCTATTTGGCTTATTTGGGGATATTATTATTATTATTAATCATTAATACATAGTTGTTCTCAAAAAAAATTGTTCTCAAATTGCATGGTAGTCAGCAAAGATAATCACTACCAGTGGTAGTCCAAAAGAGTTAATCTGTTCCACAGCTTGCTCCTTTGCTGTGTTTTATACAGAAAAGATGGCAGTCTTGATTGTACAGTCAAAATTTTTCTGATTATTTCAAGTGCATGCATGGATTTTCCTTAGAATATGTTCTGCAAGTCTTAAAATTCATGAAATCACGGAGCCTTTTGTATGCATACTGTAAAAGTTTAACTCCTGCAAGAAGAGCTGTGGAGCAGCTATCAGTACAGAACTATCTGTAGAGCTTTACCATTAGTAGACACACAAGAGTGTCAGCTGATGTCCCCTGCAGAGCAACTAATCACTTTTAAAATCAATGAATCATAGGGTCGGAAGGGACTGTAAAGATCATCTCGTTCCAGTCCCCTTGCCGTGGGCAGGACACCTTTCACTAGACCAGGTTTTTCAGAGCTCCATCCAGCATGGCCTTAAACACCTCCTGGGATGAGGCGTCCACAGATTCTCTGGGCAACCTGTTCCAATGCTCCACCACCTTCACAGTAACAAATTTCATCTTAATATCTAATTTAAACCTACTCTCTTTCACTTTGAAGCCACTCCCCCTTGTCCTATCACTACATGACCATATAAAGAGTCCCTCTCCACCTTTCTTGGAGGCTCCTCCAGATACTGGAAGGCAGTAATTAAGTCACCCCTAAGTCTTCTCTTTTCCAAGCTGAAAAAGCCAAATTCTCTCAATCTTTCCTTATGGGAGAGGTGCTCTACCCCTGTAATCATCTTGGTGGCCCTGGACTCGCTCTGACAGGTTGATGTACTTCCCGTGCTGTGAATCATACATCATTCATTGAAAGTGAGATTTTACTTCTTTCAGAATTCAGAGCTTAAAACTGCAACTTTTTAAAAGAAATAATACTTATGAATGCATTTATGTGTGTGTGTATATACATATATATATATAAAAAAATATATATATGTATACGCATGCTTTCACAATGCTGTCGGTCAAAAAGGAAATGAAAATGTCATGTGGAAAAGTTCTAAATATTGCCATTTTTTCCCCAGAATCTTTGTAAATGAAAACTGTTCTTATGCAGTGCTCCAGGTGGGGTCTCACCAGAGCAGAGTCGAGGGGCAGAATCCCCTCCCTCATCCTGCTGGTCACTACTGTTTTGATGCAGCCTAGGACACATTTGGCTTTCTGGGCTGCAAGTGGACATTGTCGGGTCATGTCCAGCCTCTCACCCACCAGCATCACCAAGACCATCTCAGCAAGGCTGCTCTCTATCCATTCATGCCTCAGCCTGGATTGATACCGGGGGTTGCCCCAATGCAGGTGCAGCACCTTGCACTTGGTCTTACTAAATCTCATGAGATTCTCATGGACCCAGTTCTCGAGACTATTCAGCTCCTATGTGTACTAACATAATATATGTGGAAAAAAGGTTGTGTCTTGCCTATGAGTTTTCAGTCCAAGTAACATCTGATATTCTACTCAGTTGGCAGTAAAATATTGTAAGAGTTTTCTTAAAGATTTTAAGTGATCAAGGTTTGTTTGCTTCTTTTAATTAATAAATGCACCATCAGTGTTGAGGCAATTCTGTATCAAAGGTGTATATTAAAACAGTTGTGAAAATGGCAAAGAAATATTCTATAATAAAAATATAATAAAAATAAAATCTGATATCCTGGGAAAAAAGGTCACAACCCTAATCAGTCATATGGGTTACTTATAAAAGAAACCAGAAATTTATCAGGCTGAAATTAGTTGTAAAAGTAAAGAAGTCCCTTAATCTGGAGAAAATCTTTCTGGATTCACAAACTCATTTTAAGCCATGAGTTACCTGCTATGAGTCTCAAGGATGAAAGAGTTTATTATGTATTCTCACTGCCAGATCAGTAGTTGAAAAAGGTGACATCCTGAGACACCTGACCTTCCTTGATTAATAGGTCAACATGCCTTTAAACCAAGATTTAGGGCTGTTTGGAGCCTTCTGATCTACAAAAAGCAGCAGATCATTACAAATTAATTGATCTCTTTGATTTCTCACTTTTGATCTTCTATCTCAACCCTGGAACACAATAAAGATTTACAAAAGGTGTCACCTTTCAGAATTAAGTGTAATTAGCAAGTTCCTCTCACTTCAGTTCAACTTGTGGAGCACTTCCCAAGGTAAAAGTTAGTGTCTTGAAATCAGTTAACTTTTTTTTGTTATAGTAAGTTGATGAAATAGCTGATTCAATATTTTTGTTAACTATTGATTAACATAAGACACTTTAAAAAACCAATCCTCTTTCTTTATGACTGTTCAAAAGCTTGTCTTGCTTCTGTAGGTGAGCTGCTACATCACAGAACCTGTCTGCTCATTTAAGCCATCTTCTTTCATAGGTCATGCAAACCAGTAGGGATAAACCTCTAAGAAAAATGGGTAATGCTGAGGACCTGATATCTGTGTTATTTATTTTTCTTCTTTTTCCCCACTTTGGACTAGATCTTGTGTGTTCCTGTAGACATAATGCTTCTTTGCAGCTGAAATCCATTAGATACCTTCTTTGACTTTCCTCACTCAAACTGTGGAAAATCACATATTTTTATAGAAGTTCATGTGAGAGATTTAATCCTTCTGTTATTTATTTTCTGTCCTCCCTCTGTTGTTTTTGTTTATTTGTTTTATATTTGATAATATATACATGGTAAAATTATATGATAAATATATCTTAATTAAAAATATAAGATACTATTGTTTGAAAATATTTCCTTTGATTAATAACTGATGTATTAACATTTCTGTTCATTCATTTATCCATTTTTTTTGGATGCAGCCAAGGGTTTTGGTCTTGCTTTTAGCAAGTGACCAAGTTGAATACCTGTAGTTGAATTTAAATGATGGCTAGTAAATCTGAAGCAGCACCTAATGGAAAATGGTCTTGAATGAAAATCTCAATCACATACCTAAATTACATCTCTGCTGAGAGTTTTTATCTCATAGAACATCATCAATATTTCATGGTTTTTTCCTTTCTGTGATTTTTGTGATACTTTTATTAAAGCATCAATTAACAATAAAGTTACTTATTTATAAGTGGTCAGAAAAAGTGTTAGAAGAAGATTCATAAAGATAATAAATAAGATATAAATAAGATAAAATAGAATAAATAAACGAACATAGAATGTAAATGTTCCTCAATGGTGAAAAAATCGTAAATTAGTAAATAGTAAATTCTGGTGGCAGCACCAAAGTATATTTCTAAGCTCATCTTTTTGTAGTCATCTGTTGTCTTTTAGTCATTACATAAATATAAATGTGAACTGTTTATGAATTAGGATGTTTACTTCTAAATGTCATGATTGCTAGAGTTGAGCACAACATGAAAAGTGATAAAACTACACCTATTCAGTCATTTCCCATCATTAGAGGCAAAGATCTTATATATGTCTTTAGGCTGCTGGTAAAATATAGTAGCTTAAAGCACTGTAAAATTATGAAGTCAATTCAAGCTGTCATATTTTACTTAGCTATTGGAATGAGCTAAGAGAGCAAATCAATTACCATGGTGGCTGATAATAATTAACTTGTTTATCTTCACTATTTTTTTTTTAATAATAATTTGCCTGGCTAACAATATACAAAAAGGCTAAACATTTTTCTGTTGGTTTCCAAGGTCTCCAGTTGTGATTGTTGTGGTTTTTATTAATGTGTTTGTATATCATATTTTCAAATTAGTCCAGAAATATGACCATCTTTATGGAAGCACATGGTACACTATTTATAGCTGTACCACATTTCTATCTCAAGATCATCTGTGAGTATTCAGTCCTAATAAGATCAAAATTTCAGTGTAGATGGTATTTGGAAGAACACCTTAACTTAAAGCCCCAGTAATTACAATCATACCTGATACTTGCTGCGGTATTGATTTATCTAGGTCATATCCCTAAACAGGAAGCTATGCACATTTTGTAGGTATTTTCAAATTATTTTCTTTGGACATGTTTATTAACAAAACCATACTATTACACAGTGATGCTATTATATATTTTTAGTGAGTAGCATGTTAAGCTACTAACAGTTTAGTGGGAGGTTTATAGATTGTCTAAAGTCACATGCTATTATTAAAGTTTGGAACAAATAAGCCTTTAAGAACAAGGAAGAGTACCTCTGGAGTATGAAATGCATGTCATTAGTAAGTTGTCTTTGATACTGAGATATTATCTTGTTAACAGTTGGGACATTTGCATGATTGGAAGATTATCAGAAAGACTGAGTGCTAATATCTATGTCTGTTTTATAGTCATATGCTAAAGTACCACTTGGTTCATATCACAGGAGGCAAAAGCAAATTAGAATTAAATGTCATGCTGTGTTTTGCTGCCAATGTGCATTAATAATACATTGCTCCTAATAATTTTTAATTATTATGAAAATAATTTTTAAGGAAGTTTACATATGAGTGAAATTTCTAATACATATATCCAAGCAAATTACACCAGTTTCTAACTTTTTTGCAGACTTGTCCTCAGTTCTGTCTCTGACTACTTTGCTGCCATGTTTACAAGTGATGTTTGTGAAGCCAAGCAAGAAGAGATCAAAATGGAAGGCATAGACCCCAATGCACTGTGGGATCTTGTTCAGTTTGCATATACAGGTATTGTACTGCATACATTATCCTTCCTATAGAGGCAGATGTTGATATTCTTGTTTGCTACATTCCAATGAATTATGGTTTTGTGTAAATATTTTTCTTTTTAATCTTAATCATCAAAAATTTTTATTTACCATTTCTTGGATGAATTCAGATTGTTACCTCTTATCTCCAAACTATTAAATATTTCAGACTTGTCAAGTTCAATAGGACAGTCAAGAAAATGATGTATTTTTCTTGGTTTTCAAATACTTAAAAAGAGTGCATCGTACTCACATAATGCAAATTACAAAAGATCACTGAAGGAACAGTTGTATTTTTTGAAGAATAATCCTATGTTGCTGTCTTAATCAAATCTCAGTTTAAATAATTGCATAAATCTTTAAAAATTTGAAAGATTTGAAAGAAAAAAAAAATTGAAATTTAAATAAGAAAATGTTTTAAAAGGTTTTATTATGAGCCGGATGTTTTCACTTTCAATTTCTTTCATAGGCTGGTACTTTGTTTTGAAGTGTAAACTTATGAATAACTCACAATTCAGAGTTAATAAATCAAAGCTCTCTTCTGAATAGTTTTTACATTTTAATGCATTATAGATTTGGGATTTATCCTCCTTAAGCAACTTGTTATGTACAATGTAACTGAAGTGCATTAATCTGAAAGAAAGAATGCTAATGTTACAAAATAAGATAATTATAAGAGTGGAAATGCTTATAAGATTTGTCTTCCATTGCCTTGGATCATGTAAGTATAAAATATATACTGTTTTCTATTTTTTTCCTAAAATACATCCTTATATTGTTTAAATGAACTATATTTTATCATGATGATTCTATTGTATATTTGATTTAGATTCAATTTTAAACGGGTACCCCAAACCCTGCAGTTTTAATTGTCTCTAAATACACATAATAATAATTTAATCACAAGTTGCTGTTTGCATTGATATATTTAATCAGGATATGTGCTGGGTTTTTTATGACATAATAGCTTTACCATCTTAATAGAAAACAGAAACAGCAAATAAACATAATTTAAGATAAAAATATTCTTTTTGAGAATAATGTTTGAGAAATACATGTTCTAGGAATGTAAGACCATGATTTATGTAGTACTCTACACGTTCAAAGGGTAGTGCCTACTCCTGTCAGCTGTGGCTTTGCCACTCAGGAGTGTGCATCATCCAGAAGGTTTCAAGCTAGGAATCCATGAAATGAAGTAGTTCTTATGAGGCATAGGAAGGATACAATCTGATTCCTTGGTGAATGAATAGCACAGGAATACTGGGGCAAAATCAAGAATACCTTGGCACAGAAGAGCAAAAAACACTACTGGTAATGTTAAATCATTTTGTAAGGGGAGGGTAAAAGAAAGAGGAGGTAAGAGAAGGGACAGTGTTGTTCCTCTGGTACTCACGTACTGTATGGTTCTTTTGCCTCAGTTTTCACATGGAAAGATGCAGCAGAGTTGTTATTGACAACAAAAAATAGCTCATAAGTATAGATTAAGGAAAGAAGGAGACTCAGACAAAAGGGAAAAAAACCCCCAACATTTTCAAGATGAATGAAGCAATCTAAGAACTTTATGGTTATCTCTGAGAACTTTGGATACTGGATGAGGCAATGAAAAAGTAGAAGAAACAAACCTCTGCTTTCCAAAAATATTTAAGATTTTCAGCTCCTTTGTGCTCCTTGATTTCTCTATGCCATGTACTCTGTTCATTATATGAGGTGTAAAAATTGAAAGTTTCTTTTTGGTGTAAGGTAAATAAGGGCCAGACTTCACAAATGGATGAAAAGAGAACTCCACAGCTAGTATAATTCCCATGTTTTCTAATTTGCCTTATGTGAATTTGCATCTATAATATTCGTTAATTTAAACAGTCACACAGTCCCAGCTCCCTCAGAAATGGCAACATTATGTGCTATTATAACATCACCTTGAACAATTAGACACTTAAGATGATAGCTAAGATCTCTAATGTCTTTCACATGCAGTGGTAATACACCATTATCCTTTTTTTTTTTTTTACTTACTTTGGAGACCAAATAAGACTAAAAATGTCTTAAGTTTACTCCTGCGAGTTTCACAAATACTTACTGACAGTAGAAGAGTGATGAGATTCAGGAAATGTTAGACAATTTTATATGCTAAAAGAGTGCATGTATTGGATGCCATGGATCATTCTGTCTTGCATGTCTCTTCCACCAGGTTCTTTGTCCTGACTTATTCTGATTTATCCTTATTTATTCTTAGCTTGTGTCCTTAACTCTTGAAGTTCATGTGGGATTTTTTCTTTCTCTATTCCTTTTCTCTGCATCAGATGTCTTAACAAATACCTAAATTTCCTAGTTACAATTATGCTAATAAATTGAACAATGCTGGGGAGGGTTTGCAGGCACTGGAACACAATTGTCTCTATTGATCCGGGCAGTTTTAGCCAAATCCAAATAGCAATCTCTCTAACAAATGGTGGGTATAGCTTGGATTCACAGCTCATCATTAATGTGGCCAACCTTGTACAGAGGGTAAGAGCAGTCAAAAGTGCTATGGAGAATTTGGTGATAACTCACATGATTAGTGAATTCCTAGAAAATAGTCCCAAACTTATTCAGTTTATTGAAATTAAATAAAATCTAGGTTTCTCAGGTAATCATTCTGTTTTCTCTTGACCTTGCCAGAGCAAAACCTTAATATTTTCCCTTCCATTTAATTTCCATCATCTTATGTGATTTATCTAGCTTCATAATTTCTTATCTCTTTTCTTGCACTCTGATTCCTTATTTACCACCAGTCTAGCTCATATCTCCTTTCCCTTTGAGTCAGTTCATTTTATTTGTGCTGCATGGATGTGGACAAGTGGAAATTTAAGAAAACAGCCACTGTCCTATTACCCAGAAACACAGCAGCTAGCAGAAATTCCCTTTCAGACTTTTGATTTGTAATCTGGAGCATATGTCTGTCTAGACTTAGACAAAATATCTGGAGAATTTTGCTGCCAAATTCCAATTACTGACTGCACAATATGTGAAAAAGTTTTCAACAACTCATGTCTGCGACCAGTTTAGCTCTTTATTGTTTTATCTTAGGAATAGAAAACAATTTTGACCAATGGGCACTTATTGACTCCTATTTTCTTTTTCCTGTCACTACCTTTATACCTCAAGGAGCTTAAAAAAAAAAAATCCCATATAGTTGCTGCTGTTGTAGAGAAGGTTTTCCCTGGGGAAAACTGAACATATCAGAAAAAAAAAAAAACAGCTGAATATGGACTTGTTTGCAAAAATGTGGAAGTTAAGAGTATTACAGTGCAAATATGTTTAGATATGATTTAAAAGAGGGAACCATTTCTACATCTTATTACCTGTAATTCGGTCAGGTTTATATTTTTTTAGAATATAGTGAAATTATTTCATTTTTACTGTGAATCATACATATTAAGTAGGAGTTTAAGAAGGATAATATATATGTATCTATGAAAAGTATTACTATAGATGCAGATATCCTGAACTGATACCAGACCCTTCACCAATATAATCTAATACTGTTGCAAAATATCAGAATTAAAGTCAGCAAGGGGAGGTTTTGTACATCAGACACTTAAGGAAAAAAAATCCGGGGATGCATCAGGCACAACATCGCCAGCTGGGCAAGGGAGGGGATTGTCCTGCTCTGCTCTGCTCTGCACTGGAGCGGCCTCACCTCAAGTGCTGGGGACAGTTTTGGTGCCATACTATTAAGAAAGACATTAAATGATTAGAGAGTTTCCAAAGAAGAGCCACGAGATTTTTGAAGGGGCTTGAGGAGAAGCCGTATGAGGAGCAGCTGAGGTCACTTGGTCTGTTCAGCCTGGAGAAGAGGAGACTGAGGGGAGACCTCATTGAAATCTGCAACTTCTTCAGGAGGAGAAGAGGAGGGGCAGGCACTGATCTCTTCTCTGTGGTGACCCGTGACAGGACCTGAGGAAATGGCCTGAAGCTGTGTCAGGGGAGGTTTAGGCTGGCTGTTAGAAAAAGGTTCTTCACCCAGAGGGTGGTTGGGCGCTGGAAGAGGCTCCCCAGGGAAGTGGTCACAGCACCAAGTCTGACAGAGTTCAAGAAGTGTTTGGACAATGTTCTCTGGCACATGGTGTGACTCTTGGGGGTCGTCCTGTGCAGGGCTTAGAGCTGAACTCAGTGATCCCTGAGGGGCTCTTCAACTCAGCTTATTCTGTGATTCTGTGATTCTGTGATTCTGTAGGCAAATAGATTTCTAAATAATTGGCAAGGTAGAATTACATGGTGACCAGCAGAGCATCAAGTCTTGTACAGCCTTGATTAGAGCAGCTCCTTAGTGAAGGCACTAAGGCTCTGCCAATCTAAGGGTAGTAACAGGAAGACAGAAAATTAAACAACCAAAAATACTGATTTAAAGATAAGAAAAGGTGTAGAAATTTCTGTGAAGATTCAACGTGACTAATTATACAATTATCAACTTATGTGATAGATGTATCTATAAAACAGAATTTGAATAAAGCTGAAAAAATTGACATGGTAAAATGTGTACTATAAACTCTGTGTTAGGTCAGTCTTGGGGTTGTTTTGGAAGTGTTTTGGGTTTTTTTAATATATATAGAACTTATTTTTTTTGTAAAATTAATAAGGTTGTGACTACATATTATTTTATCTGAAATAAGCACAAAATTTTCTAACTACATAAGCTACATTATACTGTAATTACAACTTGTATAATTTAAATTATGTAGATGATGTAAATTTATTAGAATCCATCAAAATTATGTGCTTCTTGTATGCAACTTCATTAATCTATCCACACTTTGCTGCATTTTATTGGTTTATTCAAATAGACAAAGTATGTTTTTCTCTGTGATATAGCAGAACTGTAACTTAATAGGAAGCAAAACTTCCTCTTTTGCATATCTTCTCCTTGTGAGACAACTGAAGAAATCTGAAGCCAACATTTAGGTGCAATGGCTATGCAGAAAGTATGTTTCAATTTCAGGCAGCAAGATGATTGATAGCAAAAAAATCTATGATTGAGATCTTAGTGCCCTGGGATAGATGGATATGTATTCTTTGATCTTTTAAGAATGCAAGATAAGCAGTGATACAGAAGAGTGTTTCTTTAACTCATTTTCTTAGGTAAAGCTTCTTTCTTGATCTTAAAGCTTGAGTTTTCATTATTTTCAATTGTGCTTCAATAGGTCAGAGAAGACTGAAACAGTAGATTGATATTCTGTTGTTTCGCTGCTATTGGTGACTCTAGGAGCTCTCCTTTGAAGTTACAACAGAGCTGTGAAGTTACAATAGATTTCCTATACTGGGAAATGTAATTAGCATTGGGATATCTAATTAGCATGCATTCCCAACAGTGATCAGAAGAGTAGGTTGGTGCTTTCATACCCTTAATGAAACTGAAAAAGCAAAACACATTTCAGTTATAGAAAACTAACAATCCTTGATTTATTTATACATATCTGAATAAAAGGAGAGAATGGATCATACATGGAGGAGGTTCAGCTCTCCTGTATAGCTTTTAATTGGATCTTATTTGGGAGATTCTTAATTAAAGTACTGTCAAGTGTCTTTGTCAGTGTTATAGCTAATAACACACACAGGACTGACAGCAGGGATGTAGCAAGTAGGAACATGCCTTTAAGCACGAGGACCCTTAGGTCCTGCAGCACAGAAACTGTATTAATTAAATATCCCTAGGAGGTTTCTTTCTTGGTTTTGGTTTGGGGACTTTTTTTTTTTAATTGCTGAAACTCAGTTGTCTATATGAACAAACAATGAGAGCAACTCTTAGCATACCTTGGGCTTGTGCCAATTAATAGTGTCAGAGTCCAGGGGTTATCACAGACACAGGACTGTGCTACAACATGCTGTTTGAATGTGACTGCCATGGTTTGGAGGATGACATTGTTTGGCGTAAAACTGAGGCCATTTCATTCCCATTAGCCTCAGTGCTAGAGGGAATTCCCAGACAAACTTAACTCAATAGATATAATGTAAGGCTGTATGTATTTTATTAAAGGCTTATGCTCAGACAGTCTGGATTTTAGGTGCTGGTGGCATGTTTACAGTGTTTCAGGCTACTCCTCTGTAGTAGATATTGATCACATTGAGAACTGGAGTTACCCTGATGCTGTAAAGGTCCTTGCCCCTACCTCTGTGACATGCTGAGTTTGTTCAAGGGCTATTTGTTCTGTAGTATCATGTTAGAGACCACTGTGAACATGGACCATGTCTAACTAGCACTTCTTGCAGGAGACTGTTACCCGCTGCTGTCCCACTACATTTTCTCAGCCATGTATTTGATGACTTTGCACTTGCAGAGAATAGGCCCTTAAATTTCCATTCATTTCAGATAGGAGATCATTTGTTCCAGGAACTCTGGGATGAGTGATAAAAGGACAAATTAAGGTAATTGAGTTGATCTGAAAGACTTTGTCAGCCATTGTGTAATGGAGAGTACAGAAAAATGGTCATATACTAGATGCTCATAGGCCTTGAATAGACTTAACTTCTGGATATGGAGGATCCCCTGTGAAATTCTCTTCTAGAAGTAGATACTTGCCATGATACATGTCATACTTTTCAGGAGTCAATAAAGAGAGAGTTGCAAAGAGAGTTATCCAAAGAAGCCTTCTTTATCAGGGTTGCTCCAGTTTAGGAAGGAGGAAGTGGTAGTTATGGCACCATCTGTAGAGCCATCATTCAGGTTATCTATCCACGGATGTTCCGCATTGACTACACTGCAAAGTTCATACGTACCTTTGCTCCAGTTACATTTCAGATTGACATTTTCATACATACTGTTCCTCATAAAATTCTTACTTACGCACCTGGATTAAATTCTCAGCTATACTGTCCATGTGTACCATGCAGGAATCTTTCAGAGTTCCTCAGTGTAACTGTAGGCCCAGATTGTTGTCTTCTTTCCCATGTAAATGTCAGCCTGCTTGTAAAAAAATACCTTCCTTCACTGAATACCTTTCTGATCCTAAAACAAACTGTGGGCTTTCACGTAATTCAAGTCTGTATGAGAGAACTTCAGAGACCCATTTATCTTAAAGAACTGCAGAGGCTGATTGCCTCCCTAATGTTTGGTTTGTTTTTGTTTTTTTTTTGAGACAGCCATACTCTGAGGATCCTGTTTCCATCTGGAGCAGATGTTTTCCATTCCTGTCACTGAAACACAAAGTCCTTGCTCATTCCTGGAGTTCTAAACTCCAATGAATTGTTATTCCTCCTTTTACCCTGTATACGTCATTAAGCGACAGAATTGGCAATTATGTGTTAGGAACCAGCTGTTGTCTCATTCTTTTGGCAAAGTATATGAGAATTGCTTAGAAAAGAGCTCTGAACTGAATATCCATACATTTTGAGTATTCAGAATGATCTAGAATATTATGGAGAGATAGATAGTGACTGTGTTTCCTTGTACTGTGATGTGGTCTGCTATTCTGTAGAAGTCAATAAGAATAAATTCAGGCAGACACAGGGAAGCTATGAGTATGGAGGGGAAGAACAGATAACTGGGGGCACTGTAGGGTGCATTTTTAAAGCTGTCCCTTGCCAGGCTCAAAGTTCTTCATCTCTAAAGAGAGATTAAAACAAGTCCTGAACATTAATACAGGACATGGCTGGAAAGTGAGTGTTCCTTTGAATTGAGTATCATCCCTCTATGTTGCCATCTGGCACATGCCAGACTGTTGCTTAAATGGCATCAGGGAAGTGATCAGACAGGCTGCTGTGCCATGGTCTGCCTCTTTAATGTGTTTTCTTTTTGGAGGTCCTGCAGTGGAGATGTGTACCCATATCCACTCTCTTGAGTTCAGCTGCCTAGCTGTGTATCCCCAGTTCCAAAACAAAAGCAAAAGAAACATGAAAATTGCAATGGTAGTTTGTGGAAGAGGTGCTCAGCTTTCAGGTGTTTACTCCTGTTCCTGCATTGTAGAACACCTTCATTCCCTTTTTGCTCTGTGCCAGCAGCTGTGATGAAATGTACCCTCAGAATAGGATGCAACTGGAGTACTCACTTCTCCCAGCAGTGCAGTCCAGCCCAAAGCAGAGTAGATAGATTTCATTAGGCTGTAAGGTGGACTCATAAGCAAAAATCTTTTCTTGGCAATTGATGCCTCCATTCTGTAACTTTTTGTTCTCTAAGCGTGGATTTGAACTGCTCTGTGTTACCATAGCACAAGCTGCCAAATCATCGCCTGAGAAGTTAAGAAGCTTATTCTGGCAGAGGTGAGTGTTCCTACTTCTGAGCTAGCTTCAGATGTGGAGAATAAAATACTGCTCCTTCAAACCTGAAAGCTGAGCTCCTTTGTCCTTGAGACATTTTTTCACTTTTAAAAATTTCTTTTCCCACCAGAGGCCAAAGCTTGACTGTGTTCAGTGTAATAGAAAGGTGTCTCTGAGATGTACTAAATATTTGGTACAAGTCTTGTGGAATGAAACTTCCCCCCCCATTCTCAAGATGACATTTGTTTTTGTTTACAAACCTAAGTTCCTGGAGTGGCTTTTGATGTGTGCAGCATGATGAGCAGAACCTACAGTCTGGAAGAAAACATAAATGCTGAAGTCCATTGACTAAAAACAGTTAGGGGAAACTAAGGCCTTATAGATGAAATGAGCTTTTGGAAATAATTTTTGTCATCTCCCAGCCTATTCTGTGTATGAGTGCAAGATTTTTGCAGTTTGAAATTTAATTAGTAAGTGCTGGTTATATTAGTGTAGTTGAGGTAACTTTAATCTTGGCTTTTTTTTCTTTGTTTTAACCTGTGAGGTTTTATTCCTCTATTTATGTACAAAACTAAGCTTAAAATTTCCAAAGGCAATGCCTGTATATTGGCTGAATTATTGGTGACAAAATTACTAACATAATGGTCATCTGTGCAAGTACAAACCAGTAATATTTAGCACATAATACCAAGAATGATGTTCATATTTTAACAATTTTTCTATAACTAATGGAAAAACGTATCTTCTATCTCAGACTGCTAACATATCTTTCTTCACAGTTGATAAAAAGGTTTTATGAAGATTAAATGATTTACTGCTTTTAGTCCTGTTATTTATATGGATATCTTACAGGGGACTAAGTTCAAGTATATAAAGTGAGCTAAGGCACGTGAATGGCGTAAGGAGAAAATAACATTTTAATGTCTCTCTCTAAAAAGCTGATGTATGTGAGTCAGTGGACAAATTTTCTTTAAAACCTGACATTTCAGTTATACAAGAGGTGTTTTGGCTTGTACAAAACAAACAGGAGATGAAAAGGTAATATGTTATGGATTATTTTGGCTAATATAATTTTCTGATCTTTAGCCAGACATTTGCAAGAAGTTTCCTGCTCAGGGGGATTTTAATCTGTTAATAGCATTTCCTTATCACTCTGCAATGTTGTAATTTTCATGCTATTTAGATAAAGGGGACTTTGGAAGTACTCACCAAGGATCATGTGATTAGGCCAGTTTAGTCCACTTACTCAAAGATATAACATGATTAGGGTGTAAATAATTGTAAAGTATTTTAAAAGAGTGAATCTAGTTAATATATAAGAACTCTCATATTACTGTGATGAAGGTTTTTTCATTTTTCGCAAGCTACATATTTATATGTCTCTGGAATAATTTATGAAATTATTTTATACATAGTAATACTTAAATGAAGGGAGCCTACAAGAAAAATGGAGTGGGAATATTTACAAGGGCCCATAGTGACAGAACAAAGGCTTCAAACTGAAGTAGAGTAGGTTTAGATTAGATAATAGGAAGAAATTCTTTAGTGTGAAGGTGGTGTGGTACTGCAACAGGTTGCTGAGAGAAGCTGGAGATGCCCCATCCCAGAAGTGTTCAAGACTAGGCTGAATGGAGGAAACCTGGTCTAGTGGAAGGTGCCCCTGCCCATGAGAGGAGGGTTGGAAGTAGGTGATCGTTATGGTCCCTTCCAACCCAAACCATTCTGTAATTCTAAATAAACACAATTAGCCATAGAATGCCTTCTTCCTCAAGTACAACTGATGAATGTGGTCTGCAGCAGCTAATTAATAGAAAATAAAAAATAGTTTGATCAGGAGAAACCTCTGCTGACTGAGTATATTGTTTCCTATTTTCTTTTCTAAAAACTTCTTCACCTTTGTAGTAAGTATGGAAGACAATACAATATAGAATTTATCTTTTAAGGCATAGGTCAAACTGGAGACTAAAAGATGTTCTGCTATACAGAAGATACTTTCTGTAGCATCCTTCATCGGCTGCTGTTCATGGATAGACATAAGAGGTGATTTTACAAACTATGTCACTACCAGGAATTGACCATAACAGAGAGAATTGATCATCAGAATTGAACCTAAAGAGTGTTTCATTACCTGAAACCTGATGGCTCTGATGATTCCAGTGCTGTGTTTGGGAGCAGATGAACTGAATTCATATCAACAAATATAAATATCAGTAGTGTCTCAGTAAGTCAAATGAAGGTGCTCCTTTTGTCTGAAATCAAGAAATAGCCATTCAGAGAGTGATTCATCTCATTCTGCAGTACATGAGTAAAACAGAGCAGGTGAAAACTGCTCTAACAGCTCCTATTTCTCTCTTTGGACTGTAAAAGGAGATCGTGGGTGATTAGGTCAGGTGACTGCCTCAAAGTACCTAAGACTTGGAATGATTAAGATAAGCAAAAGGTCTATTATAGCAATGTGGGGCACAGCACCTTTTTTATAAGCTTTTTCAACTCTTCAATGGAATTTGATGCTGTTTCAAAAAAGCAATTTCTTATTGTAGTCGTAATTGTAGGCAATTAATGTACTATGCATAAGCTGAATAAATATTATCTTGATACCATTTGCTGCCTTTTTTTTTTTGAAAAAATGAGACCTCCTAAAACTGATTAGCCTATAGAAATAGTTCCATTCAGCAACATTTCAAAACTGCAACACAACTAATATTTCATGATCAAGACACATGAAATGGAAAGGTTAAAAAGATAAATACCTGATTACAAGGAATTAGTTTTAGCCTTTGTTTCCAATTCCTTGACACTTCCCATGATTTCCCTTGTACACACTTACAGTGCTCATAGGAATGTTGAGGAGTCTTGCTATGAAAGGGTAAGTGTATAATTACAAAAGAGAAAAACACTACTGTGCTTATGAGGTGAAATGGTATTACGACGCGCTACAAATTTAGGTTAAAATCCATTGCTTATGCATGGAGCAAATGATCTGTACCTACTTAGTGGTCCCACCACAGGTCCAATCTGTTGGTCAATAGCTGCGGGAGGCTAACCCTGTGATACACGCTGATCTTCTTAACATCATACAAAGGTTGGCAAAAATTTGGTTGATTCCCTGTAAACAAAAATAGTTCTAAAGTATAGTCAATAGTGTAGAAGAGAGAATAAAAGCAAAAAATAAAAAAAAAAAGACTAAAAAAAACCCAAATCAAAACTGTCCCTGAACTTGGGGAAAGGTTTAGCGACAGAACAAGAATATCAAAGAATTCTTATATTATCTCTGCTTTACATTTGGTAATGAGGTAATAAAATTTATGTAGTCATTATGAGAATGCGTGCTAAAGACAGGCATTTTAATTTCTGCATAAGCAATGCGCATAAAATTTTTCACAAATACAGCTATAATTTAGAATAACAATTAGAATACATTAGAGTTCTTTTGATTGTTTTTTCCTCATATTTTTTCATCTTAATTAATGTAATACAAAAGGAGATTTTAAGCTCTGGTTAATTTGTTTTTGTCAGACTAAGGCACTTGTGCAAGCTTCTTATTGCATAAAAATGTGAGGGGGAGGTGAATTGAAGAGGCAGTAATATTAATGCCCCCTTGAATATCCCATTAAACAGTTTTAAATAGATGCTTGGATCTTCTAATTGCCAATATAAAACTGTCTGAAGATTTGATATTTTATATACAGAGCCTCTTAACAGCTTTCTTTTTTCAAACTCTGACCATGCTAAACACTTGATATCCCAGAGGAATTTGCATAAAAATGTCATAGCACTCTTCTGAAAAAGTGAATACAGCCCTTGTGAACAAATTTATGAAGGTGTCTTGATGTTTAAAAAAGAAGATAAGCAAGATTTGGAAAACATTTAGATGGATTATCTACTTATCTATCATTGAAGAATGAAGAACAATAAACTCTAACTCGTACTGAGTGTACTTTTCTAGCTCTTATCATAGATATATGAAGTAGTAAATTAGTATTTCTGAATTTAATTAAAAATAAGTCAAGTTATAATATATTCATATCCCCAGATATCCCAGAAGCCATTGTATGTTTACTTCCTCTATTAAAATATAAAGCAGAAATGTGTTCACACTCTTCTATAAAAATGTAAAGCATTTTCTTCAAAATGTCCATGTTAGCTACATAAATAAATGGCTAATTCATAAAACAGATGATATTTTTAATTGATTTAAACTTAGTTTAATCCTACTGTTTCCCAACTAATACCGTACCAGGACTAGTGTACCTTAAAGTGAACGGAAAATATCTTCAATTTGAAAAAAAATAGTTTGATGTGGTTTTAACTGATTCCTTTGGGTTCTTCTCCTAAGGGGTAGCTACCTTTAGCAATAAAAAGCCAAACAATGAGACTGTTACCTTTCCTCGTAAAGGATGGTGATTCTTTCTATGCTTACGTCACTTTGCAAGTGCTGTGTGGATCATTTTTGTAGGGCCAGAGACTTTTTTGAGCTCATTGTTGAAAAATAGCATGTAAGAAAAGGAGATTTGGAATTCTTTTTTTTTTTTTTTAATTTATTTTTGTTTTCATTTCTCAGTTCATCTAATTTTCAAAGGTGTTTTGCACATTTTTATTTTTTTTTTTACTTTTGGTACCAGGATGTTCAGTTTTAACCTGAAAACAACTATCTTTTAAAAGCTTCCACTTTACACAGTAGAACTGTCTTCCAGAGAATAGATTGGGTGTTGAGCCAGCCATTACCTGCAGGCATGCAGCAAATGAGGGAGTGTCATTGATAAATAGATGGGTCAGCCAAGAATCTGCTGCTGAGTGTGCCTTCTGACCACATTGTATAGAGATGTGGTGTACAGAAATGGTGAGAATATGTCAGATAACATAAAGAGAAACTCATGTGACATTAATGGAAGAATAAAAATAAGCAGAGGAAACCCACTGAAATTAAGCTATGCGCTTGATCTGATGCTCTGACCTTTGCAGAAGGATGTATTGTAACTTAATCTAGTAAAGTATAACTTCACAGTTTCCATCTTATATTAAAAGCTCCAGATATAGTGAAAGGGGAAAATATCAGATGTGCAGTGTTAATGTTGTTGTATTTTGAGTTTGGTACTGCAATATAAAGCATCTTTTCTTTTCAATGGCATACTGTTGTGAAGTTGAGGATTTTAGAACTCTTTAGTGCCACTAAGATTATTAAGAATTATAAGATTTGTAGATTTTTTTTTTTTAAGTGACAAAAAATAAATGTTTGTGTGTGGAAAAGAGTGAGTTTATCTAAGTGTTGAACTATAATACTTTTAAGAAAAAGATCAATATACACTTAATCCTCTTATAGTCAGAAATGATTTTTCCAAGCACAGCAAGATAAAATCAGAGGTATTTTTTGACCATTTGTATTAAATTTGCACATCTTATTTTCCTATTCTTTTTTTTTCCAGCTCTCCAAAACATCCTTCTAATCTTTAGCTTGTAGTTTTTTAAGTTATTAATGTAAGAGATTTATAAGATACTAATGTAAAAATAAAACCAAAAATTTTGGTTGGGGAGAGCATGATAACAAGAATTACATATTCTAGCCTAAAATAAATTATTTTTAAAGTTTATTGTATTCTGTGTTATCTTTTATTTATTAAAAAGTGTGTCAGTCTTCAAGGTGAAGATAATGACTTGTGAAATTATAGAATTAAGAGCAATATAAGTATTAATTAATGGTTCTTTTCCCTAATATAAATTATTTTAGAGGAACTGTGTGCTATGAGAAGCCTGCCATATGTTATTCAGATAACATTAATCCCAAAGTCACATTACAAATAAGCAACACAATGTTTGAAGACTGTTAAGTCTTGTTTTGAAGATATATTTATGGGTTTATTCATACTATACTAGGCAGTTATTTCATTCTTTTCAGGGAAGCAAATGGCTGTGAGGTTTGCTCTGTGCCAGTGAAGATAACGCAAGTTTTATCACCAATTTCAATGAAAAAAAGAAAAGAAACTCAACAAAAAAGCCATCCACAGCCTAGTTGATATCCAGATACTCCAAGTCTTCTCTTCTGTTTCACACTGTACACTGTGTCTTTTTATGGCTGTTATATAGTTAAATTAATAGTAGTTTAAAGAGAAATATTTTTAATACTATAATTTTCAGGTCACTGAGGTGTTCAGTCAGGGAGATTAATCCTTCTTTTCTTCACTTTTTCTGTACAGTTATTTATATAGAGCTACAATTATTTATAAAAACATCTTTGGATACTGTATGTTTTGTAAAGACTAAGAAAACAAGTTTGCATTTGTTATCAATCCTTTTTTTCTAGGCTGCCTGGAACTAAAAGAAGACACCATTGAAAACCTCCTAGCAGCTGCCTGCCTTCTCCAGCTCCCACAAGTAGTAGAGGTTTGCTGCCATTTTCTAATGAAGCTTTTGCACCCATCCAACTGTTTGGGAATACGAGCATTTGCTGATGCACAAGGATGCACAGAGCTCATGAAGGTGGCTCACAACTACACCATGGTAGGGCATCTTTGGACTATCTAAATTATAATCTTGTGAATTTTATATCTCCTCTACAAGTAAAAATACCTTGTAAGGTTTTTTCTTGAAATTATTCTGTATTCTATTCTCTATTTCTATGGAACTTTGTTTCATAAGTGGTCCTTTTGAAACCACAGCAGTTGTGATTCCTGTGAACTTCAGTGAAGTTATGAGAATTGGCCTTCTATGATGGATGCACTGTCTGCTGGGTCAGAACTGTATAAGACTTATTTAGATGCATGATCACATACAGGTGATAATAGTAAAGTGTTTGTAAATCATTGTAATACTTTTTAATCACCTTCTTTTAGTTTAGCTTTAGGGAAGCTTTGCAATTGCCATTGCTTGGGAACACTATGAAGAGAAGTTTTGTTGGGCTGTGGGTTTGGGTTTTTTTGTCAAGAATTGTCCCTCCTTTTAATCATCTGGAAGTAAATTAAGCCAGGAAGTTCTAGAAATAAGGAATTTTATCTGATGATATTTAATATTTTTCTGGTTACATCTGATGGAACAGGTATGAAATTAGTATAAAATTTAACTGGAATCAATGAAGCAGAAATACACTACTTATTCAGAAATTAAGTCATATTGGTAGCTATTTGATTCTTCATAGTTTGACAAAATTAAAAACATCTGGCTCATGAAATTAAACTTACATAAAGAGTAGATTATATGTCATTTATGAGAAATAATGATCCCTTTAGGTCTCTACTGAAATTATTGTTGAAGTAATAGAGCACTTTTCATTGACTCTGATTCTCTTTTTCATCATTTATGTCCTTGTTTTATTTATTCTTTTCTTTAACTAATAACACATTATCACATGTTTAACTGTGGTTTTTAGCCCTACAGTTCAGGTAGTTATACCCATTTTACACTTCTGGAGCGAGCTCTGTGGTTTCTCTGTATTCAGGCATTTAAATTTTAGTGTTACAGGTCCAAGCTAGTCAGTTAAACCTTCTTCTGTCAGTGGAGAGAAATAAGCTGTCAGAGCAGCATTCATGTGATCTTCTTTCAAATGAAATTGCATTAGGACTGAACAGATGTGTTTTGAAAAAATCCAACCTTTTATCAACATATTTCTTAGATTTATATATTACATTCATAAATTCAGTTTGTTTTGTTGTATGAACATGAAGAAAATAGAGAAAAACATTGATTTAAAAAAATTCTAAAATTGCTTACGATTCTTTAAAAGAACTTATTGAAATATTTTTTGGTGAATGAAATTACTCAGTATATATGAAGACTTGTGACTAATACATATCTAATGTATCACAAAGTTCACAAAGATTAAGATATTGGGTATATAATATATTATTCTTTTAATGCTGAGGTCTAAATGCTTAATTCTGTGTAGTGGGAAAATCACCAACAGAATATGGCAGATTGAAAAGGAAGTCACAAGACTTCATTCTTGCTTGTAATTAACTTGCTTGTAATTAACAAGCAAGTTCTGATTTATCTGCGATAAATTTGCAAGCATGCAAAAGTCATACTTTCTCTTTGCTAGAAAAACAAATAATCACAATGAAATGACAATATTTTTTTCTGACCCAGTGAAAACATAACCCTAAAAGATAAGCTTCATAGTGCATGATATTTTCATAGGAATTGTGTTACTTCATTCAGGTGTGAGTCAGCTCACATCTAGTTGACTGTTTTGTATTGACGTGTGTGGAAGACCAGTTGTGAGCGGGGAAGGAGCGCCTTATTGCCTATCTTCAGTACAGCACTCTCAATCAAAGAGAAACTACATAAGAGAAACATGATTAGTTCTCCTACATGGATACATGACCAGGAAAAACGTACACAGTTCAAGGAAGATACCCTGAGGAGTGTGAGAGAGGAACACCAGAGACCTGGGAATGTGAAGAAAGGGGAGGAAACTGATGAGCGCAGGCAAAGAACAGATGCATAGTCTCTGAGGTGACAGGAAACATTCTTTTTTCCTTCAGGCGCCAGGAAGGTAGTATGGACTGTGATGAGGGCAAACAAAGTAGGGCAAGAGGGAGTTTGTTTAACAAACTCCTCCAGTCTTACACAGAGGATTTGAGGGGAAGCTATGGCTAAATAAAGGATGGGAAAATCACTGTTTCTTTAAAAAAAAGTTATCTTGCTTTCAAGGGAACTTCAAGGCCCTTTCTTTAAAGCTCTTCAGGGTGCTTTTTTTAAAAGTTCAAAGTGATGTATCTCAAATTCTAGCTCTGTGAATCTTCTTCCACAGTGTTACTGCAATAGCTTGTTGTGAATAGAGAGTAACAGTACTCCCTTAACTCTGGAATCTAGTGCAGATGTTTGCTTGAGACAAAAAAACTCAAAGAAACAATAGTTCTATACTGGTGTAGGAATGGGGAGCAAGACAAAATTTTTCAAATAATCTTGCAAAAATAGATTTTTAGGCATGGTTTATGCAATAGATTTTGTAATAATTTTGAGATAAGACTCAAATATCATCTTTGAATAATTTTGCTTCTTAGCTAATTACATAGTTGAAATTAAAAATTCACTGATTCATTTGAAAAAAACAAGTATTAAAATAATAGCTCTCTGCCTGCATTATACCTGGAAAATGTTATACAGCTTTTCTCCAACAATTACTTTCAAGTAAAAAATAATTCACGATTGTCTTCACAATCACATTTTAATGAAAATCAATATATTTTCATGAAATAGTTTGCTTCATCAAATCTCCATAAATGTTTTAATCTTCATTTTTCAAAGAAATCTGCTTGCCTAGTCTCAGACTTGATATAAATGACATTGTTGTTATATACATATATAACTTGTTTTGTGCTTTCACATAACATGTTATATGAGGGCAAGACATTTGAGCTTGGAAATTTCTTTATGTTGAAGAAGAAAGAGCTCCTAGAGGAGACCAATTAATTTAAGAATCCTGTTGACAGGAGACAAATCATTTCAAACACATTTTCTGTCACATTGAATAACTTCTATTTCCCTAACCATGAAATCTGTGGAAACAAAGAATACAAATTTTTATTTGTGTGGTGCTCACAGGTATGTCCCGTGATGGAAATAAAAAATTCATTAATTTAAATAATTTAAATAAAATTAATTTACTATAAAGTTATATATCCCTTTCCATGAGCAGAGATGTAATATCCCTGGTATTTACTGGGATATTTAGTCTCCAGTGTCAAATATCGAATTATTATTTTGAAATGCAAAATCCAAGCAAGGAAAAGCAAATGTGTTCATAGAAGAGGGGAGAAAGTGAGGAAATGAAGATAAGAAAAGCAGTGAAGGAAAATCAGATAATACTTGAAAAATCTTAGAAGACACATTTACCATACAGCAAATTATGAGGTTGATGGAAGAAAAGAGGAAGGTAGATTTCATAAAAATTTAGTGAACAATGAACGTTGGCGATTTCTATGTTTGCATTCCCTGCACTTTTTAGAAATGGAACTTGGATGGCAACATTTTAAATGAAAGCTTTACAAGGAAGAAGTTAATAAGAGTAAAAATGTAAATTGTCATTGGTTTCTTTTTTAGACACATCAGATTTAATGTAGTTTGTTTTATTTCTGAAGTATGAAAATGCCCTGCCAGTGCTTTATGGTGTGATTTTTTTTTTTTTTAAATTATTTTTAATGAATCTGCTAATTTAAATGGCAGCACAAATATCCATGTCTCTTGATTTAAGACTTCTGTACTTCTTAATTGCAATCTGGGTTGTTACTAGCTTGTCAATTTCTGAAAGCTTTCAATCTGCAGAGCCATGTGTCTGATAAGTTTAAATTCCTAATTTATTGCCACAGTTAAGTTAGATGATAGTAGAGTGAAATGCATATGTGATGTCTTTTTTTAAAAAAACAAAAGCAGCAAAATAGAACATATCAATAAGCTGAAGCAAATGATTTCTTCTAGCAAGCATTTTTAGTGACAGTTCTTTATTCTTCTAGTTATAAGGGGCTTCACATGTAGGGAAGCTAACCTCTAAAGTCCGCAGTTTATCAGCTTGTCATACTTGTCAGAAATTAAAGTCATACTGTATGGACTTATCTGTCTCTGTAGAAAACAGAGTATAGTGTAATTTGAAATTTTGATGGCCACCTTGTTGGGATGCAATATTTTTTTTGAGGAGAAGATGTTTTAAAATATGTTCTATTTTGAACCATTGTGTGTTTATTGGTGAAAGTTTGTAATAGACAATACTAGATGAATGGACTCTGTGGCTTTAATGTACCATTAGCCCTTCTTACAATGACTACTTTGCTACATTGGTAAATATTGAAAAAGGAAAAATAAGCCATATTTTTTCCCTAAAAAGATAATTGCAGTTTAGTTTTAAAGCATGGGAAAATATTAAAAAAAAATGCTCACACTAGGTATGTTTTTGAATACAAATGTGATTTGCTTTCTCTCTCTCAGTAAAGCCCATGGTTCTGCTTGTGTTGCAACGTATAGATAATGCTTAGAAATGGAGAGTGTTCCCTTCGGAGATATAGTACCAGTTTCTTCATCTCATTATCATGCCATTTGACTGAAACATGATTGCTTCAAACAGAAAACTGAAATACCTCATAGATATAACTATTTAATCTGTCAGTGCTTCACCTCTCAGGAAACTTCACTTAAACCTCAGCTATCATTTCGCATCTTGAAACGGCAGTTTGAGAGTTGAAAGGATAGAGCTTGTTCCACATTTTTATTTCACCATATTTCAAAATGAATTGCTAAACATAAACTTGGAAAATCTTCAAATTACTTTGATGCACTGAGCAGAAGAATGGCCATAAGTAAAAATTCCTTGACCAGAAGAACATAAATGAATAAAGTGATTGATGTGTCTGTAAGCCAGTCATAACTTCAGCAATGTAACATATGTTACAGTTCCAAGCCTGGGAGATGCAGAATGTTTGCAAGTGCCTTTGAATGAAGTGGTGAGAGGTGTTTAGCTTCTCAGAGATGCAGTTCTGTGCTTTGCACTGCAAGGGTGGTTAGTCCCAGCACAACAAAACATTATTCAAACTTAATTAATGAGCACGTAAGTAATCTCAGTGACATATACTGACTCTATATGGACTCTTTAATTTACTGAGAATTCTGATTGTACTGCAGATGAAGAAACCATTTCATTTAGTTGAAGTGTATGCCTTATGCAAATTTTTTAATGATCTTTTATGGTGAAGAGCTTCAGTGATAATTTTATTACTTATGTTTATTATCTAGGTTACAAAATTTCACAGTTAAATGGGGTTTGTTGGGGTGGAGTGGGGAAGGAGTGATATGTAAAACTTTTTCCTTCCATTTACAACAGTTAATCCTGAAGCATATTGAAATATTGTAACATTACTCCATATTCAAATTAAGAAAAATATTATTGAGATATTGGTAGATGGTGATAACAGTTATTAATGAGTTGTTGTACATTTAGATGTCAGGGGTTTATTTCAGTGCTAATATAGCTTTAACTAAAATCAGATAACAAGTGAGGCAAGAAAACTCTCTAGTATTGTAATTTAACAGTTCTTTAGTGTAATGGTAAGGAACAGCATTCCCCAGTTTAGTGTTCCCACTAAATCACTCCAAACTGTGCACTGCTCACTCACTCCCCCTTTTCTCTCCCCCTCCCCCCTGCAGCGGGACTAGAGATGAGAATTGGAGGCAAAAATGGTAAAAATGTTGAGATAAGAACAATTTATTGGTAACAGCAGAGAAGAAAAGGAACAGTAACAGCAACAATATTATACAAATGACAAAGTGTACAAGAAGGAGGCAAATTATTCACATGTTCACCGTGGGGAAACCCCACAGTAGTCAACCGCTTCATCTACTACACTACCTGAACTGGAAGGGAGCTTTTCCCAAGTCCCTGGAAAATGATATGAGGTGGTATAGAATAACCTCCAGGTCCTAGCTATCCTTCCTCCTGGCTACTGCAACAATTAACCCTGTCCTGGCTGGAACAGGGACATTTTTCATATGCTGTTCAACGTCATATATTTACAGGGTCATAAGTTGGCTTTCTACTATTTAATATAGCTGACTACATGCGGCTTTCTACTATTTAATATAGCTGACTACATGCTGCTCAATAGATACTGATCAGATAACAGATTTTTTAACTTCAAATTGTACTTTGTTTCCACCACTTTGACCTCCTTACCACCATATTGGTGTCAGACAATGAGATAGATGGAAAGCTGACTGGACAGACAGGCCCAGAGACTTGTGATCTATAGTAAAAAGTACAGCTGGTGACCAGTAAAGAGTGATGTTCCTCAGGGATTATTTCAGGGTCCAACACTGTCTAGTAGCTTTATTAATTTTTAGATGATAAGATGGAGTTCTCTGTCAGCAAGTTTGCAGATGTCATCAAACTGGCAGGAGGAGATGATTGATGTTTGAAAACAAGGCTGCTGTTTAGAGGGCATGCTGAAACAGTGGGCTGAAAGCACAGAATCACAGAATCATTAAGGTTGGAAATGACCTCCAAGATCAAGTCCCACATTGAATAAATACCACCATACCCACTAAACCGTGTCACAAAGTGCCACTTCTACTTGGTTTTTTAATAACTCCAGGGATAGTGACTTCACTAGCTCATTGGAGAGCCTGTTCCAATGCTTCAACATGCTTTCAGTGAAGAAATTTTTCATGACATCCAACCTGAACCTCCCTTGGTGCAACTTGGGGCAGTTTCCCTCCCCATGTCCTATCTCTAGTTGCCTATGAGAAGACGCCAAACCCCACTTCAACACAAGCTCCATTCAAGTAGTTGCAGAGAGCAAAAAGGTCTCCCCTGAACCTTCTTTTCACCAGGCTAAGCCATCTCAGTAACCCCAGTCACCCCAAGAGGATTTACGTTCCAGACCCTTCACTAGCTTTGTTGCTTTACGGCCACTCAACCCCAGTGTTGCATGGGGTTGTTGTGACCCAGGTGCAGGACCTGCACTTTGCCATGTTGAACCTCATACCACTGGCCTTGGCCCATCAATCCAGCCTTTCCAGATCCCTCTGCAGAGCTTTCCTACCCTTCAGCAGATGACTCTCCTGCCCAACATTTTGTTGCCTGCAAACTTACTGAAGATGCACTAGAGTCTCTCATCCAGTTCACAAGTAAAGGTATTAAAAAGGCCTGGTCCCAAAAGTGAGAAACATCACGAAGTTCAGCAAAGGGAAATGCAAAGTCCTGCAATCTAGGGACACATAACCCCATGCAATGCTACAGGCTGGGAAGCAACTGTCTAGGAAGCAGCTCTACAGAAAAGGACACCAAGTTGAATGTAAACCAGCAATGTACCCTTGCTGCAAGAAGGCCGTGAACATCCTGGGGGGTATCAGTGAGAGTGAGAAAGTTGAAGAAGGTAATCCTTCCCTATCTGGCACCCATGAGACCAAATACAAAGTGCTGTGTCTCCTTTTGTATTCCTCAGTACAAGAGAGACGTGGATATAATGGAGTTAGTCCAGGGGAGGTCACCATGCTGATTGGATGCTGGAACACACGGTGCATGAGGGAAGTCTGAGGAAGCTGGGCCTGATGAACCTGCTATACTGAGGGAGACCTTACTGCTCTCTGCATCTACATGATTGAGGCATACAGACAAGAAGGTGCAGATTGATAGGCCGCAGACACAAAGTAGAATATACAAAATTCCAATTGGGTATTAAGATTATTTTTTAGAACAATGGGAATAGTTAAATACTAGGAAAGCAATGACCACTGGATTTTCTGGGATCTGTTCTTGGAGGTATTCAAGACATGACTGAAAATGTTGCTAAGTAACCTGACCTAGTTAAGACATGCACTGAGCAGGGACGTTGACTAGATGAGGTCACTTTGAACCAAAATTATTCTGTAAGGCTATTAAATGTATTTCTTGTATGTTTTTGGTGTTCTTAGATATGAGCTGTGTATCCAGGGATGACATGAAGCAAAAGTTCAGATTTTTTTTTGTTTTTTTAGTTTTACTTTTCAAGCAATGTGCAACAGGTGGGTTTCCTGGAGCTAGCATTTAATTGACTTTTATTAGCAATAAGCTATTCATAGCATTTTAGGAACACATTAACAGTAACACACTGAAATTTTAAAACATTCTGTAATTTTCTGTTTCTTATGCTTGGAGTACTAGCTTGGAGTAAAAAGCTTAATTACATCTCTATTTAAAATGCTTCCTAGATCTACATCTGTTTTTAAAGAAAACAGATCCCTTCACTTGACTAGTTAAATTATTATTTTTAAAGCTGTTATTTTGATACTCTAACTGTTTAGGAGTTGTTTTTTTATAAGATCCTTCCTCTCTCTAGCATCCCTTGGACAATTAAATCAAGTTGAAAATATTCCAAAGAAACAAGAATACTTGAAATAAATGTATTACCCAAGATACAGAAATTAGAATTAAAAACATTTTGGAACTTACAATCCAGTATCAATTATGCCTGATTGGGAAGTATATTTTTTTGAGGTTTAGAATTTTCCCTGTTTTGCCCCTTTAAAGCCATACTAGCGATACACAAAAGTGAACGATCTCAACAGTGGAAACACAAGCAAGAGTCACAAAATCCTTGCAACTTTCAAATGAACCACATAATTTGATCTATTATTTCTCTTGATAAGGCTGGCTTTCTTAAAATATTTCCATAGCTTTTTTTTATATAAACTATTATTACTATTATTATTACTCCTACTCCCAATTCCTTTTTTCTTTTTTTCTTTTCTTTTTTGACAAGAAATTGTACTTTATAGATCACTTTTCACACTTTCAGTATTTTTAACATTCTTGTTTTAAAGTAATAATCAGCACTTAGCACAGTGTGCTGCTATCATTTTAAGTTCTCCTTAGTACAGCTGTGACATAGCATGTTACAGTACCACTCCATCAAGACACAGTTGGAGGAGAGGAAGGCAGGAGCATTTCAAAAACTAGCATATGGACAGCAAGATAATTAATAGAAAATAGAAAAGACAACTGCTGGTAGTAAAATGCTGTGAAATCTACAGGAAAATAGTTAAGGAAATAGTCTGTAGTGCTTTAATCACGATTTGATGGCTTCTTAATCATCAGGAACTTCAATTTGGTTGCCTAGATGCTACATTAAAAAGGTTACTAAGGCAGAATTTTGTGTTATTTCTAAAGAGGGCTTCTCTGAAAAGCAGCACCCTCAGCTGAATAACCTTTTTACGTTATACACAAGTCTCAACTGTTCCTATAGCTTTAATTTGGTTTTCAAGTTTATTCTACTTCCAGAAAACTGAATATTCAGCAGCAGTGTTAATATCCCATTGAACTAATACCTTTTATGCTTTAGACATATAATTGCATACTAAGGGTACTCTGATATGTCTCTTCTTCTTCATGTGGTGATTGTCTGTGGGGTCAGCAGATCTACATCTCAATCTCTCAAGTGAAGGATATATCAATTCGTAAATCCTGCTTCATCTCACTGAATTGTGGGCAGCAATAACTTAGAGGTAGCTCAGGACAAGCAGACTTAACCTAACAAGCATTGGTGAGTGCCTAAAATCAGCATGAATCTGTGTCAGTACTACAGAACTGCAAACATCAAACTAAAAAGCATTCCAAAGGCAGTGAATCTTAGAGGATTTTCTTGGCATTCATGGAAGACAATGAAGATGAGAAACAAGATAGCTGAATTTTGTAGCTGTAAATTCAAACCTTTGAGTCTACATACCAGTGTAAAATCAAATACCTGGTATTTTTGCATATCTTTTGTGAGATTAAAGGATGTGTCCCAGTACTGGGGATAAGCATTCTTTCTTTGTTTTCTTGAAAGTATTCAAGGATGGGTAAATACAAAACCCCACATGAGTACTTAGATTGTGTGTGTAGAAAATTAATTCGCTACATTCTCTGAAAATGTAGTATGTATTGAAGTATGTAGCCCAGTTCAGGGCTACAGAGAAAGCATGACATAAGCTTTAAGTGCATCTTCTGTCTGCCATTCCCAACACTTTAAGATTGAGAAGAGATCCTTTACGGTAGAAAGAAGACTCACTATTGCTTTCTGTGGGCTTCTCAGATAACAAAGAATATAGCCTAACTGTAATAAGTAGCTCATGGGAGGTGAAAAAGAACTAACATTGGACAGGATGATTGAACTGATACTGGTATGGGGAACTCTGGTAGGAAAAAGAGAAGAAGGAAAGATACAGGAATGAGACATGATAGAAAAGAGAATCTTAGTCTTTGGACTATGGTTGAAGTAAACATAAGAGTATATGACCAATAGAAATCTTACTCTGTAGAAACTCCATCACCAAGATTCTTGTCCCTACTCATTGCCCTGCTTTCTGAAATTTTCAGTGGCTCATATTGTTAAAATGGCTTGAAAATATTCAGTCTGATTCTGGCAATAATGTGTTCACTATAATGCAGGGCAGACATCTCATTTCTCTGTTGACTAAGAAAGAATTTGCAGTCATACAGAAATAAAGACAATGAAATCTCAAGGAATTATATGTTTTTTGATACTGCCAGTACTGGGAAATAAAAGATAACACTTGAGAGTAGAGGTTAGCCCTGGTCGTTCCTGAAGAAGTATGAGAAACTGAGGCTTTACAGTGTTCTGTCAATGTAAAGGAACCCTTGTATACAATAATGACAGATGTTAGAGAATCATAATACAGAGATACTGAGAAAAAACATCACCTGCAAGTATTTCTTCCTAACTGGAGCCAGGGGGACAAAAGACTGTACGTTCTCACTTACACCACTGACATTAAAAAAAAAAATCATCGTTAGTAGACAAGACTTTGTGCTTTCCATTTCATTGGCAGTTACTCCATACTGAGAGTTTTTATTCATATTCAGAAAACTTCTTGTGGTATTGCAAACTTTCAGAAAGTTTTTTCTGTCATGGAAACATCACAACCTTGCCTTAATAAAGATTTGGGTAACTGGATATAATGAGCCATAGCTAACAATACAATACTAACAGAGTGTGATAAGCCTTGGTACAGGCTGTGAGTCAGCAAGCAAGAGAAGAGCAAAACCTGAAACTGCCAGAAAGTTACATCATATCATCATGGACTGATTTTATTTGTGGCCTGTGTGACACCTCCTCCGTAACATGGATTGGGACCAGAAGAGCAGGGGAAGGGGCATATTGTTGTGCAGGCATCCAACAATGAGTTGCAGAAATTACTGCACTTCCCCAGGCTCCACTGTGCCAGCTTGCATTTAGGGCCAGCTTCAGTATCTGGAACTGTGTGTGGGTTGTACATGTGGGAGTGTGAAGTTTTTCCTGACACAGCTTACCCTCTGCTTTGGTTCAGTTATTAAATTGAACTTTGCAGCATCACACTGGTGCTCTTTCTCTCTGCTCCCTCCTCCTTGACAGCTGTTCATTGTGGATTTTTTTCTTGGCACCAAGAAGTAACAGATCATCTCATATTGGCTAGAAAACATCCTTACCAGAAATACTTTTTTTTTTCTTTTTCCTTTATGGAAACATATAATTTAAAAACTGTTATATTTTTGTAACTCATTTAGACTTAGGCTTTAAAGGTTTTAAAGACATTGTAATACATGATAGCTACAAAAGAGGACTATATATATATATATATTTTCTAAACCATGTACTTTTATCTAACCAATAAAAGTACAATTAAAACTTTATAGAAAAGCTTATCAGCTACATTGGATCAGCTTTTTTCTTACAACCTGTTCTGATGAAGAAACAACAAAACTATACAGCATCAATAAGGTGTAATTTTTATACGATCAACATATAAAATTCAGGAGGCTAGACATGGAAATATAGCTATATGTAAGGAATTACATAATTTCATTTTTTGCCTCTCCCTGTCTTTCGCAGTGTCATTAATTCCTTTCACTTCCCCCATGTCCTTCCCCTCTCTTCCTCCCTCTGTTCCTTCCGCTCTCTCTCCCCCCTACTTCCACCTTCCCTATGCCCCTTTCCTCTCCCTCCCTCTTTCTCTTCCTGCTTTCATGCCTTTGGGTCCTCCCTGCTTGCTGCTTGCTTTCTTTCCTTCTTTCCTTCCTCCTTCCCTCCTCTTTGATTTCCATGCTTTACTGTCTTTCCATACATGATGGGTTTCACCTCTTGGTCACTTAAAGTAGACGCACACCTTAGTAGTTGTCAGTAGTAATTCTCTGCTACACAGAGAATACATGATGGAAACCTTAGAAATTAGCTGGAAAGGCAGTAAATATGGAGAAATCAAAAAGGATAACTGGAAATGACAATGTATGTTAGCTTCACTGTTCAGGTATGCTGTTCATTCATAAGTGTATATATATATATATATGTATATATATATATATATAAAAATTTATAACTTTGTAATTATTTACATCTATAATATGTAAGCTATATTATATACAATTATAGTTGTCAGGTTCAATGTAATGTAATTATAACTACAAAAGTCTTGACACTGTGTAAACACTGCTCAGCAATAGCAAAAAGATCCCTGTGTTATCAATGTTGCTTTCCTCATAAATGCAAAAACAGTTAGTCCCATGCTAACTACTGTGAAGAAATATAGCTCTATCCCTGCCAAAATCAGCACAACCAAGAAGTTTGTTAGTTTCTAAATGGAAATGAGAAACTGGTTGACCTCATCACTTAAAACCCTCATAAAATTTTTTCCCAGATTTTCTGAAAATGTAACCAATGCTGGCATGGAATGAAAGCAGTAGTTATTGTTTCAAGTGTTGAAATTTTCCAGGGAATGGGAAACTGCTATCAGTTCAGCATTCCCCTAGGTAGAGAAGATTTTTTTCAATTAAAAATTTTAGCTGATCCTCACTCCCATGTCTGGATATTCTTTTTCTTTTTTCATGGTCAGGCTTATCTTATTACTTTATGGTCCCCTTTGTATGTGACCTCACTTTTGTGACCTCTAGTGTACTTGCAGACTAGCAGCAAAGAGCAACTGTTTTATAGAATAAGATGAATTACTCAAAAATTAAAAGAAAGAAAAGAAGGAAGGAAAGAAGGGAAGAAGAAAAAAACCTCTTTGAGTGATTCCTTTAAATAACTTGTGATCTTTCAGAATTGCATTTCCAAAAGCGTGTCTGAAGATGACTGCTTCTGAATTACTTCAGAAATTAAAACATGCTTCAAAAAAAGATGAATCAGTTGTTTCTTAGAAGGAAATAGTCTTACTAGATTTTGAGATCATTATCACATCTAGTACTTTAAAAAGTATTTAAAGTAGCAAAAAATAATGTAATTTAAATGGACATAATTTCATTAGAGTCATTAAAGCTAATGGTTGTTTATACCAGCTGGCAAACACATATACTTCTAGAATCACCATATTAAGATTTTTTCAACTTTTTTTAAGGGTATTGCATATTCCTTCATGACTCTTCTTATATTGTTTCTTTGCTTGCAACCCCTGGAATTACTTGTTCAAAATGGTGCCGTATTAACATCATACCTGATGTTAACCTGTTTAGCCAGTGTGTTTTACAGGGTTGAGCACATTGGTATAACCTGAGTGTCTTCCATAAGGCAAACATTGCTGAGAGCAAGATGTAGGGAACTGTATGGATATTTCTTGGGACTTTTCTGTGGGATGAAAAAGTTGGGAAACCTATCACTTAGCACTGATGTTGCTGAAAACAGAACTTATAAGGATTTTCTGTACGACTGAAATGCCCATAATAAAAGACTGACAGTTCAATCAAGGTTAAATATAATTTACTTTAATAATTACTCAAAAATGCTCATGCCACTGGTGATTAGACTTAATATCAAGTAGCCGCGTGTCATTCTCTCCTATGTCATTGTTTTGGAACACTGGAATTTTCAACTTCAGTATGAATCCATAGTTATTAATCTCTCAATTTCTTGTCATAGGCTTGACTGAAAATTTTAGTGCTCAACAGAAAGTGTAAGTCATGGCAGTTGCATATTTAAATTATTTTTTTCCAAGAGTTCATGTTTGTTGTCAATATTTCTATTTCATTCTTAGCACTCCCCCTGGTGGATTATGTAAAATATAAACAGACAAACTCTAAAGAATATGGCTGTAGAAGCTAATTTTGCAACTTTCAGTACTAAGAATATTTCAGTTAGCATTTTATAAATATATGTATTATTTATCTTGATAGTGGCTATATATATTTCTTAACTTGATATTAATTCTCAGAGAATCTCTGAGGTTTTTTGCTTGTCTGTAATGTGGGTGTCCTCTACCATGAATAGGAGAGTTTATTAAAAAAACCCAAACCAAAACAAAACCCAGTTCTAATAAATTGAACAGTCTAAAGTCTGTCAAAGATAAAAGAATTGGCAGGGCATTCATGAGAAATACCAACCATGGAGAATTGCCTGGCTAGTTGCTTAACACTATTTTTTAATGTGCCCACAAGTCAGTTAGTTACATACCCTAGGGAAAAAAAAGATGAAGAATGAAGGGTCTGAATTTAAAATGATACTCTATGTAAGAAGGACCAAGAGAAGAATGCCAAAGCACAGGAAACTGTAATGGACAAGAAATGTCATAGTGACTTGTAATTATTTATGTGCTCAGGTTAAGACAGAGCAGTTAACTGGAAAAGTTTTTATTTAATGTGTGAAACTGGATTTTATACAAATAGCAACAAGCTGATTATTGTGCATATCTTCCACAAGTATAAGAACATATGACTTATTCATTAAAGAAAGAAAGTGAATAGTAGTGGTAAATGGAGTGGCAGGCAGGTAAATAGTAAGAAGTAGCACTTATGAAACAGATTCTGATAAATTAAAAATGGAAAAATATAACGAAAAGTGTCTGTTGGAGACCCATACAACTAGATTTGTAAATAGATGCCATTGTCTTTCAAGTTGTAAAAGTGAGAGATTTTACGAGGGATTGTCATTATGGAAGATTTGAAGATGTAAATAATGTAGTTAGTAACTATTGCCAAAAAAAGTAGGGCCAGTCATTTCTGGAGATAGTGCTTGTCAGGTTTCTTCACCAAATAATTATTAAGCCAAAGCAAATCCATGACCTTATGGTTTGAAAGCATCATTGAAGCATGGGTTCTCAAAGATAGAATTGATTAATGTGATGACTTTGCATAAAAAGAAGGATAAACAAAGAATGGGCAACACTTAACAATCTTGATTGCAGAAGTAAAAAGTTTATTAGAATAATTAGTCAACTTGACCAAATAGTTATTGAAAACCAAGATATTGAGGAGATTTAGGTCTTCAAAATCAAAGGTAGAAAATAAAATTAGGTGTTAAACTACTTAGGTTTTGCGTTCCCAGAAAGAGAGGAAACGCTTGCACAGAGGATTCTAACCAAATAAATAATTGCTGCAAACATAAACACACAAAAACAACATAAAAATGAGCTAAGAAAATACAAGTAATGAAAAAATCATTGCAGAAAAAGCAGAAATCAGTAAGTACATACATACAGTGGAAAGTGCCAAGAGCAGATTTTAATTATTTCGCTTGAACATATATAAGAAAAAAATAGAGTATTTTCAATGCTAAATCAAGAAAATAAAAGTGTTAATTAAAGTGAGACGGTGAGGGTATCTACCAATAATTGTATAAATGTCATGAAACTTAACAGAAACACAAATTTGTTTATAATAATTACACTAGTTTCAAACATATAGACCAAAGCAGGATATGCTTCAAGGAAAACTGAAGTTCTTAAAAGGAAATTTACCACAATTAAGATGAAGGTAAAACTTGGAGTTCAAAATATATGCTAGTGATACAAGTATTTTTATGTGTCTTTGTACTTACATACATACGTACATACATACGTACATACATACATACATACATATATATATATATCTCCAAATATCACATATATATATATTTAAAAAAATATATATTTTATATATATATATTATATATACATACATATCTATGTGGAATAGATAAAGAACTCCCTTCTGTGTCAGTCTGGTGCTGTGAAAAAGTGCTAATCTCTGGATGCAATGGTGGATTTGGAATATTTTGTATAATTCTCATATCACCATTTTTAAATAGCACTTGACATTTGGAGGGTGTGAAAAGGGGAGACACACATGATTATAGGACAAGTGAAAATGTCTTGCAATAAATATCTTAGAGTGCTCAGGCTCTTTCAGTTTATTAAAAAGAAGAGAAGATGAGGTTCTTGATGACAGCGTATCTCCACAGGGAGAAACTACTGTGAACTAAAGAGCTCTTTAATCTAGTTGAGAAATCTTAGCAAGAGCCAATTCAGTTTAGATGGATTGGAAATAAAGTACTTTTCCATCAACAAGATTGCTTAAACACTGGAACGAACTGGGATAACTGCAGAGAAAAGTGTTGAATTCTCCATCTCTAGGTATTTTCAACTCATAATTGAACATGTTTGAATAAAATTGAGACAAAACAGTAATTATTCTTAGTCAGAAAGTAATTGGTGATCTGTATATGCAAAATATATTTGATATACAAAAAAACCCCAGATTAATGACCTAACTAGTTTTCCTGCCCTTCATTTTAAATATCTGTTTCATGCTAATCTATTTTTTTTCCTTGTTAGTGCATGTTATATCCTGTTAAAAAGGGGCAACAGAGGAGCAGGCTGCCATTTTGTTAAGTCATGAATACTGAAAATTGAGTGAATATGAATGGTGTGGGACAAAGGCCAAGTTCTCTTTAACAGGTTGCTCAGCAGGGGGAACATTTTGAAGTTTAGAATGTTATTAGAGCAATTTTGCTGAACAAGGTATCCACAGTATCAGAGAAGATAGGAAGTTCCTTAGCTCAGGAGGAAGCTAAAGCTTAGAGGTAATGGACTTATTTTCACAACATCACAGAATATGCTGAGTTGCGTTGGAAGGGACCGACAAGAATCATCAAGTCCAACTCCTGTCCCCACACAGCACCATTCCCAAGAGTGACCTGATGTGCCTGAGAGCATTGTCCAAATGCTTCTTGAACTCTGTCAGGCTGCTGCTGTGACCACTTCCCTGGGGAGCTTGTTCCAGTGCACAACTACCACGTGTGAAGAACCTTTTCCTGATGTCCAGCCTAAACCTCCCCTGACGCAACTTCGGGCCATTTTCTTGGGTCCTGTCACTGGTCACAACAGAGAAGAGACTTCTTGCAGGACATACATAGAATTTGTTGCAGCACAAGAAATGTAGTTCAGTCAACAAGAGTATAGTTCGTTGTGGTGTGCCTACTAAGGGAAAGATGTAACGAATTTACCTCAGTGCTCCACTGATTCTGGAGCCTTTCCTAACATCTAACCATTCTTTTGAAACCTTCATTGTCAAGTGTCATGAAGGTATGACATGCACACATAACTCACGTAGTCTTAAATGAACTTAAATAGACTAAATATCTTATTTAGTTTGAAGAATATTTTAATATATAGAATAAAAAACCTTCTGAACAGAAGTATGTAAATTCATGTAAATTCACATAGGGATGCTGGCTATCCAGGGAATGAAGAATTGATTTATATAAGTAAAATGTCTGTATTTCTGATACTGGAGAAATTAGCTACTTAGATGTTACATATTAGAAACTCCAAGTTTAAATTCAGATGATTAGGAGTTTACATGAGATGCAATACTTCTAACTGCTGCCATTATACCTCAGTGGTAATAAAGAACAGTTTCTAGTTCATTTAAGAAAGACTAGCAAGATTTGTTTAAAGCTAAAATGTTTCTAGGGTGTATTTATAAAAGACTGCTGCCAGGTGTTTTGTCCTAAGAATGGCAATACCTGAAACTTCCTTTTTTTCTTGCATGCTTGGGAATTTATCTTTCCATCTGAAAATACAGAGACATGTATCATTTATATGCAACATCATTTAAACAGAACTTCAGTCCTTTTACAGAATTCAGATGGCAAATTTGGCTTATTATTACACGAATAGAAACAATGATGATTCTTTCTTGTGTTTTGCTTCTATTAATGTCCTTAAAATAGTGTATCTCGACCTGGAAAGCACTGTAGAAAATGAGACAACATTAGACCAGCAAAATGTCCTGCTATTTCTAATATGTTTAAACAAATGATGTGGCATTAAAAAATGCATACAGTCCACTCCTTATTTTCCATTTTCCTTGCAAACATAATTGTCAGCAATGAATAGCCTTATCCCAATAAAACAAATATTAGTTCATCCATGAGTTCATACTTATACCAGTGCACACTTATTATTCACCTTTTAAAATTCAGAATAGAAACAAAAAGCCAGAGTTAGCTTGCATGACTTGATCATGTTAATGTTGGTTGTCTAGTGTAAGCTTGGTTTCCAGGCTTCTTCTGTCATCACTGGAGAAATAGAAGGTTCTCCAAAGGATATTTAAATGTCATCTATCTTCAGTCTCAGGGTGACAATAGCTACTCAGAGATTAAATATGAAACAATTATTTGTAATGATTACATAAAAGGTGGCTTCCACATTCTCACTTATGGAGACTGCTTGTTCCTTTCAAAGTGTAATTCTCTTGCTCATGGTTCATTCAACTCCTGCATCTAGATCAGTGATATGTGACCAGTTACTAGCCAGATGTAGCCCCATCACTACAACTGTTTGAATTTCACTGTTTAGATTATTTCTTACGTGTAAAAATCCTAAGCATCAAAGACAGGCTCCTGAATTGTGCTCCAGAGACCAGATACTACAGAAGATGTCAAAGTATTTAAATTCTTTACAGTGTTTTCAGATTTTAGTGGAAAAGGTCATCCTTTCAAACAAAGACATTAAATTCTAGTGGTGCATACAGTTCCACATAAACAAGGATAGTTACTCCGTTTTCATATTTTCTCAGTACATGTATTTGTTTTGTTAGGGATCAGGCTGTAATTTCACTCATCCATTCCTTTCATAATAGGAAAACTCTCATGGATTGATTTAAGAAAAGTGAAGTATAAACACTATCATGTGTAATACATTTTCTTCATTGATTAGGCTTAGAACAAAAAATATCCTTTTCATTTCCATTTAATTTCCATTATATATCCATCATATATCTTTATGCAACATACTCTTGTTACTAAGAAGAAAAGAAACAAAATAATTACTCATTTTTAAGATTTGTTTTATTCTAGGCAGTGGCTAATATTTATTTAGCCTATATCTTCTGTTTTGCAGTATGACAAATGTCATATGCTTTATAAATATGCAAGTTTTATCTGACAGGTTTCTAGCCTGCTGAGATCAGAGGTGCATAGATTGGGAAAGCTTTAAGGGGACTTGCAGGTTTATTTAGCTACTGAATGCTAGAGACAAAACACTGTTCTTTAGTTCATGTTAATGTAGATTTAACAGATAAATGTAAACAAGAACTTATTTCCTAGTGTTTCATAACTTTCTTATCTTTTAGATTGTGATCTTTTCTAGGTGATGCTCCTTTAATGTGATGGCACTAACAAAACATTTTATTTTTACTTTGACCAGTGTTTAATTCTCATTTATGAATTGACACCAAAGGAAATTTTAATTTAATCAGGTATGTGGAGTATTCTGTGCAAGTTTAAGGTTGGTAATTTGTAAGTAAAGGAATGCTGTTCAATTTTTTTTTTTTCATTTAACTAATTATGTATGCTGTGGAAACAATCTGCAGTCTTGGAGCAGAGCTTAAGCTTTTGTGTCCACTGGAATATTTTATCATCATAAGAGTCAATAGTGAAAAAGATCTCTTAAGTTCTACCTTAATCTGCGACTACATTTAATTAAATTATTAAATACAATAAGTACTCTTTGGGAGGTCACAAAAATTCTTTTTATTTATATTTTTATTTTAGTTCAGCAATTAGTTAATTGGGCTTATATACTTTTGATAAATTAATCATGAAATGTGTATGAAACTCATCTTCCTGAACCTTCTCTCATCAGCACATTTCCATCAATGTCTCTTATGTTTTATTTTTTTACGTCTGTGTTAGAATTCTATAGTCTTCCTTGCTGGCAATGAGTTGTCTAGACAAGGCTGCTCAAGAAATTAATCTGATGTGATTTATAAAATAGATCCTACTGAAGAGACATTAAAAACCAAAATATTTTTCACCTATTTTCATTATAATAATTTGAGATCCTGTAAATTCTGACATGTTATTTTAAACTTTGTATTCTATCCTTTGGCATAAATACTGTGGTTCTTGTTTACTGATGATTAATAAAATTGCAGAGAATCTTTTCCATTTGTGAAACTGAGCTACATCTGGGCTTTTTATGTATCACTTCCTATTGCAGTGAAGGAGTTGAATTGTGTTTCTGTTTAAGCTAATTAACTTTAAAAAAAAATTATGTAAATTGGCAACGTGTTTGTTTAAATCTGCAGTTTCACAAAACCAAATTGTGCCACTGGCACTGATGGTTCAGTATAGCCTAGTGCAAAGACTTAAATAGGTCAGTTTTTTTTATTGTTGTAAGAGCAATGTTTTGTGCTTAACAGTAATATAATTTTTCAGAAAGTGAAGTGCTGTGCACTGCTAACATTAACTAAAGAAACACCCCTCCCTTCAAACCCTTTCTGCAGGGTTATATCTAGCCAGTCTACCTGCTATTTGCAGTAGGGTTAAACAAAATACAGTAAAGCATTAGGACGCTGCTATCACAGCCAGGCAGGTAAGGAAATTGCTTTTCCTCAAAATACAAAGGTTAATGAGAATTAATAGTTTCACTTGTGTTTCATTAAAAACTTTCCTAAAGGTAATATAGTCTAATTCCCTTCTTCTGTATCCTACATTGCACTAGGTTTTTAAGACTTTTAGTTAGAAGTTCAAAACTGTTTCTCAGACAGTTATATCCTTTTCATTTTCTTAAACTTCCATTGTGTGCCAAGAAGGTGCTGATCCCTCATCTCCTCATATATTTAGTTTATACAGAAGGCCTCTTAGTCAGCATGCAGTAACATTGTAGTTTGCTATGAATAAATTCAAGCTGAGTCAAAGCTGTTTATCTCAGGTGGTTTATGTTGTTTATTGTTGGCTTTGCTGTTGTTTGCAGGGGTGGGGAAATTTCTTTGTTCTTTTTTTTTGCTTTTGTCTGAGGTGCTTTGTATTTTCTGGAATGCTTCTAAAGGTTAATCAGTGTTCCCACTTCATATGTTGGTAAAACATACCAGAATGTTTTGGATTTATCTTGGTCTATTCCTATATGAACTATTTTTCTCTAAGATTTGATTTTATAAAAGGTATTATATGGGTCTTTAGATTGCCCAATGGAGAGCAATACACTGTCTACAGACCATCTGAATGGCAGCAGAAGTCAACATTATCAGCTTTTAATGTGTGGACTCTCTACTGAAATAATTAAAATATTCTCTTCTGAAGAAGGTTTCTGCTGCATCTGTATAAAGACCAACCATATACTCAGTTGCATTAGCCAGGGGATTGAAAGAAATTATTAGTACCCAGGACTCATGATGCCGTAATAGAATGCATTTTCCAGCTGGTGGCATTTCAGTTGATGAGCAAATTGAACCAGCTATGAAGCTGAAACAGGAAGGACACAATCTACGAAGAGAACCTGAGGGGGCATTCATGAAGAAAAGAAAGCTAAGAGAGATGATATTTTCAGCTGCCTATCAGGGGCTATGGAAAAGACAAAATCATTCTTTTCTTGAAGCTGCACAATGAGAGGGCATTGGGCACCAGTCCCAAGTTGCTGTTTCCAAGTGAAAAACACGTCCTCACAGTGAGAGTAGTACTCATTGTAGCAGTTTTCTCTGACAGGCTGTGGAATCTCTGTGCTTGGAAATATTCCAAGCTAGACTCAACAAGGCTATGAGCATCCTGTTTCATCAGTCAACCTGATGCAATTAAGTCTAAATTTCCTACATTGCATTGCTGTGCAATCAAGGGAAAATGTAATATTCACATAACACTCAGATGTAATTCTTTGTGGCATTCTGCAATTTTCAATTTTCAGTAGAAATTTCATGAGATTAGAGCTGTGATTCAGATCAGATTCAAAAGCCTGTGTTGGAATGTCTTCAGTATGGGTATATAAGTGTATGTTTATACATGTACATGAGCATATGCACATGCATTTTTAAATGTATGTATATATTTGTGGCATTACTGACCAGGTTCCAATTATGAAAAACACCACATAATCAATAATACCCATAATTTTGGACTTGCTACTCATGTAATCGAAATGAAGATAATTTAAAAGAAGTGTGCTAATTCTTGTAAATTATTACTAAATAGTAGCCTCTACACAGGTGACTTGATAGAAAAAGCACATTCTGCAGACAAATGTGTGGTCAGAGAAATAAAAACTATATCAGTGGCTCAAAAAGCCAAAACTATTAGCCTAGGAATGTAACTGTAAATTCTATTGCATTCTGTAATGGGCTTACTGTGGAGTTAATAATTAGTGTCTCACACAGAAATTATGCTACCTATTTAGAAAATAACAACTTGTACTTGCAATCTCTTCACATAAGGGAAAACTGTCAAAACTGTGGAAATCACTAGCTGTTAGGAAACATCTCCTTCTACTTGGAATTGGACATCTGACAAGATTGTATCCAAACCCAATCAATTTTCCATCAGTCTTGTGCTTTTCATAAGACTGAACACGCTGATTGTTTTGATTCTGAAGACATGAGCCATGTACTGACACATAGAGCAAGAACTAAAAGTATTTCTAAACTTCTGTGCTACTCTTCTGAGGATCAGTATTTTAGAGACATCCAAACTTTTTCTTTAAACCAGTTTAATTCAGCTGTAAAACCTATACAGAGTTCATTCTGATGTCTTTGCATAGGTTTAGACAAAATCTGAGATAGAGTTGTGAAATTCCTAGGGGAGTAAATAAACTTAATGTTAATTAAGATTTGATAACAATTTAAAAAAGATATTATATTAAGAATGTATTTAGAAGTACACCTGATATTTTTTCTATTTGCAGTGAATCTTAGAAATTTATTGCTATGGCTTCCTCATGCAAGTTATTATCACAATGTGCATTCACAGGAAGGATTTTGCAATACTGTTTTTAAACACTTGCGTTTTTCTCGTTACAAATTTTATACCTATCAGCATAGATTAATGAATTCTGTAGAATAAATTCCTGAATCAAAATCCACTTCTTTTTTTTTTTTTTTTTTATAATATGAACATCATTTTAGCCTATAGATTTAAAAANTTTTTTTTTTTTTTTTGAACATTTTGGTAGCTATTTTGCATTTGAATAACATATGTTCTAAACATATGTTCTTAAATCCTGACATTCTTAATCTGTTATATGCATCAGGACCTGCTGAGATGTATTGCAGCTGACTTATTTATCGTATGCTTGGTAAAAACCTCTTCCTTTTAAGAAGTGATATCCAGCATATATTTTGGAATTGCATTACATAATTCAGCGCCACTTACTAAAGATCTTTGTCAAGTACCTGCTGGAGAAAGTATATATATGAAAATACAGATACTTTGATTCTTTTTCGTTCAGGATGTCGTTGTACAATGAAGTAGAAGTGCAGAATAATATCTACTGCTGTCTGTTTTTATGTTTAATTAAAACTGAGAAGAGACAAGAGCTTCCAGAATTGATCAACACTTCCAAGTTTTCAGTAAAATTCAAAGTTAGCTGAAAATTTGCTTATTTTAAATAAGGTTGTATTTGCTGTGCAGTATCTTTCTTAATAATAATAAGAAAAAAACTGACTGGAGGGCTGCAATAGACACTTAAGACACAAATGACCTGGAACAAGAGAATAGGATATTATTTCCTTCAATTCAAGAATGGAGATTTCATCAAATCTATTTCAGCCACAGGTTTAAAAGTTAAAAAAAAAAAAAA
>VXAD01007711.1:0-28262 GCA_013399195.1 Dicrurus megarhynchus | reverse complement strand
AAAAAAAAAAAAAGAATATTTGCCTTTCACAGGCATGTGCTTAAATTGTGTAGTTGGCTGCAAGGGATTCTATGAAGGCAAAACCTACATAAATTCGAACTGCTCTTTAATAAGTTTAAGGGAATGCCACAAAAATCTTCTAAGAGTCTTATACAGGAAATCACTAAAATCACAAATTTTCAAAATTTGTGATACACAGAGAAGATAGTATAGTCACCATTTAAACCCCTTCTATTCATTGTCAAAACTACATCTGGTCACTGCTCACAAATGTGTCTCTTGCTCTAAGCCCGTACAGCCCTTTTTATGTCCCATGAGCACTTAAACCCTGCATATCACCTAGATACCTAAATTCTGTGCAAGACTTTATCAGCTATCAATAAGCTTATCTGAATAAATATCATTTTTAAATGTATATGGGTAGCTTCTAAAGCACAAGAGAATCAAAAGATCCACTACTAAAATTTGAACAAATCCTTATGTTATTTCAAATTCTTCATTTTAAAAAATGTTTATATTTCTATTCTGCTATGCTAGGCAGCATAATTTCAGGTGCAAATATCATGTAATAGTTTCTGTTTATTTCCAGAAAAAAAATTATATGTTTATTTGTGTCGGTTCTGGCACTTGGATCACAAAAATCTCATTCAGCACTACTGTCTTGGGGAAGAGTGGCTGGGAAGCTGCTCAGCAGAAAAGAACCTTGGCCTGCTGGTCAACAGCCATCTGAACATGATCCAGCATGTGCCCAGGTGGCCAAGAAGGCTGATGCCATCCTGGCCTGGATCAGCAATAGTGTGGCCAGCAAGACCAGGGCAGTGATTGTCCCCCTGTACTCAGCACTGGTGAGGCCACACTTTAAATACCATGTTCAGTTTTGGGCTCCTCACTATAAGGCCACTGAGGAGCTGAGGCATGTCCAGAGAACGAGCTGGTAAAGGGTCTGGAGCACAAGTCTTATGAGTAGTGTCTGAGAGAACTGGGGTTCCTGGAAAAAAGGAGGCTCAGGATACCTTCTCTCACTCTACAACTTACCTGAAAGGAGGTTGCTGTGAGGAAGGGATTAATCTCTTTCCAGAGTTACAAGTGACAGGACAAGAGGAAGTGGCCTCAAGTTGCACCAGGGGAGATTTAGATCAAGTATTAGGAAAAAATTCTACACTGAAAGAGTGGTCAAGCATTGAAATAAGCTAGTCAGGTAAGTGGTGGAATCATCATCCCTGGAAGTGTTCAAAAGGTGTGTGGGTGTGGCTCTTGGGGATATGGTTTAGTGGTGAACACAGTGGTGCTGAGTTAATGGTTGGATTCAATAATTTTAGAGATCTTTTCCAACCTTAATGATTCTGTATTTCTATGAACTTGAACACAGGCTAATGAAAAAACCACTTAGACAATTAACATCAAGACACAGCTTTAAAGTTCTCTTTGTCTTCTTCCCCTTCCTAATAAAGAACTTATTCTAAGAAATTATTGCATATTACAGTTAGTTGACAGCATGGGATTATTTGATGTTAGCATGTTAACATACAGTCTTGGAAAGAGTAAAACATAATGTCTGTTCCTTCCAAATTTGTAATTTCCAAAGCAGCAATAAAACAAGAGTAACTGTCAGTTTAATCAATATTATGTGCAGGATGACAAATGTTTTACAATTTCATTTCAGTCTGAAATTTTTCTTTGGGGATTTTCACAGTAGATTAGTATATTTTCAGCATTCATTTAATAGTTTTTGAAAGTGTTTTATCAAACAACTTAATGTGACAAGTTTTCAGCAGCCTTATATCTTGACAATCACTTAAAATCTAAATACAGTGGTTGTTCTACATTATAATATATACCATTATTTTGTTGGAAAGAGTGTGCAAATTCCATTGTTAATGGTCAGACATCTTTGTGTGAGTCATTCTATTTTGTGAAATACTGTGGAGTACAGAAATTTCAGTCATCTAGAAGAGTGCCCATATTAATTGACTTTGTCCCATAATACTGATTCTTTAGCATTAATCTGGATTTAATAATGCGCTTGAAGGTTTTAAGTGCTGTCAGAAAGTGATTACCGTATGAGTTTCTTCAAACTTGCTTGCAGTGCAGAAGTCTTTGGAGGTTCCCTTTCAGTTGTGAGGTGGTTCTTTCCCAGAATCATGTTTGCATTTTAATGTTTGTCTAATTAGAAATATATTCTCTTGTTCCATACTAAAATTCTCAGGAATGCTTCCGTTTATGCTGGATGCTAGTTGAAAGGTGAATCATAGTTCAACAATGAAAAGGAGAGTATGTGAGAGAATGATTCAGGCATGTAAGTCAGGCCTTTCCTGAACTTTGTATTTTCCCTACGATGGGCTTTTTGTTTACTAGAATGCTCTTGGCAGTATACACTTTTTCAGTACAATGATTTACTACAAATTAATCAGAAATGCTAACGCTTTCATATGTCTCTGATATGATATTTTAAATATTTGGTTTCAGTTCAAATGACTACTGTATAAGAAATCCTAATATAAACTACCATTTGTAAATATTTCACTCCTCAAACAAAACTTTAACTAAAATATTCTCCAGAAACAGCATACATGACATGACACAAAACACATAGGCTTTGAGATGCATAATGAAGATAGAAGAAACAGAGTCATTGCAAATCTTTATAGTGTGGAGAGTCATAGAGAAATGCATTTTTCCTCTATGATCTTGCAATTACCCATGACTGCATTTTGATTTTAATGGCTGGCTACCCGTTTTTAATTCAAGTTTGAAAAACAGGAATACAAAAAAATTCACTCTAGTTCTCTGACTGAGGTTCCAATTACCTTTTGAAATGTTATCTTAATTATGGTATTTATTAATCATTTATGAAAGTAGAGGCTTTTTTTATAGACATGATCTTGCATGTGCCTTCAGTCCTTGCTTTGTGCTGTATTCCATCACATTTCAAGGCTAAGTAGGGTCAGGATAGGTCAGTGAATGATTATGAGATTACAAGTATATTTTTAGGTGTTACCACAAAGCAGAGTGTTAATGATTAAATATCTTGTTTTCACTCCCGAACATTCCAACAGTTACAAGACTGTGAATGGATTGTAAAAGCAAGGCCATAACCACTCAGCCCCTTTGAGTTATTAAAGACCCAAGAGATTATTTTGAGGCTTTTAAGTTTTGGTGCTAATGGGCTCATTAATCAGACTGAGAAATTCATAATAAGAACCAGTGTGTATGAGTAGAAGACAGACAAGTTCAAATGGGATATTAGACACATTTTAATGTTCAGAATGATTGCTTCTGAAAGCTACTGTGAAAGCTGCAAATTATCCATCTCCGCATGTCTTTGGGTTGATGCCTTTATAGGAATCAATCTTCAGTGAATCAGATGTTATTAGGCTCAACAGAAAGGTAACTGGGTTGAAACAAAACTGAAAGGGATTCCAAGGCAGTTTCCTGCTTTGAGAAACTGTTCAACACAAAGCTGATAGGAATGGCTGATAACTCTAGAGAGCTGTGCATCCCTTTAGAAGGACCTGGACAGGTTGGAGAGAGGAACTGTCTGAAATTCAACAAAGGCAAAACAGTGTCCTGTGCCTGGGGAATAATAACCCTGGGCACCAGTATAGCCTGAGGACTGACCTGCTGAAAAGCAGCTCTCGGGCCATGAAAAGGACCTGGGGTCCTGATGGACAGCAAGCTGTCCATGAGCTGGCAGTGAGCTCTTGTGGTGGCCAACAGATGTCCAACAGAATTCTGGGATGCATTAGGAAGAGCCTTGCCAGCAGGTCAAGGGAGGTGACCCTTTCCCTCTACTCACATCTGGTAAAGCCACAGCTGGAGTGCTGTGTCCAATTCCGAGCTTCTCATTACAAGAGAGACAGAGCTCCAGGAGCAAGTCCAGCGGAGGGCTATGAAGATGATGAGCATCTGTTCTGAGGAAAGGCTGAGGGAGTTGGGGCTGTTCAGCTTTGAGGAAGAGACAGCTGAGAGGGGACCTCGTCAATGTATATAAATATATGAAGGGACAGTGTGATCAAGGCGATGGTGTCAAACAATTAGACAAGAGGCAATGGGCAGAAACTGATTAACAAAAAGTTCCCCAAATTCGAGAAAGAACATTACTTTGTGGGTGACTGCATGTTGGAACAGGTTGTCCAGAGACCCTGTGGAGTCTCCCTCATTGGAGATATTTAGGAACCATATGGACATAATCCTGTGCAATGTGCTCTAGGGTAACCCTGCCTGAGCATAGATGACCTTTCCAAACTTCCCTAAACCTTTCTAACCTTCCTTTCTGTAAACTGCATCCTATGTTATTCCACTGGTTCTAATAGATGTGTTCCCATCCTATCCACTGGAAATCTGTTCCAGAGCTTAATGCTTTAACAGAAAGAAATACTTTTTTTCCTGATTTCCAGTTTTCTTTTAATAAGATTTGATTTATGTGAGATTCCTGTTAGACTTGTTATCCTCCATTTTCCTTGTTTTCCTCTTCTGTGCCTGTAATCAGTGTAAACAAGACAGGGGCTCTATTAGGACATAAATATCCTCACGTTTACATAAATCAACATTATCATAAATCAGCATGTTTTCTACGTTATTCTCATACCGAGTCCAAAACACAGCACTGCCCCAGCTATTAAAAAGAAAATGACCTCTATAACAGCCAAAAGCAGTACAGTAGGAAAGAAGGAAAAATTGTGCTAGGAGAGTAAGAAGCTGAGATTGTCCTGGTGACTACTTTCCTGAAGTGTTATAATTCAAACCCGGAAAATTGTCATTCTGTTATCTATGTGAGAAGGGTTGCATTCCTGCTGTGGAAACAGCACAATTTAAACAGCTGGGGCAGCTTGTATTTTCCATACTTGGGAAGTGCTAAGGGTAAATCTTAGACAAGTAACAGCAAAACCAGACAATCACCAGAGTCAGTACCAGTGTGTATCCACACTATACAATACTGCACCATTGTGACAATTTGCACTGTGATTCTATATTTTTGCTACTTGCAGCCTTTTAAATCCAAAGTGCCTCTGGATGATTCACAGTACTGATCTCTTCTGCTATTTACTTGAAATTGTGCTGTGAACCTATCCAATGACAAATATATCAATCTGGGCCAATTCAAGTCAGAAAACAGAATCATAGAATATTGTCAAGTTGAAAGGGACTCTCAGGGATCATTGAGTCCAACTCCTGGCCCTGCACAGGACGATCCCCAAGAGTCACACCATGTACCTAAGAGCACTGTTTAAATATTTCCTGAACTCTGTCTGGTTTGATGCTGCTACCACTTCCCTGGGGAGATTTATTTTGGGAAGGTAAGCAAGCATTAATAAAGACCCCCAAAAAAGGGAAAGAAAAAAGGAGGAAAAAAAGAAAAATGGAATCATTAATAGCAATAAAATTGGTGTACAGACTGCTAGAGTTTCGTTTTTCCTAGATACCATGGTAGGAAGAAAATGTTATGCATACATTGAGGCCTAATGCCAAAAAGCTCCAGGATTTGTAGGATGCAGGACCTTCCAGGACAGTGTTGGAAGATTGTTTCAGTCAGGGGGAGCAAAATGTGTACATATCCTCATCCGTCTAGCAAATTGTGCCTGTTTTGTGTACAGGTTTAGGCTTCTTGAATCTTATTAGATGTGAAAAAGAATGTCTGCAGGATGTGAGACAAGATCTTTCACCAATACAGGAAAAAAATATGAATCATTCTGACATAGCTTGAAAGTTTTAGCTTGTTTATCATAATAAACCAACATAGCAGCAAATGTCTATGAGCAACTGGTTGTGAGCTACACTTAGATTGTGGAATCCCAGAATGCTGCATCATATTGACAATGAATGAGAGTATAGGAGGGCTGATTCTGCAGCCTCATATCCTAAAACTCAATTATTATTGTTATTATTATTATTTTAAAATTAATTTTAAAGTTTCAAGTAAAAAAAGAAAATATTTAGATTATGAAAGTCTAACTTAGTCATCTAGAAGTCTCATATTAAGATTTCAGTACGCTGTGTGAGAGGGTACCCATAGTCACAGTCTCTTCTATCCTTAACCTGCTGTCTGCTCTCCCCAAAAAGCAGCAGTTTCTTATCTCTTTTCCCACTGACAAAGTTCAGAGGAGCATACACAGATATGCTCTTTCCACTGTCCTTTGAACACCCCAACCTTTATACCCCTTTTGTAATGATGATATCAGGCTGGTATCTGGTGCTGGAAGAAACATAGATCTGTGGATTACATAGAGCTCACTCTCAGATAAAATCTGAGATTTGGTTAGAGATTCAGGATCCAACGTTCAGGTTTCCAGATAGAATCCGGGATTTGGCTGGAGAACCAGACCATAAGCATATTAGTAAATACTGGTTCTTTGTCTAATGGGAGTTCACAAACCTGAAAAGCCCATTCTCCTTAGGGAAGAAGTTACACAATATTGTAAAGGGGGTGTAGTCTTATATGATACACAGCTGATATGGAAAACCAGGCATAAAAACAAGAGGTTTGAATTCATTGTAACACAGCAGCAATAATTCCAGACTGAAATAGCTTGGGAATTGACCAATATCAAAATTTTCTTTCATGTCTTATCATTTCAGAAAGTATTCTAGCAATATGATTTAATATGAAAATCAGATACACTATTTATTCATTTATTTAAATGTTCTCATGAAAATCTAAATTCTAAGGTAAAAATGGTATGAGCTTAAAATATTATGGACATTAGTGATGTACTAAGTGAATGCCTAGTATATGGATATCTTAGTTTTGGCATTAATTTATTTGATTTTAATTTTTTAATTGTTAAGGTCACAGCATCCAAATCGCAAAAATATAAAACATTTTAAATAACACCCCTACATCCAAAACCATTTTACTTCCTTGGCAGCTCTGATGTAGCAGGTTCTGAATAGCACTCTCAGAATATGACATTCTTTGTCAACATATGAAATTATTTAATATTTTTCAAGTTCTTCATTATAACTGATACATGCTGATTAGTGCAATCAGTGACATAAACATCAATGAAAACTAGCTTTTGCAAGATAATTTGATTCTATGTGGAATAATGATCATTACAAGTTAAGATTAAAAAAAAATCTAATTCAATTGTGTTGGTGACATCATTATAAAGATATATAGTATTAAATTCCATTTGGTAATAATTTAGTTTTATTAGAGCCTTTATGTTTCTATGATGCACAATCTATTAGATGCTCAGGTGATTGCTTATCTGCCTTTAAATATAGATACATTTTGTTTACATGGCTCTACTGTTCTGATACTTCATGCTTATTTAATGCTAACCCTGTGTACTGCTGAAAAGGTTTACAAGTGAAACATTTCTGCCATTGAAATGCTATAACTCCACAGCAAAGCTTGCTGCATGGTCATTTGGAGAAAGTGGAAGAGCAATCAAGTGACACAGCTTTGTCCAAACAGGTTCAGAGACTTTCACACTTTCTACTGTAGGTTACATTTTCTGAATTAAAAGCAAAAATCCACTACTCCACTTAATCAAAACATGGAAAGGCTATGCAAGTGATGCATGCAGAAGAGGCCCAGTGCATCTAATGAGACTTATGAGATAGTGAAGACCAGATCTACAAATCCTCTTAAGTATTTGAGTCAAAAAATTACAGGTCCTGGGGACTCATACAACTCTGTCACATAATCTTTGGCACGCTTTAAGGTTCAGTAGTACCTTTGTTCTCCTAATACAGGTTTATGTGCCCATGAGGACCTAGGCATTCCTGAAAGCACTTCACTAGAACAGGATGAGAGGAAATGGACTCTACTTGTGCCAAGGGAAAAGGACACTGAATGTTAGGAGAAATTTCTTCACTGAAAGGGTGGTCATAGTGTGGAATCACCATCCCTGAAAGTACTCAAGAAACATCCAGATGTGGTACTTGGATATGGTTTAGTGCTGAAGATGCCAGTGTTAGGTTAATGGTTGAACTAGATGATCTTAAGTCTTTTCCAGCCTTAATGATTCTATGATTCTATAACTGTGTAGCTCAATTCCTATCTTGCACCTTAATTTCAGGAGAATTTAAATTTTATTAAATGTGTCATGAAAAGATGTCAGAGACATCTGTTGTATCCTGTTCCCTAAAGTGCAAAATGAAGACTAGTCACATTTTTTAAAAAAAGGTGGACATTTTTCCACAATAAGCTTAGGACAAGTTGTTTCTGTTGTGGTAAAGCAGCTAGCCATTGAAATATGCTTTGCTGCTCCAAATGAAATTAACCTCAAGAAATTAAAATGTTATCTAGGAAGATTTAATATTCATTAGTCAGTTCAGGAAATGCTAATGAGTTGAAGGAGAGAATTTTTAGCTCGGAAGATCAAAAACCTGGATTTTATATATATATATAATCAGAATTATATATATTACATATTTATATATATGGATATATAGGATATATATATTATATATATGGTATATTCATAATATATATATGGCATAATATATATATAAAACATAACATGTATTTGTTACTTTCTGCAATACTCATTCCTGAATAACATGAAATAAATATAAGTCCAGATGTTTAGAAGAAGAGATTTGAGCTCATATGTTCTGTCTGAAAACTTTGTTCTATTCTACTTTAAATCAATGGTCAGTCAGTACGGAGGCTGGAATAAGTTCTCTTTAAGCATATATGCAAATGAAAAACATTAAAAGATGACCAAAAAAACCTTAATCAAACCTAAAATTATTGTTCTGAAGTTAGAGCTTCTGCTTTGAATGTTATTTTTAATTAATTGAGTTCTGTGAGTTCATGAAATGTGTTCCACCTTCACAATGCTTCTCTATAATATTGGGTCTTTGGTTTAATATGCTATTGCAAAGTTTGATGTTGGTTCCTATTAAGAAGTAGAGTTATATTTTTTTTTCATAATGGGATTCAATCTCAGTTAAACCAGGCTTAATTAAACTTTGTCTTATAAATCATTTTATTGAGAAGGGCAATGAAATTCTGTGAGTTTTATGACTTTTTAATTAAATTAATTAAGCCAGCTTGTGGTTAAGTGCCTGCCTACAAACTAGTTCCCTTATATTTCCAAGCTATTCTACAATGTTCTAGACACACAATTTTAGCTTTTTCAGGAGGTAATAGTTTAAAACCTCATTCCAGAGAAATCTACATTTTTAGTGGTTTATTGACATTTAATCTAGTAATTTTGAAAACAACCGAGTCGTGTTTTGATCCAATTATCAATTATGTTAAGGTAACTTAACAGCATGGTTAATATAGTCCATGACCACATATATACCTTTGATTTTCTGTTGTGTCAGCATCCCGTATTTGTGGAGTTAAAAAGTAACAGATGGAAAGTTAAGTTTCACATATCAAAGCATTCACATTCCTAATAATAAGCATAATTTTTAACTATATCTAATTTATTCCATCTGCACTTATGTATTTTATCTGTAGTTACATTACACATTTCAAGGAACTTCTGTCTCATGATTTTGTCATGGCTATGTCTGCATTATTCATCTCTGCTACCTTATATAAAATAATATGCAGTTAATTTTTAATAAATATGCTTAAGCAGTAAATTTCAAAAAATATGAAGTTGGAGAATTAAAATAAGATATTGCATCAGGCAGGGAAGGACAACATGTGACATACTAGAGCCAGAGTATAATTCTGATGTTGCAAGTCTTGTACATTTTTTTCCTGTATTTGTTGTAATGTCTCAGCAATACTGTGTTAGTTCTATTTCAGTTTCCAATGACCAGTCAGTCTTTCCCCTGGTCCAGACCCAAACAAGCAATCATAGACAGCATTGATTTGGATTTTGATATGCTAAAAACTGAATTTAGTGGGTGTAGCAGTGGTATTATCCACTTCCCTCAGTTTTGATGTTCTTATACTTAAGTCCTTGACTGATGTTTTGTCATTCTTTCCCCACTTCTCGTCTTACAAAGACTATCCAAAACAGCATAATGAAATTAATTAGTATTTTTCATCTATTAAGTGTTGTAACATACTGCTCTAGTACTTTTTACATTTTTGGTTCATGTAAAACTTTTGTTCTTTTTTCTTGTGCCTCCAGTCTTCAACTACTTCACTTTCTTCTTATGGATCAAGAATATGAAAACACATTTACAATTTCTCCACAGATATGAAGCACCCTACAAGAAATGTTTGGAGAAAAATATCTGTAGAACTATGATTCTTACTGTGTCCTGTTGATGTAGAGTAGGTAGTTCAGGGAGTGCTTCATTCAGTCATTAGGGTTCAGACAACTAAATGCAACACTTTTTTTTTTTGTTTATATGTTTTATGTAGTTTATAGTTTATAAAATAGTTTTATAAAACCTATTTAGTTTATAAAACCTAGTTTTATTAGTCCTGGTTCTGTTCAGGACAAGGTTAATTTTTTGGAGTAGCCAGGAGTGGGGCATAGCAAGGACATGGAAGTTGGTCTGTAAAACCTTATGCCATTGCCAGAAGTGTGGGGGAAAAGGTATCTTCCAAGGGGAAGGGGTTCCTTCCAGTCGAGTAAATGTGACAGAGGGATCCATCTGGTATTGTCTGTTGGGGATGGGGGGATTGGTGTGGGGGCTGTGGTTCTATGTGAATCCTTTCCTTTCTTGTACCCTCTGTCATTAGTATTGTTGCTGCTACTGTTTGTTTCCTTACCTCATTGCTTTCTCCAGTAAATTGTTCCTATCTCTACCAGTGACCTTTACCTTTTGTGCCTCCAAATTTCCTCTCCAGCCCACCACAGGGAGGAAGGGTGATGGAAAAAACAGGGGAGCAAGAGACTGTCATGTGGTTTGGAGAGTCTTGGTGGGAGCACTGAACTGGGGAATACTGTTCCTAAACCACAACAGTATTACAGTTTTCAGTACTGTGAGATTTTAATTGTTGTAAACATTTTGCATAATAACTGGATATTAACAATCTGTTCTAAACAAGGTCAAAAAATAATCCTTAATACATGGTGTTGATCTTCCCCTCAGCCTTGTCATATATGTAGACAGAAATCTAGATATTCATAACTATTTATGACTGACAAGTTAGTTAAGAAATAGTTTAGACAGTGAAAATATCCAGGAAAATGTAGTACGTGCATGTAAAGACTTACAATATATTTAATGTGCTCAATTGCAACTGAGTTTATAAAAAATTCAAACAATAGCCTTTTCTAATTCTGACAATTTTTAATTACAATATTACCATATAATCTTCATGTTGTTTTCAGAATATATTTATATATGAATTGTAACTATAGCTTATGGACTCTAATCATTTATGTTTTGTTTTTCTCATGAGCTGCACGGGTATGGTAGAACATACCCATATCTGGGTATGGCAGATATGGACTAATCTTATGGATTATTAGCTTTAACAGTTTTTTTTATTTTCTTGCTGTATTACTGGATCTGAAATACCTTTTTCTTTGCAGGAGAATATAATGGAAGTTATAAGAAATCAAGAATTTTTACTTCTACCAGCCGAAGAACTCCATAAACTTCTTGCCAGTGATGATGTGAATGTTCCTGATGAAGAGACCATTTTCCATGCCTTAATGATGTGGGTGAAGTATGATATGCAGAGGCGATGCAATGACCTAAGTATGCTGCTTGCTTATATCAGATTACCACTCCTTCCACCTCAGGTATTTTTAAAATTATGTAATCATCATCATCATAACAACAAGAATGTCATCGTTATTGTGTTCTTGTGAAAACTCTCATCAGTTTATAATCTGCAACTTCTGAATACTCTGTGTGTTTAAAAGCAAACCTGTTCAGAATCAGAAAAAATGGGTGGTAGCCTTTCACCCAGAGTGATCTCAATAAACTTGAGGATTGGGCCAACACATATGCAAGAAGGGCAGAGTTGTGAAACTGAAGAGGAGTAACTGCAGATTTCATAACATGCTAAGGATAACAGGCAGAATAATAAATATTCTCAGAAAAAAACCCAGCAAAAACTAAACAGAACAAACAAACCAACAATGAAAAACCATGTGGGGTTTATGACAGATACCAGGCTGAGGATGAGTCAACAATATGAATCAAGAAAACTCTATATTGTTCAAAAACACAAAACATTCTGTTACCAGGCCATATGAAGTTATTATTCCCATAATACCTGGTGCTGCTAAGGCTGCACCTGCACTATTGTTTCCAATTTTGTACTCCACAATTTGATAGACATGGGAGCAAATTGGAGAAGGTCCAGGGGTGGGCTACCAAGGTGGTATGACAGCTAGGAAAGGAGAAGCAGAAGAAGTGGGCTTGTTCAGTCTAGTGAAAAGAAGGCTAAGCAATGCACCTAATAACAACTCAAGGCCTGAAGGTAAGAGCCACATTCTTGAGCGCACCACAAAATGTAAGAAGAGGCAAACACTCCAACTTGTAGCATGAACAATTCAGTTTGGACATTGGCTTGGGGAGGAATCACTTGGAATGCAATGAACAAATGTAGTAGGAAAATGTTCTTCATTGAAGGTTTTCCTGAATTAGCTAGACCAGATCCAGTCTAAACACTAAATCCAGTGTTGGCAGAAGCCCTGATTTAAGTGAGTTGACCTAGTTGACCACTGGAGGTCAGTTGGATCTCCTTTCTTATGAATGCTTCTATGAATCTGTGATTCAGGCTTCAGATCCTTTTTTTTTTTTTCCAGAGAACCAAGTAAGAATTTTTTTCCATAATTCCATACAATTGATCATTCTCTTTTCACTTAATGTGCTGGGTCTGGCTGGAGTGGAGTGTCTTCATGGCAGCTGATAAGGTGCTGTGCTTTGCACTTATTGATAAAACAGAAGGTGAGAGTAACCCATCTTGTTAATAGATCCCTTGGGGCAAATTAGAGTGAAACAACACTGAATGACTGGTGTTTTTAAACATACACATGTAGGCTTTATTGTAGAACAATTTGGTTGCACAGGAAAACAGGTATATAGCTATTTACGATACAAAAGCATAAAAATATCACTTAAGCAAATGTATAAGAAAGAGATAAGAGTAGAAGGATTTCACCACCTGTAGGCCTCAAGAGGAGACTTTTTTGGTGCAGTTTTGATGTCTGTTGAAGTGATGGTCACCACATAACGATCGAAGTGAAAATTTCAGACTGGGTCACCAGGTGAGGGAGGAAATCCCAGGAAATCCACAGCACAAAAAAGCTATTTGGTTTATATTCTCTCCAGCAGGAAAGCACAGCTACCTCCCTGGGAGTGGGGAATTTCAACTGGATGATGTAATGTTGTGGATCATGGGACACTTTGGGAGTCTTTGGCACCTTCTAAGATACACCTGCCTATTACATCAATGAATTTGAGTCCCTTAAGACCCATTATGGCACATCAGCAGAGACTGATACCTTCAGGCTAGGTGTGAATGCCCCAGTAATTTCCCAAAGGGGAGTTATCACAGCTGGGTCACTTGAATAAGGACAAAGAGACAGTAGTGTGCCTCGAAGGATTTGCCTCTGTCCTTATCTAGTTCAACACCGAGCTGTAGCCTGAGGTGTTGGCTGTGCTTGCCCTCTGCACCTGGGACCTTACTTTGCACATCCTCAGCTTGTCCCTGATTGCTTGAGCCACCAGCATTCCAGTCTCCTTCCAGTATCACTTGTGGAGTGATCCCTTTATCTTATCTCATCTTCCCCTCACAGTCCGAATTCCAGAGGGTAGGCATATTTGGGGAGAGATGTGTTTCCATGGTCCCAGATGAACAGCTGCATCTTTGCAGTTTTCTACAGCGGGCAAAAGTCCTTGGATGATTTTAGCAATTTAAGCCATTAACCATTTCAGTCTCTTATGCTGTGCTGGTAACACACATGTTTTGGCTATTGCTGAGCTGCACTTATATAGCAAGGGGGTAGGTGACTAGTGAGTTGGGTACAGGAAAAGAAAAAGTTTAAAAACTGTTTATAAGGAGATTTAGAAAGAAATATTTTATAGTGATATACTGGCAATTCTCTTGAACTTTCTGTTGTATTTAATATGGAAATTAAGTCTTATACACTGGTGCTGGTCTGTAATTGAGAACTGCATCATAAATATATCAACTATAATGCTAAAAAAGCAAGGTGTTTTTTGAAATTAGAATTAAGATATAACAAAATTTCAGCAAAAAATTATTGAGACCTGAAAGTGAAAATTTACTTTTTATTACCAAAAGGGAATTTTTTTCCTGCTGTGGTTTATACTTAAATATATATCAAATAAAACCCTCTATCATTTTCATTACACTGGAAATTAACTGAAGAGCTCTCTGAAAAGAAGCCAGGTCAAAATTAGCAGTTAATCATTGGACCTTTGAAAAAACCACGATTTATATTCCTTACTTTTAAATTTGCTTGAAAAAAATAAACTCATAGACTACAGAGATTATTAAGAGATTGGAAAGATTGTACTGAGATCCTCTTAAAATGAAGCTTTAAATTTATAGCCTGAGTTTTCATGATACCTCATTTCACTCTCAAGGTGCAGTAATTATATTGGCAATGTAGTCAGATTTAAGTAGTACAATATCAAACAATGTGATTCATAATCCAGTAGATGAATTTATGAGTCAAGCCAGTATTAACACGTTAAAAGAAAACTATCATGAAGCTGAAAATGAAACAGTAGAACCTGAAATGTTGCCATAGAAACTTTTTTGCTTCTTTGATTTGCCTGGAGCCATCTTCTGAATTAAAACGGTTCGTATTTCTTCATTCAAGTCAAAAAACAAAGATTGGTGGCTTGGCCAATACAGGAAATTATTTCACATTATAATAAGTAATTATATAGGTAATAGGCAATATAATACCTAATAAATTAAGAACACTTTCCAGTAGGTGTTCCAGATATTTTATGTTGATCCATACAGAAAACATAATTTATGCTCATTTTTGTTCTTAAGGGATTTGGGGAGAGTAAAATTTTGGTGGCACCCCTAAAGCTTATTAATGCTGAAGTATTTAGATTATTTAATTGAATTGTTAATTTAAAATCTTATAATAATTTTTTTCACTGTAGCTTTTAATAGCATTCTGTGCAGAGAATAATTTAAACAAGTTAAGAAACAAGCAAAAACTTTATTTAAAATGACATTTTGTCAGTTGTTCAAAAAGTATGAGAAGCTACTTTTGTGGCTAAGTGGTGCCACTCTTGCTCTCAATTTTCAGCAGTATTTTTGAATGAATTTTAAATTAAACCCTTATAATGTTAAAAAACCCCAACAAAATTAATACATGTAAAACAAAACAGAAACACTACAGATAGATTATATACAGGTGTGTGTGTATGTGTATATATATATGTCTTTTTTTTATATGGCATGATAAACATATACATAGTCATAGCATCAAAATGACAGAATGCCTGAGGTTGGAAGGGACCTCTGAATAACCTCTGGTCCAACACTTCTGCTCAAGCAGAGATAACCTGGAGCCATTTGCACAGGACTGTGTCTAAACAGTTTTAAGTAATTCCAAGGATTCTGCCAGTGCTTAGTCACCATAACAGGATAAAAATGTTTCCTGTTGTTCAGCGGAAACCTTCTGTGTTTCAGTTTGTGCCCATTGACTGGTCTTCTGGGCACCACTGAAAAGAGCACCCTCCCTTATGCACCCTCTCTTCATGCATTTATGAACATTGGTAAGATTTCCCAAAGATTCTGCTTTTCTGGGATGAATTGACCCAGCTCTCTCAGACTTCCCTCATAGGAGAAGTGCTCCAGTCCCTTCATCATCTTTGTGAGCCTTCACTGTATTCTCTACAGTATGTTCATGTCTCTCTTGCAGTGAGGAGTCCAGAATTGGACACAGCTCTCCTGGTTTGACCTCGCCAGTGCTGAGACCAGGGGAAAAATCACTTTCCTTGACTTACTGACAGTACTTTGCCTAATGCAGCTCCAGCTACCACCTGCCTTCTTTGAGGCCAGGACACAGTGCTGGCTCCTGTTCTGCTAAGATACTTTCCAGCTGGGTGGCCCCCAGCATCTATTAGTGCATGAATGTACATTACACATACACATGGGCATACACATATACATATGAATTTATTTAATTCTTTTATAGTAGAATGTAGTTAGGAACCTTTTCCTTAGAAGTGAAAATCTATAGTTGTGGAAAGATATATCCATTAAGGTATGTTTAGAGAAGAGCTAAAGGTGTTCTCACCTAGTTCCCTTATGACATGTGATATAGTGATTGCCATTCTCATCCCTCAGGGAGCAAAAGAGTTCATCTAAATCTTCACTAATCAGATATAGACAAAAGTCTAACCTTGTCCGCAGCTGAAGCTGAAGTATTAACTTCTGGCCATTAGGGCAAATGGTGTAAAAAAGATTATATCTATTCCACTGAATTCTCATCTTTCTCTCCACCTTTCTCAAAACACAAAAGTTTATTCTGTGTTTGTATCTCGTATTCCCTGACTCAAGCTGTGCTGTGAAGCATTCGATGCAATGCAGCAGCGTATTTGAGCCTCTGCCTATTTTGATTACTAATGATGTAATCATGTTTGCTAAGATGAAAAGCTGATTTCTGCTGTTTGTCTGTACACAGTGTAATGTATCTGTTAATGTTGATGCTACAGCATGAGCCAAGAATTCTGCAGCTTCTATTGAGCAAAATATTATTTTTATGGTGTTTTTCAAGAATCTGAGAAGTTGCTAATGGTACTTGGGCTGCTGAAGAAATTTACAGGCAAGAGTTAGAAGTTAACATGATACTGAGTACCTAGAATAGCATGACAGTAAAGATGAGGATGCTATACTGCTTTAGTGTTTTTCAGCAAAGATGTGCATGATAAAAAGAGCACAAATATTTCCTTGTAGAAATGCTTAAATTAAAGCCAACTTGTATTTCACAAGTGTGCTGGGTTTATAAAGGCTGTTATTTGCATCCACTTGTAACAATAGGAGAGTTAAAAAATATCATAGAGTAAAGCAGAGATATTACTGTCTTTTCCTCTGCAACACTTTTAATAATATCACTTTCAGAGGCTTGCAACTCACATCAGTAGGATAGTGCATAGTCTTTGAGTATTAGATACACTGTGGCCCAGATCCAGTGAACCTTTTATAGGCATCTAAATTAGATTTCTTGCCCAGGAGCAGAAACAATGCAGTCCTTCTAAAATGAAGTACTTAAATACCATGTAAGCCATTGGAGAGAAAGTAAACAGATCCACATGAGTTGTCTTCTTATTTATACAGAGATGCTGTAGGTAACTTGTAGGAAGCAATAAGCCTCTAAATCCCCTTAGAATTCACACATTACGTCTGACTGTATATGATCTGAAAAATATATATGAATTTGCGTGTAATAATTGAGTAGAAACCCTTTAAATCTTAGCTTAGATAACTGACATGATGAAGTAAACTTGTAAATTCCTTCCACAGCTCAGCTGGCATTTGGCAAGGAGGTATTTCTTTGTACTACTAAAAAAAAAACCAATTAACCAGGCAGTTGTCAGACAGGTTCATTAAGTTCCGACCTTTTCAATATATATTGAGCTAGAGGAAACAACTGAATGTTACTTTGCTTAGCAAAAATGGAAGGTATCATTCTATTTCAGTCAATCTTTAAATGTCTTTGAGAGCAGTGTGATTGATAATATTAAATGAGAAGCTTTTTCAGTTCTCTGACTGTCTCCAGCATCACTAAACAAGTTCAGCTAATAAGAACTCACACCTGAATAGACTTCTAGGCTTTTAAGATTGGTTCCTACCAACTGGTCTGGGTAAATCCTAAGTATGTGTGTAAACTCAGTCATCCTCTACAACATTTTGTGAATTCTTTCAATCATTTCTAAATAAGTGCATACCAGGAGATTATAACTTGAATCCGAAAAGATTGAAGGTATGATTCAGTTTCTTATTCACCTATGTGTAGAGGCTTCTCCACATCAGCTAGATTCCTAACCTCTCACTATAGGCAATGAAGATCGAGCGCACTTCTCAACACTTAGGAGCAAATGTGTGCTGATTTGAGAAGTTCCATGGATTATCATGCTGCCTGGCTCCAAGTAATTTTTCTGGTAACATTCCCTCATAAATCCAGGGCTATAGTTACTGGCTCTGCGTGTATTCTTAGACACCCTCTGGCATCTCAAATAGTGCTAAATGCTTGGTTTTGTGCAAGTGGATTAAGCATCACTTGGTTTGAATGCCAGACTCTATCAGAATAATATAAATTAGGGAATGTGAAGAAATTTAACAATATTTTTAAAGTATTGTTTATGTTAATTTCAAGCAAATAAAAATAAATTAATTACCTTAAGAATTAATAACTTCTCAGTCCAAAAAAAAAAGAATTTCAGTCAAGCTTCTAGGATGATCTCCATATTCCTCTATTAACTTATCAATGTAGGAGAAATTTGAGCTTGAGATTTCAGTTGCCTGTATAATGACAATTATTGGAGTATAGCCAGTAGAAACATGATAAGCTGTTATTTTTTTACTTTTCTTATACAGATCATAGAATAAAGCTAACTTTTCAACTTTTTTTATAGCAGCTTCTCTGGCAGTGGAGGTAGCTTGTCAGCTGATACTTTACCTGAATAAAGATATGATACTTCAATGCAGTGTGCAAGATACAATCCGAAGGAATTTTTTTGCAGTTTAGATAGTTCTAACATTGTCCAAAAGTCCTGTCAATATGGCTGGGATTTTTTTGTGTAGATAAATGACATGTAAACATTTGTGAACAGTGAAAGTGATAACCGCTTAACACAATTATGTGTGGCGTTCTTTTCCAAATGCATTTTATTATCAGTAAAATTTAGTAAATACCAGTAAGGTATCAGTAAATGCTTTGAAGCTCTCACGAGGTGCTGTTCAAATAAAAGGTTGCGACAACATAATTCTATAATACTATTTCTTTATCCAACACACAGGCAACTTACTTGACTTTTTATTCAGTGTCTCATGATATACTGAGCATATGCCTCACTACTAAATGTTTTGGGGTAAAATTATTTAGTGGAAGAGTGGGTTTTCATTAATTAAATCACTTCTTCATGTGGTCATAAAATTATTGGGGAAATATAATGATGCATAGAAAATACAAACCTTGCCCCTCTTAAACTAATTCTGTGTTGCAAAATATTTAGAACAATAGTTTTATAAAAATACTATACTTCTGTTTCTTATTCTATGCATTTTATGTGAAACGCTTCCGAGAATATGTTTCATATATGTCCCCACTAGAATGTATAGACTGTGTCCATGTGAAAACACATATTTATGGATAAATTAGATTATATTAACTGTTAAATCAATTAGAAGCTCTGGTCATGTAAATAAGAGGATATCTTCCCTTGACCTTTGAAATAGCGCCATACTTAAATGAGTAATACAGTTACATTCATGTAAAATGATGTCTTCAGTTCTGAGAAGACATGTTTTTACTTTTGCTTATATTTTTTACAAGCTCATATGATCTATAGTCATTATTTGGCAGGTTTATATCTTTTTCTCTCTTACTGACTGTCAGATTGTAGATTATTGTTGTGGGTTGACCCTGGCTGGATGCCAGGTGCCTACTAAAGCCACCCTACCCTCCTCTCCACAACTGGACAGGGGAGAGAAAGTGCTGTGAAAGGCTCATGAGCTGAGAAAAGTTTTGCTGCCAGTTTTTGGTGTTCCATAAATCATGCCTCCAGAGGTCATGCAACCATAAGTTATTGAAAGTAGTGAGGACAAAGATCAATTGTTGCTTTCAACATTTGTTAACAACTGGTAGTTTTAAAAGCAAAAACCATTATTGCTGTTGATGTCACTGAAATCTGTCACTCTAAAGTAAAGAAGGAAGGAAAAAGGGAAGGCTAAGAGATGGGTTAGACTTACCCTCTGTAATGTTAAGTCCCTATTTTTTGTAGTGTAGTGCTGTTTTCTGTATTCTTCCTTCTCCCTTAGATTGATTCAGCATAATAGACAAGCAGAAAATTATAAACATTTTCTCTTCTAATTCTAGTTGAATCATCCACATTTCAGAGATTCTGTATGTCATAAAAGAATTCTTCATATTTAACATTTGTAACATTTAAACATGAAATATATCTGGAAAAGGCTCTTAAATAGAGTCTCCCTTCTATGATGTTTTCTTATCCATCTTTTTTGCCTACTTCTAAGACTAAAGATCGTATTTGCATCAGGAGAACATTATTTATGGGAAAAATGCTTCTTTTATGTTCCATTTCTTTGTACATATTCTCATATAAGAGTTTTATGAAAATTACATCAATTTTGGTAGACTACAGCTAACTGCAGTTAACAGGTAACTACAGTAAATAATAAAAAAGCCAGTAATTTTCAAATATGGGCTATTAATTCTTATTGACTGAATAATGTTTGTATTCCATTTGTTAGCATCTGTCGTGCTTTTAGCTAATCTCCTATTTACCACTTTCAGAAGAAAAAAAATAAATAATTTGATTCAGAAGAGCTTCAAGTAAAGACCTTCAAACAAAAGGATACCAGCCAATAAGAACATTTTGTCAAAGGCCAACCTTTTTGTTGCTTCTAGCATTGGGGTATTTTTTATATTTTCTCTTTTTTTTTTTTAATGTGATTGGGTTTTTTTATGTTTTTGTTTCACTTCTTTTTAAATGCAATTTGACCTTTTGAATGCAATTTGACCGTTTCTTATTTCTTATGTAGTATTTTAACACTATTGCAAAATATACATGGCTCTCAGAATTATGAACTTAATTTTTTCCTCAAGGAGTAGAGAAGAAAAAGTACAAGGTACTCTAAGAGACATTGATCTTACCTAGCTTTATCTGGAAACTTAATATTTAATTTAAGAAAAGACTTGTCTTGAAATAAAGATATTTTTTCTTCATTTTCTGGACAGTGAGCATACCATGATGAAGTAAAATATAGATCTGTGCATCAGTAGAATTTTGCAGTAAGCTTGCATCTTAGATATTGCCCTCATTTCAGCCTCTCTGTAAGATACATAGATTGATAAAATTGTGAAAAGATATCACTGGAGGCAGTAGCTGGGATGGGAGGGTTTAAAACAGTTGCTGTTTTCCTAAACTGAATAACATTTGAATCAATAACACATGAGGTTGATAAGTCAATTGGTCAAATTAATACCAGTTTCAAAGACAGACCTGGTTGTACAGGGAGTCCAACAAAAGTCAGTATGTGTGCCAAAAAAGTGTGGGCATATTTACAAATTAAGCTAAAATTTTAACAGTGTCAGAAAAGATAACATGGGTCCACTTATAGAAAATAATACTGAAGATTATTATAAATGGGTTTGTTAAATCATAGGTTTTGGAGAAGAGTTAGTGTTGTGAAAGTGATTTCAATACCACACTTTCATTACTTACCACAGATGCTACCAATGAATGTTCCAATTCCATTACTTAGTTTATTCGAGGGGAAGGGGGGAAAAAAGTCAGTTTCTTTATTTCTTTATCAAATGTACAGCCTCAGAGAATGTGTGTGTACATGGCTGATTGTTTCTCTAATATATTCTTTAGTGTAATCTAGTGATAAGTTAAGGAAAACAAACTTCAACTGTGCTATACTCTTTTTTTTTGGTTTGTTTTTTTGTACCCTGATGTGGGGGAAGAACAGGGAGGACTTGGTTATAACTGAAGGGTAGAAAGCCAGTTTAAAATTTCCTCTGAATATGAAATAATTTTTAATGTGTTGGGGAAAAGGAATTACAAATCAATTAAATACTGAACACATTTCCTCTGCCAGTACTATGATAATCAAAAATGCAGGTTTAAGAGATATCAGAATTCAGATTTCAGGCAGAAAACATAATTAGATTTTTCTTCTAAAATTGCAGTCTGAGACTAATCACTATTACTGCTACGTGACTGATCTCTTTGCAATATATTATCACCTGCATGCATACAGAGATCACAGACTTGCAGTCAGACTAATGAAAGTATGTGGTATCTAAGCAGTAAATCCTAATGTAGATTAGTCATAATAGAAATTATTAGCTGTATGTTTCAAGGAAGAGTTGGTGTAGAGCTTCTTAAAGATCCTTTAGTCTGCTGCATCTTATTGCGGAGGAGAAAATAATCTTTGTCTGAGAATACAGAAATCTGAGGGATTTAGTGTAGTCTTTATTCCTGACTTGGTTGAGCAGCTGGCTTGACTAACACATCGTGAATAATTTAGCCCATAAGCAGCACAAATATTGAATTTCATATACTGAATATTTGTCTTACTAGAGAATAATGCCTGGAAATCTCTGAGCTAAAAAAACTTTACTGAAATCATTAATTAACCATGAATAAGGAAAAAAGAATTTAAAACAGATCCAGAATGTTCAATGAGCTGAAAGAAGATGGTAGAAAAGAAAATGAGACATTCTAAATTTGAGGTATTATTAGTTGCAGATATTTTTCATTGTTTTATTTCTAAGACAAAATATTGGAATGGTTGTTTTAAAAGCTAGCAAAACCTCAAAGTGTTAAATTAGAAATAAGATTTTTTTAAAAAGTTAATGTAAGACTTCTGATTACAAGTCAAGTGAGTAAAGCAGATGATTATGTTGGATTTAGCTCAATACATTCAATTCCTAGCAAAAACAAAAAGGTCTTTTAGTAATATTGCTAAGGTTCATATGGGTAAAATGGGATTTAGAAATGGAAATGAAACTTCAGCTACATACAGGATCAGTTTGAGACCTTGTATTCTCTATGTTTAGAAGTCCCAAAAAAAAGTTAAAAACTTTTGTAAAACTGTTTAAAACCTAAAGGGGAGACTGAGGGAATGTTTAGGTGTTTTCATTTACTTTAGATAAAATCTACTTGCAAATCAGGATCTGTATAATAAATGGCACTATTGATAGTACCTCAGAGTGCAAAAATTGGCAGAAAATAATTTTATGACTGCAGTACATTTTATTTTCAAGATACAGTAATTTAAAAGAAAGAGTTAAGTGAGAAATATATTTGCAGTAAATTCACAATTGTACAATTCTTGACATTGTACCTTCTGCTATGCAGAATTAAGGGAGTTTTTATGTACAAAACTGTCCCAATTTTTAAATTAATGCATCATTTCTGATGTCTTTTTATGAGGACTATTCAAAATTTTAAGCTGAACTTTTAAAGGTTTTTAAATTTATTCTTGTTCTCTGATTATAATTCTTAAACATTGTAATAATGTATGCTTAATCAATAGTCCAAAATACTTTCTCACATAAACAGTGCAAACATGCTGCTCTTCTTATTCCTGTTCTCAGGAGTTTTTTCATGAATCCTAAATTTCGTATGTATAAAAATAAAATTTGTTCTATATTTTTCCTTATTTGAAAGTATTACTGATGACTGAAATAACTTGCTGATTTTACTTTGCTTTGCTTTCCTTTACTTTATTTATCTGAATAGCTAATAATAACTACTTCTGGAAACCATTTAAATTTCCAATGCAAGCATGTAAATGAATACCTTGCATTGTCAAGAAAGCCAGAATGCTCTATTATTAAAATCTGTTCAAGAATAAATGTTAAGCAGGATATTTATTTACTATTGAAATAGCAAGAATTAAAGTGATATCGAAAGAAGCAAACCATACCTTAATTCTATTTCCCAGTACCTTTCTGTGATTAATTTCATAATTATCTTTCATTTTTTCCTTGAGCAAAGGAAGAAAGTTAATTTAGAACTTGTCCATACTATTGGATAATTTTGGATTCTGATATAATTTTATCCACTTTTACAAGCATGCAAGCACCTTCACACAAAAAGTATGTGGTTTGGATGCAATATGCAGTATGGATGTTTAAGACTGGAAAAGCTGGTGTTGCAGTTTAACCCCAGCCAGGAACTCAGCCTCACACAGCTGTTTGCTCACCCCCCACCCCTGGTGGGATGAGGGAGAGAATCAGAAGAGTAAAAGTGAGGAAACTCTTAGATTGAGGTAAAGACAGCTTAATAGGTGAAGCAAAAGCCATGTGCATAAGCAGTGCAAGGAATTGAACACGAAGCAGGTGTTCAGCCATCTCCAGGAAAGCAGGGCTCCATCACGTGTAACAGTGGTTTGGAAAGACAGACACCATCAGTCCCAATGTCCCACCATTCTTCCTTCTTCCCCCAGCTTTTTATGAGGAGCNAGGCAGGCAGAGATTTTAACAGAGCATGAAACACCGTATGATCTGGAATATCTCTTTGGTCAACTGGAGTCAGCTGTCCCAGCTGTGTCCCCTCCCAATTTCTTGTGTGCCCCCAGAGTCCTCACTGGTGGCATAGGGTGAGAGGCAGAAAAAGCCTTGATCCTGTGTAAGCCCTGCTTTGTAATAGCTAAAACATCCCTGTGTTATCAACACTGTTTTCAGCAGAAATCCAAAACACAGCCCCATACCAGCTATGAAGAAATAGAACTCTATCCCAGCCAAGATGAGCAAACTGGTAAGAAAATGCACTGTAAATATTCAACTGAAATAGGAGAAACAAGGAAACCTGTTCCAGTTTCTCACAATGAAACAAACAAAAGTTAAATTACTTAATTCACTGTTATGTTTATCCCATAAGTTCAAAGGTTTTTAACAAAGAAGTTTAAATACATTAAACAATAGTCTTTATAACAAGAGAGGTGTTACCCAACAGAAGTGGCTGAGAGTTTATTCCTTTTGTAATAAAAGTAGTAGCACTTCTTGGAGGACTTTATTTCTTTCGTATTTGCAGTGAAACATAAATAGCCTGACTGATATTTCTTAAAATGTGTATATTTATATATAGTTTTAATCAGAGTAGCAATTAAGTTGAAATCTGCAGTTACGATAGTGTTACATGCATTTCCTGCAATTGTCTTACCGACAGAAAATACGAAGTGTCAAACAATTTATTCCTTTCACCACATTAATCAACAGAAATATTTACATTCATATGGCAATATTGTGATGCAGGAATAATGACTCTTACCAGCTTTAGACAGATAAAAATTTCTTCTAGTTGGATCTTTGTGCATAGAAACAGTGTTTCCTAACATATAGAGCAGCATCAGCATGGTAAGACTTTGAAAGTATACTGAGAACTATTTTTGTAGAAAGTTTCAAAGCAATATTTTTATTCTTTCCAGAAACTCATATAAACCCTTTATTTGCTTTTCATTTTAATCTGTATGAAGAACAGTCATGACCTTACATTTCAGAAGTCTCTATTCTTTCCTGGTAGCTACATTACTGTGATCATCAACAATAACCAGCTGTAAAAAAGCTGTGCATGGAAGAAGACTCATAAAAGGACAATGATGGCTAATCAAACATCTCTCTTGAAAAACATTCAAAATGCAAACTTTAGGTCATTAATTCTTCAGATATTTGTTTCATATGGTAATGCGATTCTCTGACTCAAGGTTGTCAAGTGACTTCAGATATATTTTGGATCATGGAAGAGACTTGTGGGCTTTGTTAAATGAAACGTGCCATGAAAATCCACATTTCATTTATTCACAATTCATTTAAGGACTTTTAACTTCTGGTTCTTCTGTTACAATTATTAATACTGTTAAGATAATTCTAATCCTCTGTGCCACATGACATTGGCATGTAGGTTTCTAAGGGCACAGAACTCCTTAGGGCTTTTCAGAGGGAGAATGCATCTAGATACTGGGATAATTTTTAGAGAACTGGAAGTTGCTTTCTGTCTGTGAAAAAATTAGTGTTTGGGTATGAAATTTAATACTAATCAGTGTACAGAATAATTATATGTTGTTAAGGACTATTCAAGATTCTAAATCATAATAAATACACATGGGCAGATAGAGACCACGTAAAGCATTATTTGGAATGGTGCTGTCCCTCTTTTGGAAGCATCTTGGATTACAGATTAAAACTTTTGCATGTGCTTAGTGTTTAATTTTGGCATGCAAGGAGTACTTCCTCACTTTTTTCACTTTTATAGCCCTGATATCTGTCCTGAAGGAAATACCCATGTTTTTTCTTTTTAGTGGTAGGAATCCAATGGTGTTTCATCATCTCCCCTTTTGGATAATTTCTGTGTCTGAGGCACATACCAAGGTGGAATCTGAGGTTAGTCCTGACTGAGAGAATATCGTCACACCTTGCACTTTTCACAAGGTAGAACTATGTAAATAACCAGGCGGTGTTCTGTGCCTCTTCAGAAGTATGAGGTCACTATGAAAGCTTTGGTGAGGCAGCTCTTTGCCTCTTCCACTGCCTTGTAGTCTCTTCCAAGAGTGGAGTAAAGGAAAGGAGTGGTCATTTTCTTACCAGGTAGGTGGTATCCCCTTTTTCCCTAGTGGCTGCTGAATTTCATCCTAGATGACACATGTTCAACAGGGTAGAAAGGAACCGGTTCCATGTCTCAGATGATCGTTTATGTAGAATATGTGCGATTTTGTTTAATATAATTCAAATAAAGTATTCAGATCCCCATGATCATGGCTGCAAATCACTGGGATAACAGAGGAGCTGGGGGAGAGCTGTCAGGAAGCAGCAAATGCAGAGCTGCTCCTCCAGGAAGGAAGGAGGGAGCTGAGGGTAACAGCAAGGCGGGCAGCAATCGCTGCAGTCCCATGGTGCACTCACTGTCAGTCACTGAACTGGTATCAAACTCCTCCTTTTGTGCTGATTAGACTTGGCTTTCCTTTTGGCAGTACTTGAGTGCTTTACACTCCAGAACTCAAATTTAATGTGCTTCACCAAGTTGAAACATGCCTGCTCTCTGCAGCATGGTGCTGAAAGTCATTTGGAAGTACATCTAGCAAAAGACTTTTTAACTGGGAAAAATGAGAAACATGATGACACAAAGTTACAAAAAATTCTCCGGATATTTCTAGTCTGCAAAGTTCTAGCAATGTTAATTAACTATGCTGGTGTAGCACTGGTATTGTAGTCCTTTGAGAAGCTACAGCTCTGTGAATTTCCATGTTATAAAGCCCAGTAATATTTATTTAATGTTAGATACAATTCTCTCTTAATGAAACATGTCATAGACATGGAAGAGAAAGCTGAACATAATATGGTTTCCAGGGAAACATCCTTACTAACTGAATTTCCTGGTCAAGTGCATCCTGATTTAATAGAGATATATTGATTGTTTTGACATAATCAGGAAAGATAACTATGGAGTAGAAAAACTTTGAAGCAGATTATTGAAATTTAGACAACATGAAACAGCTTTATTTAACTTCTGGTTTCTAAATAGTAGCTTCAATTTAAATTTCTTTTTTTTTTTCCCCGTTATCCACAAGTCTTAGCCTTTAGGAGATCCAGAAATACAGTGTTTATCACAAGTTAGCCCATGTTCTGAAAAAAGTGAATAGGAGGGAGGAACGAATTTTTTTTTTTTAATAGGTAAATGAACAATGTTCCTGTCCACTTCAAAATTTTTATTTTTTTTTCCCATTATTTTTTTCCATTTCCTATTCATTTTTAAGGTGAATTTCTAACTTGAAAGAAAAAGAGATTCAGCTTTTATTTGTAGTTGGTGAGTTAAGTCTCAGAATTTTGTAACAGAACAGTGTTCATGGATTATTTCTTCTTTATTTGAAGCACCTGGCAACTCAGTTGAAAGATTTTAAAGATGAATATTTGCTTTAAGAGCCTGCACCTCTGGGTAAAGGAGTCAGTCTAAAAAGCAGTCTAAAAAGAAGTCACCAATGTTATTGTTGGACTTTGATCCTTACTGATATAATAAGCTTGCCATAAAAACCTTTGTCATCAATTTCATTAATTCTGTTAAGCATTAGAAAGTCTATGTAACTTAATATTAGCTCAAATTTGTGCAGAGAAAACTGGTAATTTGATTTCTTAGCTCTCTTGTGCCTGTGTTCTGTTTAGTTAATGTTGACAGAGTACTCTGTTTGGTTCAGTAGTCCTAAATGTGTGTTAAATCATTTTGCAAGAGAAAGCATCATCCTGCCTAAAATCTGGACATGATTTGTCTTCAGACTTTTGATTTTCTAGTCTACTGAACAGTGTGCTGAACACTTAAAAGGAAAAAAATCACAAAAAGAATACGTGAAAAATCTTAACCTTATGAGATAAAAATTAACTTAGTGTTATGAAATACGCTTAGCACCCCTGTTTATAAACATACTTTTAATATTCTTAATTAGTAATATTAATTGAATAATAACCAGAACAGGCACACACAAATACACAGACACCTTTATCACAGAATCACAGGATCACAGGATCACAGGATCACAGGATCACAGAATCACAGAATCACAGAATGGTTTGGGGTGTAAGGAACCTTGAAGATCATCTTATTCCAACCCCCCTACCATAGGCAGGTGCACCCTCCACCAAATCAGGTGGCTCAAAGACCCATTCGGCCTGGCCTTGAACACCTCCAGG